>JACGCM010002221.1:600000-1054181 GCA_014058105.1 Kingdonia uniflora | reverse complement strand
TTATGTGAACTATAAGAACAAATAAACCAAAAAGTTTACAAAGAAAATAACAAATAAAAAAAAAACATTGGAGGAGATAAAAAGCGTGCCAAAATCTATCGATTACAAAATTATGGGTTTTCTTGGTTACAAATTTTCCTTCTTTATTGTTGGTGGAGAAGGGTGCGGTTGCTTGAAGAGGGATAGTTATGGAGGGAAAATGAGGCACTCTTTATACTAAATATTTTATTTTATTTTGCATGCAATTAATTCTTTAAATAAGGAATATTGTCTTTCTCATCAATTAACAGAAACAGCCCAAGTCACCATTAGTATCTCTCTTCTCTCACTTAACACGTGGCGTTTAGGTAAGGTGAGAGACAAAATGTTGATGGCTCACGAGAGGTCAAATTTTTTCCATGCATTCGGTTTGGTTAACCGACATACTATAAACCGAACCAAAACCAAACCCCCCCCCCCCCCCCAAAAAACCACATCACTAAAAATCCAAAAATCAAACCGAAACCGACAAAAAAAACCCCGATCCAAAACTGAAACCAAAACTGACATCGCTATAATTCGATTTGTATGACTTTTACCAGCCGTACGAGTATGCATGATGTGTGATTTAGACTGCACTTTGTACATCGGTTGTTGTTGCTGCTTTACCTGATCGGAAATGGGGGTAACTAATTGAGTAATTTCCTTCGATTCCATATTGATTTTTTGAATTTTTTTATTTTTTTTTCCAACTAATTCCATATTCGATTCCATATGTTGATAGACACTTCAAAATGATACTTTATTTTATTTTTTGAAATACATCGTAGCTTTTTTTTTGTCTGCTACAACACACAACAACAAGAACAAAACAATATCACTGACTTGGTTAACACACACAAATAACTGGAAAGAAATTAACAAGAGTCTGAAATAATGCCTGCAATCATCAGTTGACTTCTTACAGTCGGTCCTGAATTTCCCACTCTTGCCGTGGTTGAGGGCTAAGTTCCCATCTTAACATGCATCTGCAAGTCCGATAAGAAAGTGCAGGACTTGTTTATAAGGAGTAATAGAGCATCCGTGGATCCATGTATTATAGCACTTGGTCTGAGTGCAAAAGACCCTGCTGTTTACTAAATTCCTGAAAAACAGTTGCGAAAACATTAGGACTTGCGGTATCAAGAGGAGCAAGGTTGCCGTCACCGCCAGTGCTGGGACAATTGGATTTCAATGCGGTAGCATAGGCAGTATTTGTTGGGTCATTGTAGATATGTGCCCGAAAAGTTGTGCACCTCGCTGGCCAATGGTGGGAGACTAATCAAACAACAAAAAATTGAATAGTTACTATCCGAGAAAACAAATCTCAAAGAGTTGATTAGTAAATCTATCAATACCTGATAGAGCACCATTCCTTGGCGCTCCAAACCTTTGTTCCGAAAAGGAGGATATGAGGGTTGGCTAAGACTAAAGTTATCTGATCGGGTGTAAGTCACTATTAGCTTTACTTAGACTTGCGGTGGTTGCATCACGTTCTGCCTAGTTGTACCGCCCCATGATTTTCCACCACTGGAAACCCAAAAGAGTGGTTACAATTCATCATAAGATCATAACAAAAAGGGGGGTATACATGATATTGCATACTTACAGCACAACAGAATCTCTTGAAGCAACTGCTAGAGATATTCGCGCAAGAAACCAACTCCAGGGCAAATACTCTCTACTTTAGCTTGATTAGTATCAATCAACGACACCCTCGTTACTGAATGTTAGTGCCAATGCCTTCTCTCTCAATGAAGCTAGATGTGTCGTCCAATAGAAGAGATGTCATCACAACCTGTTAAACATAAACATTGTCTTGTCCAATATCGACCGCCGGTATAATCAAGGTTGGATGTGGAGACATGCACAAACACAAAGACGTGAACATCAGAGGTTGGAGTATTATAACATGACAGTGATGTGGGTAGCTGTAAAATAAAATTAGTAGAGCAATGCTTTAAAAAACATTTCAAAAATGTTGAAAACCATCAACATGTTGAAAAATGTTGAAAAACTTTTTGCGGTGACTGTGTTCAAGTGAGTTGCTAGGCATAATGTATATATATTGGGGCTAACGAAGAAGGGACCTTTCATTAACGAAACAGTCGTGGCAATGGAGACGTAGCAAAGATGCCACCCATTCTACGTTCCTTGGAAACTGCAGATTTTACTCAGTTTTGAATAGTAAAGGTGCTTTGGGCATGATGTTAGTAAAAGTAGATGATAGTTGAGCATATGAGCTACCAAAGGGAAGAGAACAATAAAAAGGTAAGACAGAAGCATGAGATTTTGAAAACTGAAACTAAGAAGAAGAGGTTTGCTTAAGCTTAATACTGTAATGATACGTATTATTAGCGAAACATATGGCATTGGTCAATGAAAACATAAAAATATATAAATTATAAAAGTAGAAATCAAATATGCTTTTGTAAAAGGATGCCTTTATGATGTGTTTTTACTTCTTTCTTCTAAGAGCACCTCCAACAGCATAACAACATGGTATGCTGTTACGCTTTTAGCATATTCTTGTAAAAAACCTTCCAACAGGGGTATGGGGTTCAACATACCCACCCCCAACCCCTCCAAGTATGCGAAACTTGACTTGGCGAGAGTATCCGCATACAGATTAGGCGCTGAACCGTTCAGCGCCCAACACTTTTAAATACATGTTGGCATTTTCTCTCTCCTATCACAACTTGTGTCTCTAATATGACATTAATTCGGATTTTTTTGTTAGGTTCCTAACCAAATATTTGGCGTTTATGTTATGCGCTGAACCGTTGAGCGCCCAAGAGAAAAAACTGTAACTCTCTGTTGGACAAAAAAGTATGGTGCATTGTGGAATATCGGTTGGTCAAAGCGGAATTCCATACGATTGTTGGAGCTGCTCTAATAATAGAATCAGGTATTTATAAAAAAAGACGTTGAAGAGACAGTGGATTATAAAAGTAATCGAGATAGTTTAGGCAAGCAATAATACAAATCCAGGAAAAAAACTAATCACGGTCAGATACAGGGAATAAGGCTGTAGAGAATAAATCCCATTGGACAAGTCAATTTAGCACTTTTCAGTTGTTAAACACATTGTCAATACAGGGCTATCACCTACATGACCTGGAATCCAAATTTGCCAACCCTCTCTTAACGCACCTATTGATTGGGCAATTGAGTAATCGCCTCGGGTCCCAACCTCTACAGTGCCCGGAAGCACCAACAGAAATATGAGGCAGTGCGCGACATGCACGTAGAAACGGCTAAGACGAGCCAACCCTGGGTTTAGGCGACGGCGTCCTAGGGAGCGTCCAAAAAATGAGGGCCCCCGCCTACGGGAATAAATATTGGTGGGGCTAATTTAGTTGTAAAAATTTAAACAATGTAAGATTTGAACCTCTGACCTTCTGAGTGCAGAGTATTTACTTGTAAAACCATATAAGGAACTTTTTTTTTGGGTGATTTTTGGGAAAATTTTAATTATTACTTCACCATTTGGAGCGGGCCTCAAATTTATTGTTAAAAATCAGAGGCTCTAGACGGACAGCCTCTGCATCTAAGCCAGATGTCATCCTTGGGCTAAGCATGTTACAAACCTTCTCAATCAGGCACGACGACGCTGTGGAATGTACTACAGATGCTAGAGCGGACATCCAGATCATCTGGATACTCGTGACTGGGGTATCGAATAGATATTCACACTAGGTAGACAAGTCAATGTTCCTACTAATAATCCCATACATGTGCATATCATCGAGACTTTGTACAGACGGAAGCACACCCACACCCCACCCCAACCCCTTGTCCTTGTAGCGGAGCAGGGTAGCTCGATATACGGGTCCTAGACTATATAGGAGGGCGAAGAGCGCTGAGAATCTTTTTTGGATGGCAGGCACAATTCGAAAGATCCCTAGTCCTTTATAACGGAGGCCGAATACGTCTGCGATTGAGCTCGTGGGACCATAGGGGCCCACTATTTTGCCCTATCTCGGAAAAGTCGGCCCTGCATGTTAAGATAAGATCTTAGGCATTCCTATTGCCAAAGCAGAACCAGTGAAACATCCCTTATAGAGTAATTCCATGAGCCGGGGGCTGAACATCCTTATGATGGTCAATCAGCCGGGTTCCTAGATAACCAAACTATAAAGCTTATTTTTTATGGGGAGGTTTAGGACCAACTTCCTCCTGTAATATAGCACTACTAAGTAAACACATTGCTCCAAAAGGAACCATAACAAACGGGGGACATAGTGTACTAGCTCTTGTATCCTCCTTACCAAATCACTTTCGCACAAGAAACTGGGTGTAGTATATTGGCTATAAAAAAAATATATCAAGGTCAAAACTCAAAATACTCAGGTTAAATTTCCTTGGGACGTCACTGGAGTCACACCCTCTAAGTAATAATCCTTGACGTATTCGCCAAAAACTCTTATTCAACATGGCCTCTGGCAATGGATTCAATCTTCTTCATTTCAAGACACTAAACTACTCCTAATCATTCAGAGTATGCATATTCTTCTGTACTGGAGATATGAGCAAATGGTAGTCTGGTGGTGGACAACTGTTGGTCTTCACAAATGAAACCTTGGTCTCACCTTAAATTGGAGTGTACGGGACTGGAGCTTAAGATCTTGGAGTTTCTGCATTGCTACATTCTGGGGTTATAGTTCGGAGCCTGCTTCTAAATGTGTGGGCGGCATCTTCTGCTGCCACTACAAATATGCGAGTTACACCTTTGCATAGTGCCTTTCCCTAACAGATTGGAATTGGGGTTGTTCCTCTCAAACAAGCCTAGAGGTCCCTTCGAACGCGGCGGACGTTTGGATATTATAATAACGTCAATGAGGTGAGCTCCTTCGAGTCACACGTACAGCTCTTTCTTCGAGTGGCATAATGCTTTGCATTATGGAATTTTAATCTTTGTGCAACTCGCGTCAAACATACTCATCCAGCACTGATAAGTTCGACTTCCTCGCAAGACTTCTTTGCGAGGCGGTGAGGAGAAAGTATGCTAAACCGGTGCGGTAAATCTCCAATCTACTGGTAACACTCAACGTGCTCTTAAACTGCAGACTTTCCCTGCAATTTAAATTGTAAGGTCTTCCAATTGTCGCCTTGTAGGAATATCTGGGACCCAGAATCAAAATGCGGTACTTTTGCCTTATACAGGATAGAAACTGGCTCACTGTTCACTGGGCAAATGAGGATAGCTACATATGAGGTAGCATATTTCTAAAAGGCGCAGATACTTTGTCCATCGCCAATAAATACCGAGGTAGCTATAAAGGCGCGGGAACCTGATGACCCACCGTTATACAAACTCTATCGAGGTCTGCCATCAAAGGCGACTATGTGAACTTGTGAAACCGATAATATATCATTGTGCGGAACACTGCGCTCTACCAAACTTTGTGGTACCCCATATAAATAATAAGTATAGTGGCATTTGCAAGTCGCAGGCATCTACACCTAACTCGGCGGCAGAAGGTAATTGTACTCGGAAACATGATATCTCTCACTTTGTAGAACTCCTCATGCTCTCTCGAAGGAGGACGTAACACGGGATTTCACACGTAAATGGACTTGTTCTCGATGTATTTTGAGGTCATGCGTCCCAACACCAACACTTCGCGAGGCACGGATTTTACTTTGGGAAAACAATCACGATCATCTTACGTACCTGCAAAACTATGGTGGTAATGACCCTGCTAGAATAGTGACAATGCTCTGGTCTGCTGGATGGACCGTTAGCCGGGACTCTAACTGATGATGCAAAGTGTCTCTTATCCATCTACTTATCTTACTCTTTTGGAGTAACTAGGAGACATTGGGAACATAATAATGCCACGACACCGTAACCTGAGCTCGTTGGTTCGCCACTTCTAACTGCTATCAAAATTAAGATACCTTCATATTATCACAAATCTAAATAGAAGGCAGCCATTTCTGTCTCTGAAACTACTTCTACAAATACAGCCACTTAAACTTTGACATTCGCGAGTGATCTTCTAAGATATCCATCGATACAAAGGCACATGACTCTATCCTACCGGCAACCACCCATGTAATAAGGAATTAGAAATCATATCCACAAATTCCACTCATGATCTTTATGCTAGAGAATTGATGCGTCTGAGATCATGTCTGAGGTATCCCGCACTCTATCTATAGCAACTGTGTCTGCGGTAGTTATGTAACTTACTATAATTCAAAAACATGCGTCTTTACCAATCTGTGAGCTTGAAACCGATACCTGGACCATCTGTTGAATAATCATGATCAACTCGGGTAGAGCACCACCGATGACATACTAACTAAACTACGGAGCATGAGAATAAGCACACTCAACATTCTTTCCTTCTTGTAGGGAGCAACGCACTGTCCTAGCAGACTGTGTTATGTGGTACAAACTGTAATAAGCGGAAAACCTAACTTTGGAGGGGTTACAAGTTAATGGCATGTAACAAGAGGAAAACTTTGCATATCCTCACCGTGACAGAAATCCACTGTGTGCCTATCTGGGATCAAATCATGTCTTAATCTTCTAGCCACATCATACTTAACACAAATCATCTCTGTTAGAGTTATTGATACTTACCAATAACCGTTAGATTATACAAACCTTTGCCTTATTAAATTTTTTAATTTGATTAATTTTTAAGGATGGATTCGTCGGAGAACCCAGTTCATAATAGCGAGAATGTATGAAATTTACCAATAATTGGGATGGAATTTCAATCTGGATGGTTCTACTTACAAATAATAATCATATGGATAATACATGTAGATTATCGCGTTGTCGATCACAGGAGAAGAATGCCTCCAGAGCTTATCAACTATTGAATCAACTATCATTTCTTAGTTATATGTCCATGGTAGCGATGACACGCAATCTATTTTTAAATGTGATACACGGATTTTTATTTTTATTTTGCTTTTGTAATTTGATTTTTGATTTTTGATTTTTGATTTCTAAGTTTTATGGCACTTGGGCAGGCAGAGGTTCTTACAGTGCTTGAATGGGCATCATGTGATGATGCAAGATGAGTTAGTAGGGTCAGTACTGCCAGAGGCCAAAAGTCGATTGGAGCTTTATCAGTCCAGAGGTTCAAGGGGGTTTCATTAATCTCATTCACAAACAAACATTTGAACATAATTTAGTTTGATATTTATATTTTGGTGTAAGTGCGTTGTATACGTAGTGTTTTTTTTTTTTAAAACTGACTAGAACTATCCATAAATTGAAATTTCCTTGGCTCTCCGAAGGCCCTTCACAGTTTGATTTAATTGTTGTGTGCCTTGTGACTTGTTCATTAGCTTGTTCAGATTTGATGAATGGGTTGAGGAAATTAAGGTAAAATGACAGGGAAGGAAAACCCCGACTCCGGGCAACAACAAAATAGTAGATGGTTAATATTCGTCATAGATTACTAAGTGAAAATATGTCATCTCGAGGGATGATACGGTGTCGTCTCTCCCCAATGTCAGTTGTATGAAATACATTTCTTCTCAAGTTTTCTGAAAATTTTAGCCCTATCATCAATATTTTGACCCTATCATCAAGTACTTGGTAGTAGTTCTTCTTAACTTCAAACAAGTTGGTTGTATGAGAAAGAGGAATAAAAAGCATCTCGCACTTTTCATGAATCCTGGTACCAGTAATCAATGGGAGGCTAAACCCAAGAGCTTGGACACCAATCATTACTAGAGATATATAAGGAACGTCATCAACCTTATATCTAATGTAAGCTAGTTGGGTAAGTATGGTAGAAGTAGATAAGGAGAACATCAAAACCTAAAGGATTTTATCAAAAGTCTGACAAAAAATTACATGTTTTTCTCTATCCCAGGGATAAATCGCAGTGGTTTGGAGGCTGACGGGGCAAAAATGGTGGGAGTCATCTGTATTTCTTTGGCTAGCAATGGTAATCTTGGCTCTTGGGTTAATTAACCACCGTAGAGTTTTTGGCGAGTATTCAATTTTCACTTCGATCAAACAATGTAGCTTGCTTTCAAGTTCCATGGTTGTGAATAAGCTCTTGTTCAAGACATGTATGTCCCTGAAACCAATTATAAACATTTTGCCAACAAGAGGGTTGTAAACACCTTCCAAGAATAGTTACGAAATGCCATAATATTTTCTAGTATACATAAATATTCAATGCCTTATTCTTGAGGGATTCAACTTTTGCATGCAATTAATCCTTAAAATAAGGAAGCTTTTCTCTTTCATCAATTAACAGTGAAACAACCCAAGTTACCGTTAGTACTTTATCTTCACTCACTTGCCACGTGGCGTTTAGGTAAGGGCGAGAAACAAAATGTTTGATGGCTCAGGAGAGGTTAAAAAATTTCCCCCGACCCATGCTCATCCTACAAAATCCTCAGAGCATCTCCAACAGAGGAGTATGTCGATTTTAGCATACTTTTGCAAAAAGTCATTCCAACAGGGGTACGTAGTTCAACATACCCACCTCAATACCTCCTAAAAGTATTTAAATTCAGAACTTGAATAGAGAGTGCCACTGAAACTGGTATGTGCATACTACTTTTGTAGGTCCCCCACAAATATCTCTCTCTATATTTCTTTTCTTTCTCCTAAAATGAATATTGTGGGTCCCAATTTTTACTAAAAACCTTCTTTCTCCCACATAAAATAATATTGTGGGTCCTAATTTTAATAAAAATTAGAATTTTGGAAAGAATTCTGTTGAAGCAAGTATTCAGTTGAACTAACCTGCTGAAACTGTCTTTTGTTCCTTTCCATTCATATGTGATAAATGGTGGCGAGTAGTGCAATTTTGATGATTTTTGGAATGCTAGGATTCCAGTTGTTGCTGCATATCCTGTTGATTTCTTCTTCTCACTCCAAAGCAATTCTACTGATGTTTAGAGAGCTTATAGAAGTCCAGTTAGGAGGAGTTTGATAATTTCTTAGCTCATTCCATGCAGACTTAGAAGTAAAATCACCAGTTGTAGTTAAAGTCCAAATCATCATAGCTTCTTCTAAATTGTCAGACTTTGTTTGTCTTTGAATAAGACTCCACAAAAAGCTGCAAACATTGAACTTCCATGGATAGATAGATGCTTTTAATGGATATATAGATGCTTTTACTGCAAGCATTGAACTCCCTTAGTGCAAGATTTTGTTAATTTCTATTTATCTCTATAGATTCCCTTAAAACATCTATACAAAAATGGATAGATGCTTTTAATGGATAGTTGTTTAGATTCTGCCAATCCACAGATAGTTAATATTTGCTTTGTTAATGGATAGTGCATTCTGTTAATAGATAGTGCATTAGTACTTGTTTGTTATTTGTAGAATGGGTTGATTGGTTAATCTGAATTATTGATGTATGGGTGATTGGTTGGTTAATCTGAATTATTGATGTATCCTTGTTTTGATTGCAGGGTTATTTGTTTGAAGGCCTTTAGATAAATTGCATATTAATAGAGAATACGTAGCGGAAACGATTTGAATCTAGAAAATAAAAGAGATTGCAAGGAATAAATAATAAAGAGAGAAATTTTATTGATCTTGGTTGAATGCATCTCTCAACTATTACATACTTATTTATAATAGAGCTAGAAGATTCCCATATTAGAAGGATCCTATTATTTAGACATAAGCTTAATCTAGAAACAAATAAAATATAGAGCTAGAGGATTCCCATATTAGAAGGATCTTATTATTTAAACATAAGCTTAATCTAGAAACAAATAAAACTATAAAGAAAATTAAACCTAATGAGATTAAATCATCTAAGCCTTTGGGCTTAATCATTTAAAGGCCTTGCATCATGCTCCTGTTGTGGAAAACAACTCGCCCACGAGTTCTCAAAAGGAAGAGAATCATGTGTGTCACCATAATAAGGAGAAAGGTCCGCCACATTGAATGTGGGCGAGATGTTGTAACCTTCGGGTAAGAAAATGACGTATGCATTATCGTTAATCTTTTTAAGTACTTCACATGGCCCAATCTTTTTTATCTTTAATTTATTGTAAGTGCCAACCGGAGAACGTTCCTTTTTCAAATAGGCCATGACAAGATCACCAACTTTAAAAGTTTGAATACGCCGATGTGCATCGGCCGAAGCTTTGTACTTGGCATTTGAAGCTTCAATATTTTTTGTAGCCATCTCATGAATTTTGGCAACTTGATCAAGAAAATCATTAGACAATGAATTCACACCCGAAACTTTAGGAAGATCTATAAGATCGAGGGGGTGCTTAGGAATCGTGGAATAAACAATTCGAAAAGGAGAAAATCTGATAGTCCTACTCTTAGAAGCATTATAGGTGAACTCCGCATGAGGAATACATAAATCTCATTGCCTTGGCTTCGCATCGGTTTGCGGGTGAGCAGTGCTACTAAATTTTAAAGATGTATCCAAACGTCGCCAAAGAGTTTGCCAAAAATAGCTTAAAAATTTACTATCGCGATCGGAAGTAATAGATTGTGAAACACCATGAAGGCGAATAATTTCTCAGAAGAATAAATTTACGATTTGGACCACATCATGAGTTTTTTAGCAAGGGATGAAGTGTGCCATTTTTGAGTAGCGATCGACTACCACAAAAATTAAATCAACTCCTCTTTGAGTCCGAGGGAGTCCCAATACAAAATTCATATAAATATCGGTCCAACGGTGATTCGAGAACCGAAGAGGGGTGTAGAGGCCCGTATTTTGAGCACGACCTTTGGCTTGTTGGCATACAAAACATTTGTGAACAAAGTCCGCAACATCTTTCTTTAAAGAAGACCAAAAATATCGTTCTTCTATCAAAGCAATTGTTTTATCACGACCTAAATGTCCACCAAGACCTTCTCTATGTAGCTCTTTAATAACGCACTCTCGTAAAGAACCTTGGGGAATACAAAGACGAGTACCATGAAAAAGAAAACCATCATGAAGAAGAAAGTCGGTCGTACCTCCTTGATTATTGTTGCATTTTTCCCACATCTCCAAAAAATCCGCATCATCGACATATAGATCTTTAAGATAATCAAAAGCAACGATAGATGTACGAACTGTAATAAGAAGGGATGCACGTCGACTCAAGGCATCAGAAACTTTATTTTGCTTCCCCGGTTTGTGCTTGATAGAAAAATTAAATTGTTGAATCTCGGCGATCCAACGAGCATGCATTCGATTAATATTGGTAATACTTTGGATGTACTTGAGGGCTTCATGATTGGTATATAATAGAAATTCCTTTTGAAGCAAATAATGTTTCCAATGCTTAAGAGCTTGTACAACCGAATACAATTCCAACTCATAAGTAGACCAAGTACGGCGAGCTTCACATAGTTTTTCACTATAATACGTAATTGGTCTTTCTTCTTGAGCTAAAACAGTACCTATACCACGGGTGGAGGCATCACAATCCACCTCATATAGTATTATCAAATCGGGCATAATAAGGACCGGTGCCGAAGATAGTTTTCTTTGAGTAAGACAAAACTTTGTTCGGCTTTGGGACTCCAAGTAAGGCGAGATTGTTTTAAACAATCGGTAAGAGGGGCCGCTATAGTAGAATTTGTTTGCACAAAACGACGATAAAAGGATGCCAAGCCATGAAAAGATCGAACATCAAAAATAGTTTTCGGAGTAGGCCACTCACGAATAGCTTTGACTTTGTCTTCGTCAACATAAATACCATCGACGGAAACGATAAATCCCAAGAAAATAAGTTTAGCTTGCATAAATGTACACTTCTTGAGTTGAATTTGGAGAGATGTACCTTGGAGTGCTTGAAATACTTGTCGAATATGGTGAAGATGCTCATTCTCATCTTTGCTATAAATGAGAATATCGTCAAAATAAACGACGACAAACTTGTTCAAGAAAGGCTTTAAAACCTCATTCATAAGCCTCATAAACGTACTAGGAGCATTAGACAAACCAAATGGTATAACAAACCATTCATATAATCTTTTTTTAGTTTTGAAAGCCATTTTCCATTCATCTCTGAGACGGATTCGAATTTGGTGATAACCGCTTTTGAGATCAATTTTAGAGAAGATTTTTGAACCGGAGAGCATATCCAACATATCATCAAGGCGAGAAATCAGAAAATGATAACGTACCATGATTTTGTTAATAGCTTGACTATCAACACACATGCGCCAAGAACCATCTTTCTTTGGGACTAGGAGTGCCGGAACCGCACACTGGCTCATTGATGGACGAATAAGGAATTTAGAAAGTAGGTCTTGTACTTGCTCTTGTAAAATTGCATCAACTTTTGGTGGCATACGGTAATGTGGTAAGTTTGGTAAGCTTGCACCCAGAACAAGATCGATGTGATGTTGAATATCCTTTATAGGAGGTAGGAATCCGAAAACTCGGTAGGAAGAATGCTAAAATATTCATGTAAAAGATCTTTAACTTCTTGAGGCATGTCATTAGGATTGGAGACATAACCTTTAGAAACAAGAGCAAAAATAGTTTCGGCCTCTTGAACATCTTTCTCCACATCATCGGAAAGCAATAAAAGTGTTTTCGCGGTCGGAGGTACTTTGGGCTTCACATTGGGCTTCATAGGAGTAAACATATACTTGAGACCACCTTTTGTAAATGAGTACGTATTGTTACGTCCCTTACTATCAACATCTAAATCAAACAACCAAGGTCGTCCAAGAAGAATATGACAAACATCCATGTCAATGACATCGCACAAAATCTCCTCACTATATTTACTAATAGTAAAAGGAACCCGACATTGATGTACAACCTTAGAAACACAAGTATCCTTGATCCAATAAATAGGATAAGGATCCGGATGCAAACTAAGAGCTAACCCAAGCTTCGGAACCACCAATTTAGAAATAATATTTTTGCTCGAACCACCATCAATGATAAATTTGGCGAGTTTACCGTTAATCAAGCATTAAGAGCGAAATATGTTGTTGCGTTAGGACGTATCTCCTTGTTGTGTAAAGGGAAGTTTACGAAAAACATAGCATCGTTCATATTCTTCGTCGCATCCATCAAGAACTTCTTCAATAATATCCGACGACGACTCAAATAAAATTGGATCACAAAGAGCCAAAACGGATGGATGCTCATGAACCTCACCATCAACGATGACCTCCTCATCATGGTGTATTAAATTTACTCGAGGGTTTGCATTGTTTCAAGATGGGCAAATATTGGATGTATGACCATGTTGGTTATAACGATAACAATAATTTTGTTTAGGACGAGCATAAGGGTCGGTGGGGTGTTCAAGCAAAGGTTTAGGGTTGGAGGGTCGGTTATTTTGGTATTGGTTAGGAGGGCAATTATGGGGCTACGGGAAACAGATGTTTGTGGTAGAGTTATGGGTTTGTGGAGAATTGTTTAAGTTGGATGAAGGGGTATTTATAAAAGATGTGTTGGGTGTAAAACGGTTTGTTTGACGAGATGAGGATGATGAATACCCTCGGAATTGTGGTCGCCTATTATTAGAAAATCGTTTGGCTTTATCGAAAAATTGTTCTGCTCGTTAAGTTAACTCAATAGCGATATCCATAGAAGGAATATGCGACATCGACATCTTGTCTTGAATCTCAAAACGTAAACCTCCAATGAAAAGACTAAGTTGCTTGACCTCGCTCTCACTCACACCATTACGCGCCGATAAACGGTAAAAATCTTCAAGATATTCGGAAACGGGGCGAGTACTTTGTTTTAAATTTTGAAGTTGGTCATAAAGAATTATTTTGTAGTTAGAAGGTAGAAAACGACGTCGTAGATATTTCTTCATTTGTGCCCAATCACGAATAGGTAATTTTCCCTCTTTACGACGAGCCTCGACAATACTATCCCACCAAGTGTTAGCACTACTCTTGAGCTTATATGCTACGAGGAAAGTTTTTTTTTCCTCCAGAATATGCATGTAATCAAAAAAATTCTCCACCATAGAAAGCCAATCGAGAAAATTTTTGACATGAAGATGGCCATTAAAGGTCGTAAGATTGACCTTCAACTGGTACTCAAATTGATGAGGTTGTGCTTGGTGAGGTGTAAAATATGGATCATGAATATATAAATCAGGAGGTTGCCCATGTACGCCATCGGCAAGAGCCATATCGTTCATAGATAATTCATAATCATGGCCTTTTTGTTGGGATTGGTAACCGGGTGGGTAGTTTTGGTGGTTATTGGTCTTTTGTGGAGTGTGGTGGTGTTGTATAATTTCATGTTGGTGGTAGCGGTTTGGGGAAGAGGTAAAAGAGATGGATTTATGAGGGTTGCCTAGATCATTGTGGTCGTTTAAGGTTATATCAACATGGGTATTATAAAACATTAGATTTTTGGGTTGTAATGATGTGGGAACGGTATTAGGGTTTTGACGGTATTGGGTTGATTTGGTGGGGGTTTCATGGGTGTTGGGGGTGAGTGTAAGGTCGGAATTTTGAGAAGCGAAGGGTGGGGTGTATATAGGTAAAGTTGTGGATGGTGAAAAAGGTATGAAAGTAACGGGGGTTGAGAAGGGTGATAGTTTACTTACTTGTATAGTGAGGTTGTTGATGGCTGCGGCGAGTTGTTGAACTTGTCGATTGGAAGCTTCGATTTTATCCTCCAAACAATTAAGTTTTTCGGCGAACTCTTCCCTCGTCACAAGGTTTCTAAGATTTTCGTCTTGGGCACGGTCTTTATTTTTGTTGTTCATCATCTTGGCACAGGCCTACGACTGAATCTGATACCACTTAATAGAGAACACGTAGCGGAAGCGATTTGAATCGAGAAAATAAAAAAGATTGCAAGGAATAAATAATAAATAGAGAAAATTTATTGATCTTGGTTGAATGCATCTCTCAACTATTACATGCCTATTTATAATCGAGATAGAGGATTCTCATATTAGAAGGATCCTATTATTTAGACATAAGTTTAATCTATAAACAAATAAAACTAAAAAAAAATAAACCTAATGAGATTACAATCATCCAAGACTTTGGGCTTAATCATTTAAAGGCCCTGCATCACATATGCATAAGGTGCATTGAGAAGGGTAATAACCTTTTAACCAATTCATTCATTCCAAATATTATAAGATTTTTATGTTTTGATTCCAAATCAAATATTCCATGTGTTCATAGCTTACCTTATGATTTTTGAAATTACAGACTTTTTAACATCACTCTGATGCTTTAGCTAACATGTTGCCTTGTATATGCATTTTAGATTTTTTTATTAGTTACTATTCTACTTATTCATGTTGCTCGTTGGTGTAGTATTTATCAATCAACCAACATAAACACTTGCTTGTAATAATATCATAAATGAGTAGATGAAGAGTTACCAAGAAAAACCTAGAGATATGGTTTGGTTTGATTACAGCCTATATACATTATAGTTTGGCGTGGTGATTATTTGGAGAATTAGGGGACGGGGTTGTGGATCTTATGGGTTTATTCCTTACAGAATTACATGGCCTCTCAATTGTCATGTTATAGGAAGTAAGTTTAGTTCTAAGAATTAGGTTTGAAGATGGGTATGGTGATTATTTTGTCCATTGTAAATCATTATTTGATACTATTTTGTTGATTATTTGATATTATTTTCTTGATTATGTATTTTTAGGGACAATGAATCAGGTTATGTTTTTAATGGATAGTTGTTTAGATTATGTTAGTTGATTAGAACTTATTTGTTTGCGTATTTGTAATAACTCTTAAAACTCTGATATTTTCTTATTTGTATTAACTTTAAACCAATGTTAATCTCTATTTGATTTTAGGAACCAATGTATTTGTGTTTGCTATATATACAGGTTATTTTTCTATATATTTGTGTTTGCTATATATACAAGTTATTTTTCTATGTATTTGTGCTTGGTATGTATATGTGGTGTTAGCGTTGGTGACAGAGGGGTGGTGGTGGTATTGGTGATGAATAGGTGGGGGTATTTTCTTATAAACTGATAGGGGTATTTTAGTATTTGCCTATTTTAGTCAGATCTAACTAGCCAAAAAAGTAAACACTCCAAAACATCCACTCAGATAGTGAACACCTCTAAGTGGACTCAGACTCAAATCCACTCAGACCCAAAAAAACAAACGACACCTTGGATGCTTCCCTTTATAGCGGTAGAGATGTCAGTTTCGGTTCCGACTTATGTTCATCCTACAAAATCCAAAGTATGATGGTCCCGGTACCACAAGAGCACAATTTCAACTGAAATACCGAATCCAAAGTATCCAAGTCCAAAGCCCCAAACACATATTCGGTAAAAATTTGATCAAAAACTTCCAATTTGCAAATTAGAATTGGCGCTAATTTATCGACCCCTCAATCGAAAACACAGGTACCATCTCTCTCTCTCTCTCTCTCTCACTGAACCTTGTTTTTAATCTTCAAATTTAGACTCGTATTCATGTCCTTGATTTAGATTTCTAGGGTTTGAATTTGATAATTGCAGTAATTTTCGTAAATTATAGTCTCGATTATGGTGTTAATATTTCTAGGGTTTTATGGTCTTAAAATTAATAATTAGGTTCATTTAAGATACGGTTTCATGGTGCCCCCCCCCCACACACACACACACACTAGGTTTACAGGTTGATTCCTTGCATAACGCCTTATGTGCTCGAGGGATAAGGGTTAGCGCTCTCATGTCACAACACTAGAGGACCTGGGGACGGAAAAAAGAGGATCCTGTCTATCCAAGAGGGGGTCCCAAACCACCAGCCCAACACCAAAGAGGTCGGTCAAACGATCACAAACATTTCCAGTAACTTAAATATCGATTTATCATTAGATTCAAGTATTCGAGGAAAACTTTGCTAGTCAACAATTGCCAAAATCTCCGCAAATGTTTCCGATCACAAACATTTCCGGTTACAACCAAATAACACTCAGTGGGCTTTAAGTTTGGGCCATAATATAAAAAACCCAATCCAATGAATGTGAAGTTGGATCTAAATGATGGATCAAGAAAGACCCGAATCAGAGATGGCGGGAAGAGAGAGAGAAGGATCATTGGAGTCATCGTTGCTTCAGCTCGTACAAGATCACAATCAAACCTCTCTCAAACTACATCAACAAACAGGTACTCTTATTTTCTCTCTCTTAGGGTTTTGTAATTTTGATTTTAATTCGATTACAAACCCTAATTGTGCCCTAATTGTGATTGTTGAAGAGAAAGCAAAGAAAGATGCATTGAGATCTGCGATTCGAGTTTCGGATCTCTTAGTTGACACTGTGAATGGTGGTGTTCATGAATCGTTTGTTAATGAGAAGAGAATTGAGAGTGAGATTAGGGTGATAACGTCTACTATTGCGCGGTTTACGAAGCAAACTGATCAGTGGCTCGCTGCGTCTCATGGACTCAATACAGCTTTGAAGGTTTGGTTTTTGTTTATTTAAATTTGATCGTAAATTATAGAGGAAGTATTGAAGGTTTGAATTTGTTGGTTATTATGCGAAGAATATAAGGTTGGAGAAAATTGGGGATTGAAGATAATTGATTGAATAATTTTGATATGGTAAAATGTGAACTTGATAGTGTTGAGATTTCATACAATAGGTAAAGGAGATTATACTAACCTCTTCTCTTGTTCTCTGAAAATCTGTTGTTCTTGAGTGGAGTTCCCTTGGATTGGCTGCAGACCTCAATGGAATGGTTTTCTGTGTGTTAACCTCCAAGAAGGACTTTCTCTCTAATAGGATGAGTGATCTTCCCATTATGCCCTCAAAATCTAATAAATAGTAACACTGGGTCCCACCAACCTTAACTTGGTGCAACAATTGGGCACAACCAATAACACATATACGACCTATTAACATATGTGCTCGTGAACCGGAAGTTAAAACATTGAGTAATGTCGGCCAGGGGCGAAGCTAGGGGGGACCCCACTGGATTTGCCAAAAATCACTTACCAGATAGCTACAAATTATATGTATAATTTTTATCTCACTCAGTTCTAATCACATAATTGTTGTTGGTCTAGTGGACAAATATGTTGATTTTGACTACCTAAACAAGGGTTCAAGTCCCCACAGCCTCATTTTTACATTTTCTGATTATCTAGTCCTACTTCATTATTTAACATTATATATGATTCAGAATTAACTTTTAGATTATGGACTCTCTTCTAAGATTTTTTATTTTTTCATTTTAAACTTGGCATGAGTTATAATATAAGCGATACTAAAATACCCTAATATGCTTCATAATTTTTAAACTT
Source organism: Kingdonia uniflora (assembly GCA_014058105.1). NCBI lineage: Eukaryota > Viridiplantae > Streptophyta > Magnoliopsida > Ranunculales > Circaeasteraceae > Kingdonia > Kingdonia uniflora. The sequence goes on along the minus strand of JACGCM010002221.1, from coordinate 1,035,982 downwards.
GGCACAACCAATAACACCTATACGACCTATTAACATGCGTTGCTCGTGAACCGGAAGTTAAAACATTGAGTAGAGCTTCTTCATCGTATTGTGGATTAACTTTTGTAGGTCCCCCACAAATATCTATATCTATATTTCTTTTTTTTCTCCTAAAAAGAATATTGTTGGTCCCAATTTTAGTTAAAAACGTTCTTTCTCCCACATAAAATAATATTGTGGGTCCTAATTTTAATAAAAATTAGAATTTGGAGAGAAATCTGTTGAAGCAAGTATTCAGTTGGACTAACCTGCTGAAACTGTCTTTTGTTCCTTTTCATTCATATGTGATAAATGGTGGCGAGTAGTGCAATTTTGATGATTTTTAGAATGCTAAGATTCCAGTTGTTGCTACATATCCTGTTGATTTCTTCTTCTCACTCCAGAGCAATTCTACTGATGTTTAGAGAGCTTATAGAAGTCCAGTTAGGAAGAGTTTGATGATTTCTTAGCTCATTCCATGCAGACTTAGAAGTAAAATCACCAGTTGTAGTTAAAGTCCAAATCATCATAACTTCTTCTAAATTGTCAGACTTTGTTTGTCTTTGAATAAGACTCCACATAAAACTGCAAGCATTGAACTCCCATGGATAGATAGATGCTTTTAATGGATATATAGATGCTTTTACTGCAAGCATTGAACTCCCTTAGTGCAAGATTCTGTTAATTTTTATTTATCTCTTTAGATTCCCTTAAAGCATCTATACAAAAATGGATAAATGCTTTTAATGGATAGTTGTTTAGATTCTATCAATCCACAGATAGTTAATATTTGTTTTGTTAATGGATAGTGCATTATGTTAATAGATAGTGCATTAGTACTTGTTTGTTATTTGTAGAATGAGTTGATTGGTTAATTTGAATTATTGATGTATGGGTGATTGGTTGGTTAATCTGAATTATTGATGTATCCTTGTTTTGATTGCAGGGTTGTTTGTTTGAATGCCTTTAGATAAATTGCAGGGGTGATTGGTTGAAGCATAAGGTGCATTAAGAAGGGTAATAACATTTTAACCAATTCATTTATTCCAAATATTATAAGTTTTTTATGTTTTGATTCCAAATCAAATATTTCATGTGTTCATAGCCTACCTTATGATTTTTGAAATCACAGGCTTTTTGACATCACTCTGATGCTTTAGCTAGCATGTTGCCTTGTATATGCATTTTAGATTTTTTTACTAGTTACTATTCTACTTATTCATGTTGCTCGTTGGTGTAGTATTTATCAGTCAACCAACATAAACACTTGCTTGTAATAATATCATAAATGAGTAGATGAAGAGTTACCTAGAAAAACCTAGAGATATGGTTGGTTTGATTACAACCTATATACATTATAGTTTGGCGTGGTGATTATTTGGAGAATTAGGGGACGGGGTTGTGGATCTTATGAGTTTATTCCTTATAGAATTACATGGCCTCTCAATTGTCATGTTATAGGAAGTAAGTTTAGTTCTAAGAATTAGGTTTGAAGATGGGTATGGTGATTATTTTGTCCATTGTAAATCATTATTTGATACTATTTTGTTGATTATTTGATATTATTTTCTTGATTATGTATTTTTAGGGACAATGAATCAGGTTATGTTTTTAATGGATAGTTGTTTAGATTATGTTAGTTGATTAGAACTTATTTGTTTGCGTATTTGTAATAACTCTTAAAACTCTGATATTTTCTTATTTGTATTAACTTTAAACCAATGTTAATCTCTATTTGATTTTAGGAACCAATGTATTTGTGTTTGCTATATATACAGGTTATTTTTCTATGTATTTGTGTTTGTTATATATACAGGTTATTTTCTATGTATTTGTGTTTGGTATGTATATGTGGTGTTAGCGTTGGTGACAGAGGGGTGGTGGTGGTATTGGTGATGAATAGGTGGGGGTATTTTTCTTATAAACTGAGAGGGGTATTTTAGTATTTGCCTATTTTAGTCAGATCTAACTAGCCAAAAAAGTAAACACTCAAGAAATCCACTCAGATAGTGAACACCTCTAAGTGGACTCAGACTCAGATCCACTCAGACCCAAAAAAACAAACGGCACCTTGGATGCTTCCCTTTATAGCGGTAGAGATGTCAGTTTCGGTTCCGACTTATGTTCATCCTACAAAATCCAAAGTATGATGGTCCCGGTACCACAAGAGCACAATTTCAACTGAAATACCGAATCCAAAGTATCCAAGTCCAAAGCCCCAAACACATATTCGGTAAAAATTTGATCAAAAACTTCCAATTTGCAAATTAGAATTGGCGCTAATTTATCGACCCCTCAATCGAAAACACAGGTACCATCTCTCTCTCTCTCTCTCTCTCACTGAACCTTGTTTTTAATCTTCAAATTTAGACTCGTATTCATGTCCTTGATTTAGATTTCTAGGGTTTGAATTTGATAATTGCAGTAATTTCGTAAATTATAGTCTCGATTATGGTGTTAATATTTCTAGGGTTTTATGGTCTTAAAATTAATAATTAGGTTCATTTAAGATACGGTTTCATGGTGCCCCCCCCCCACACACACACACACACTAGGTTTACAGGTTGATTCCTTGCATAACGCCTTATGTGCTCGAGGGATAAGGGTTAGCGCTCTCATGTCACAACACTAGAGGACCTGGGGACGGAAAAAAGAGGATCCTGTCTATCCCATTCCACACGGTTAGACTACTAGGCATGCCTCACTTAAAATAGAAAATATCAAAGTGCTTTTGCTTTGGTCTGCAGTGTGTAGATTATTGACGGTGTGCTTATTGTGTACGAGTGATGGATGGAATTTGTAGAGTTGGCATTGGAGGTAGTTAGGAAAAATACACGTCCGGTTGAGCTAAAACTTCGTATGATTTTATCTTTAGAGGATGAAATTTGGTGATAAGGATATGGATCTGTAGCTGTTTATCACTAGCACACTTTTGTAGACAAGCTGATAGATTAAATCCCATAATTATGACATAATTGGCGATTGATGGAGGAATGAGGTTATGGATTTGTACTTGTTTATCAGCAGTTCACTATTTGGTACAAACAATCCCCGAAAGCAAAAAATCATCTTATGACCAATTAATTAAAAGAGAAAACACTCAAATTGAACTAGAAACTCACTAACTTCTATAAGATCTCGAACCAAAATCTTAGAACAAAGCTACTAAAACCAACCTAAGAAAATAGCTTAGAGGAGTTATCCTTTTATAGTAAAATAAGTCTCATCACAGTTAGATACTAATTAGTAATTTGAAACGGAATCTTTGTAGGAAAAAAATACTAAAACATATAAATTTCTAAATAAACAAATAAAGAGAATCTCTTAGAAAAAGGTAGAGAAGTTGTGCCTCTCACATGAACCTAGGGTGGGACCTACCAAACCGTGCGATGGTGGGGAACCTACCCCTTACCTTGACACATCACTTCTCAATGATAGTCAATTGTAAGATTGTAGGTTCTTCTATGGCATGAAGATTCCCTATTATATTTTCTCGTTATTGTGGTAGGATAGGCTGCAAGTAGGATGGGTACTAGTCACGTTGAAATACACAGTTTGAAAAGGTTTAAAATTTAGCAAAAATAAAAACACAAGGAAGCTAATGAAATTACCTGGAAAATTCCAGGCTGTAGATAACAAGATCTTTGTGGTAACCAACAAGAATTGGTGCAGCGGTTAAGGACAATGTCTCATGACGCAGAGGTCCTGGGATCGAACTACCACCATCGAGAGCCACCCGCCAAGAATTATCTTGATTTAAACGGCGCGCGGATTGTCGGCTTTATAAACGAAGCGAGTGGGGAAAAATAATGACCCTATGAACCTCTGGTTCAAAGAAAAAAAAGAAGATAATCTTTGTGGGACATTATTGCATATAAGGGGATTAGGAGTTTGCAGATCAACTTATTCAATTACAACGTAACAGGGATTTGTGATCTTATAAAAAATGGGCATCATACCGAATATATGGGTTTTGGGATGGGATCTTTTCCCATGCTTCACTCTGAGATTTTCTCGTGGAACCAATTGTGGGATTTCTCCTGGATCCTTGTGTAGGATCGCCATCTTTGAGATTTGAGATATTTGCCTTACTAGTATTTTTTGGGTATTTATGTCATGTGAGATGTCAGGGATAGTGAAAGATTAAGAAACCCTCCTAGTTAGCTGACAACGACGATCTCATGAGTAGGCCGGGACAAACGACGAACCTGGCCTTGGCTGATATGGGCCTGCATTTGGCCCCACTTGTCTGGTTGAGCAAGTTACTATGACATCATCTGAGTCTATAGATGTCTCTTCTTTTGACTACACGTCGAGAGACCAAGTAAGTTTTTTTTTTCTCCGAATGGCATGCATGGCTCAATCACCTCTTTCTTGCTTGTTTTGTCCTTGAACTTCATCTTGCCCTTATGTGCTACACTCTCACGATCAAATTCACCTACATCAAGGTTCATCACATTTTAGAGTTCCCTAACTGAACCCCTATATTTACTCTCGACATCGCCAATCCATTGCGAACTAAGAATTCTCACAGATCTACTCTGATTCCAAATCGAAACTGCTCTTAGTTTTCTTTCTCTCATACAAGTGTTAAGAAATAATTTTTTTCTAAAGGATATCTAAGGTACTTTTTGTTAAGATAATATAGTTGAGTTTGGATACTTGAATGTAAGATATATTTTACATGCATGGTCAGAATTAGTAATCCATAAGGTACTCTTGGTTAAACAAATTTAATTAAGTAGGATTTCTATGCGTAAGATATCTTGTGCTATGTTAAACTATCCAAAAATATCTGGCATATATGAGTACTAGTTTGACTTGCACGGGGACAAATCTCATGTTCGCACATCACTGTTGAGGAAAACATAATCAAGCCATATTGGTTCTCAAGCAGATGACGTACAACAACATAAACCTGGAAGAGGGTGAGCTGTTCGATGTGGGTCTCATATAGAAATGCATGAAGCTTATTCTCATACCAATCCTTTTCGATTAGTAGAATACCCACGTATGAGTCTGATTTGGCTAACCTGAGAAACAGTGTGAAGCTGTTCCAGGAAGTAGGTGGCAATTCTCAATTACTACAGAACCCTTTCTTTTAGTTATTACGTTGTTTTCGTTTGGTGCTTGGCACCATTTTTCTAAAGAGCTATCTAACTTGATCTCTGAAGCAAGGACAAAATGAAAGTTCACAAAGGAAGAGATACATCAATTCAAGTATTCAACACTCATACACAGGTTATTTGAACCTACCACTCTAATCACAGAGTGCCTTTTAAACCAAAGAACATAAAAACAAAGACACTTAAACACACTTGCAAGCTACAATAACACAATTTATTTTAATAGTTGGTCTAGTTGTTGAGGCGTGACCATGAGGCGCTCTCTTTCTCTTAGTTTCGCCTTTCAGGAGTCCAATGCGGGCAAGCTTTACTAAAATGCACAGAAAGGACTCTGGAGTCAAGCAGCTCCATGATTGGGGTAAAGCTAACACACCTTGGCACCTTGTATTGGTTAATAGACGCACCCCTTGATATTGCATAGTCCATGAGCTCTTCAAATGTGCCACTCTTCACAATCCTTATCTCGAGTGGCCCAATTGAGTTGTCTGCAACTCTACATTGTCTGTAGACCGTGTTGAATGCCTCTTCCATTGTGAGGCAACATTGGTTCAATACCTCGTGAGTTGGTGCATCATTTGGATCCTTCACAAGTAACTCCCAATATATTACATAGTGTCCCGGGATTGTCTTGGTGTCAGCATAGCTTGTGTACTCCACAACACTTGTGTTAAACTCACGTAGGAGTTCTAATGCATTGTCTATGGCTTTCTGCAATTCAGCCTCGTCGGTCTTGTCTGAGTCAATACTCAATAGAACATTCTTTCTCCTCACAAAGTGGAATTGTGGGGCGGAGTTGTGGAATCCCTTCACTCGAAGTATGTCTCCAACTCGATAGCGGCAGAGTCCTGCATATGTCGAGATGACGAGTTCATATTCCTTTCCCAATTCTAGATCAACAAGTTCTAATAAGCGGGGAGGTGATGCGTCACTTGTTAGAGAGGAAGCGGAGGATTCATGTAGAAGGAACTCAAAATAACCCATGTTGGGCATAATAGTATAAGACACCTCAGATGGCTCACACATCGGCTTGAGGTTAAGGCCGAAGTAACACTCTGAAGACGCATACATGGTGCAAGTTAGAGGTAGGTCACCACTGTAGTAGTTGAGAGTAGGAATATATTGGGCCATCGCTCCGGTGACAATGACGTCTAGGTACTTTGTGTTGGGCCAAATTCTGCTAATTATCCCTTCCCAGTTCCCACCAGAACATTCGTTGGTGATGAATTCAGCAAGATAAGGGTTTGGCTTAAAACAAATTGAAGACATACACTCGCGGATAGATGGATCAGTAATTCTTTGGTTGAGGGTTCCGGTAGCAATGTCTTGAGCGAGTTGTTGCCAATTGAGTTGAAGGAAACGGATTGCTCGGAGAAGACCGGAGGCAAAGACGGCACCTACACGGAGGACTTCTTTCTGATAATAGAGGCCGCAAAGCATTTGGGAGTACATGCTCTGGAAGGAATCAGAGCAGAGAATGGCCTCATTGGGGCTAGTGTAAACCATGTAAGGATCATAGGGCCTCGTCTTGAATTGTTCACTATTGTAGTAGCTTGTGAGAACAGGACGTGCTAGTAAGCCTCCTGGGGTCTTTGTTTCAGCTTTCACGAATAGAAAATAAAGTCCCTTTCCTTTATCAAGATCTGCTACATAGCTGCATATTACACCGACAAATTATAGCCTTTTGTTATTGCATGATACTATGCTAATAATTATCTGCTGAGACGACTGACCAAAAGTCAAAAGAAGACATACAGGTTCATTACTGGCATGAGAAGACTGTAAAGAAGCTGACGACGATCCAGTTCTTCTTGAATTGTGGGCATTAGTTTTCTCTCACCAGCCGAAGTTCCTGAGCTGTAAAGATTTGTCACAAGTTAGCTAGAGTATCTTGGTACTCGTACAAAAAAAAATGGCAATCTAATCACCTTGTGAGGAACTCTGTGATGGGATGAGCAGATAATATAGGAGAACGATCTCCATTAGCAATACGCTGGATATCGGGCTGAAGATCCTCGTAGGTGATGACAGGGATCTTGGACTTAAATGTGTCACGATCAGTGGCTCCGCCCAATTTGTATCGCTTGAGGTACTCGGTGTTGGCGTTTTGGGTAAGTATTTCAGCCAACACCTTCTCCTGAACAGAGTCAACGTTTGTGGTCATATCTTGGATGAATTGAAGCGCCTTCTCATCTTTCTTACAGGCAGCAGGGCCTAGAAGAGACTCCATAGCCATGAGTAGTATCTTAGAGATTGAAAATTAAGAGCAGTTTGGACTTAGAATCAGAGTAGTTATAGTTGTCTTTGAGAAGTTGTAGTCCTTAATGAATTGGCGTGCTTAAGAGTATTTATAGGGGTTTAAGGGGCTTCTAAGATTAGATTACCCTTAATGGACGTGTGATTGGTCTTATGAGTGTTGCAAACTTAAGGACAAAACTAGGAAGAAGGAAGTGACGGAGCCATGCATGTCATTCGTGCAAGAAAATATTTGGTCTCTCCGGACGTGTAGTCGAAAGAGGAGACACGTTGGACCCAGATGACGCCATGGTAGCTTACTTAAGCAGACATGTGGGGGCCTAATGCAGGCCCCTATCAGCCAAATCCAGGTTGGTGGTTTGTCCTAGCCTACTCGTCAAATGGGGCACAGTTCTCTTTTCTGGTGAGATTGTTGGTCTCTGATAATGATAGGCTGCCGGCCAACTAGGCAATTTTCTTAGGTTTCCACTACTTGAGATAAACACTCAAAATAATGCTAAAATTATACTTTCAATTCAAAGACGGCAGCTGCACTAAGATGAAGAGTACTTCTTTCAGTAACGATAGACTTAGTTATAAACTTCTCTGTTAGGTGTTGTATATTTGTGAGTTAGTTGAGATACTTTAGCCACTTACTTAGTGGATGTATCTTTAGTACGGTTGCTCTATGTATTAGTTGTGGCAGTTGTTTCCACTTTTGGGTTTTTTTTTTGCTATATATTGAGCACATGATAAGATGCTTACTGCTTTGAACTTTTTTACTCTTTCCATGTCGCAGTTATGCATTACAGTATTTTTCTACTTATATACTTAAACGAGATTCATACAGATAGTAGGCAGTCAGGGTGGTGCTGTGTGGAAGCATGGCTGTGGCTGATGTTATCAGATCAAGCTTGGATTCCATTCGTCAAGTAAGTTTGTAGAAAATTTTGTTTCCCTATTCTACACGCTACTTTTTGTAGGTACTTAACTGCAACTTACTATTATTTATTTAATTATAATTGAACAGCTTATTTTATTTCTATAAGGAATCTTTTCTTGGTGCAATAATAGAGCTGGATGACATCATTTGTTATTGTTAAAGTCAATGAACTTTGAAAACTGAAAGTGAGCAGTTTTTTTATTATTTAAAAAATTGGATTTGATTTGAATATGAATTGATAAGAATCTTTGTGGTGCACAATAAGGACCTGGTATCTGGTCGTTCTGAATGTTTCCATTTTCAGGAACTAAAGAAACTGGTAGAGTTTACTAAGTTTTGCATGCTTCTTAGATGGCAACATTAGGTTCAACATAATACTCTCCTTAGATATTATTTTCCTTCAAATTTAGGCTTATGTCTTTTACCTCTTTGATGCTCTCCTGATGGAGGAAATCCACCTCAATATCACGTCACAAACTTAAAAATCTCTTGTAAGTTTCTTAAGTTGGATATTCACCATGTTAAAAAAAACATACATATTTCTTCTGAAACTTCCTTCATCTACAAAGTTCCCAGTATATTTAATTAGTACAATGACGATGTGCTACTGACATAAACATGAGCTTTAAATCATATTTATGATGGATATATCTCTTCAATTGTTAGTGCTGGAACTGGAGTTATTTATTGGCAAGTATACAATTTTTCAAGTTACTAGTTCTTATCAAAGTGAGTCCTGACTAGGTTTCCTTGCATGGAATAGATATCCGAGCATCTCAAAGACACCATTATTTACCTGGATGCTGGTTGTACGGAGGCTTTCCAATTTCTTGGAGCGTTTCCATTGCTACTGGAACTTGGAGCATCTGCTGTTTGCAGCTTAGAAAACATTAATTCTCTTGATACTGTAAGTATAAGTTGGCTGCGACTTTCAATTGGTAACAGGTAAAGAAATGTGTATTGCTTATTTATTTCATTTGTGACTTAAAAAAAATTGTTTCTTGCTTGATTGTTCCATCTAGGTTGCAAATTGGAACTCAAATTCTGATGATGCGAAGAAACTGGTGGTCATCACCTCACGTCTTCTAAGCGATGCACATCGATACATTCTACGATGCCTAAGTGCTCATCATGGTGTTCATAGTTGCACTATATTTACAGCCATCTCAGAGGTGCTTCTTCACCCGATTTTGAGTTCTCTGATGTGATGTACTATTTTCATGAATTTCCTATGTTTTTTGGTTTTAGTATTTTGTGTGCCACACTTATTGCTCTTTGTGAAGTACAGATAGCTCATTCAGCATATACTGATTCACCTCTAGGGCCAGACGCTTTTCGTGAATATAAATCTCTTCTACTCCAAGATTATGAAGAGCTTGTAAGGAAATGTGAAAGAAGAGATCATACTTCACCTCGATTTGGTAGGATTGAACAATTAAATGAAAGCAACTTGAGCGACAGATCAGCGTCTGAAGATGAAGGATGGTCGCAACTCACTCCGAGTAACGAGAAATTTTTTGATCCTGAAACTAGCCCTAGTGGAAGAAATATGGACGAAAACAATCCTACAACTTCTAAAGAAGATGGGTGGCTGAGATTAATTGTTTCTGTGCACCACTTTCCCATGATTTTATGTCCTCTTTCTCCTCGAGCATTTGTTTTACCTTCCGAGGGAACAATTGCTGAAGCTTCTTTATCGAATGAACACGAGGATTCTATTTGCCCGGGGTTGCCCCCTATAAGTACTGGTCTGCTTTCTGATGGGGAAGAAACTCCTCCTGGGGCAATTCTTACTGCACATTTTCTTTACCATCTCGCTGCCAAAGTAATTATTCTAATTTTGCATTTCTCATCTATATTAAGGATTAGACTTTGACCCTAAGAGTGTATAAAATTTGACCTCCCAAGCTTGCAACTTTTGACATACACCCCTCTCCCACATTTGTTCTCAATTTTATGTTTGTAATGTAAATCTTATTTTGACCACATAGGGTCAAAGTCTAATATTTGGCGGTAAAATTTTAAAGTATATCTAATATTTGCATCGTCAATCGCAAAATGGTGAGGGTAAGTCAAAAGTTGCAATTGATGGGGTTGGGAGTTGTCGTGTCCAAGAATCTCTATTTGCAGAACTCTGACCACAGGTATTGTTTCATGAAACATGTAGATGGATCTCAAGCTAGAAATATTTTCTATCGGTGATTCATCCAAAACCATTGGGAAGATTTTGATGGACATGTCAAGCCTTTATGACGTAGGCCGGCGGAAAAGATCAGCGGGTTTATTACTTATTGACCGCACGCTTGATCTAATTACCCCATGCTCTCACGGCGACTCACTTGTGGATCGTATGTCCACATCTTTGCCTCATAGGGAACACACTCCTCTTTCTCATGTAATCCAAAGTAAGCATGGCTATTGTGTGCCGCGTACTCCACTTGATGTTCAGATACCACTAGGAAGAATTGTTAGAGAAGCCGACACTTTGAATGATGACATTCTCGTAGAAGAAAGGATTGACGCTTTTTTACGTGGTTGGAATTCAACTGAATCAGGTGAAAATTGTTGTGAAACCGTCCAATCTCATATTGAGTCACTAAGTGGATCACTTGTCTCAACTTATCATTATCAGGGAGCACACTTTTTGGATTCTTTACTTGAAAGAAGAACAAAAGACGGGGTGCTACTAATAAAGAAATGGCTACAGGAAATTCTGCGTAAAGAAAAGTTATCCGTGAATGGGAGAATTCGCCCAGGACGCCCTTCAACTGCTGAGCTGCATTCTATGGTTACAGCTCTTGTTAAAGAGGAGTCATGTCTGTTTAGAAACAAAGGGATTGTTCAACTTGCAAAGGCTGCAGTTCTTGCTCTTAGTGAACCACATAATTCCAAATGGGATGCGTTTGTGAGTGCTGAAACTATATTGAGAGTAAATGCTGGAGATACGAGTCAGAGTCTTTTTGCTCAAATTCGGGACCTCATTAATAAGAGTGTTCTACTGACATCCCATGAGCATGGTCTTCTTTCTTTCCAAGACACACTGCTTCTGGCAATCATGGGATACATTTTGGCCGGTGAAAATTTTCCAACATCTGGATCTAAAGGCCCGTTTTCATGGGAAGAGGAGCATTTTTTGAAAGAAGCTATAGTGGATGCTGTACTTGAAAATCCGAAAGCCACAACGCTGAAGTTCCTCATCGGTCTCGAAAATGAGCTTGAAGCTAATTTACACAATATAAAGTCCAAGAAACCCAAAGAAGATTCTTCAAATCAATCAGCAAGTGATGAGTTTGATGAAGATGGATGGGGTAATTGGGGTGAGGAAGATACAAATCATAAACTTGAAGACGAATATTGTGACATGCAACTGAAACTGGAGTTGCGCGATAGAGTGGATAACCTTTTCAGATTTTTCCACAAATTATCCAGTTTGAAGACGCGAAACATTCCATTAAGAGAAGGCCCATTAGCATTAGAAAGGAACTTTGGTGGCGATCCTTCCATGGATAAAGGATTACTTTTTAAACTTCTGACTTTAGTACTGGAAAAGCATGAAGTACCTGGGCTGGAGTATCATTCTTCTACAGTTGGGCGCCTTTTTAAAAGTGGTTTTGGTAGATTTGGCCTTGGACAGGTAAACATTTATGCACGTCAGCTTTAATTTATTCTCTTATGAAAAGTATTTTGGGTGGCCACACTTGTAAACTACATCATCACTGACTCCAAAAGCTGAGCAATGGCACAAAAAATTCAGTAGTTTTTTATTATTTATTTGTGGATGCTGATATGTGGTTTCTCAACTCTACAGGCAAAGCCAAGTCTCGGCGACCAAACTCTTATTCTTGTTTTCGTTGTTGGGGGAATCACTGGACATGAGGTCTGAACTTCTCTTTTTCTTTTTTCTTTTTTTGAATCTCAAAACCTCCGTCTTCTTGTTATAATCTTCTTTTCTCGCAAAAAGAAAAGAAGTCTAGAACAAAACATGTTTATACAGTAAGAGATTCCCTCTTCTTCCATAGCAATTGACGACACGGCCGATATACCCATTACTACATGGAGGGGGTATCTTACTTCAACTGTCAATGGGGTAAGAGTGGGTTTCTCTTATTATTGAACATGCAGGGATGCATGGTTAAACGACCCCAAAACATGGAGGGTTATTTCCTTATAACTCCAAATCAAAGATGTTAAAGATATACTTACGAGAAATATGGTTGGCATTTTCTGTCTTTACAGGTGTTTCAAGCTCAGGAGTCTTTGTCACAAAGCGGGAGGCCAGATGTAGAATTGATTATTGGCGGTACATCTTTTTTAACTCCCGATGACATGCTTGATTTGCTGTTGGGTTCTTCTAGCTACATTTAATCTTTACTAACATTTTTTACTAGGAAAGAAAAAAGTGATAAAATGCATAGTTACGGGCCATATCATCCTGCCACATTTTGTAACAATATATATCCATGTTGTAAGCGGTTAACATTTCTTGCGAGAATGTCAAGGCGTTTTTTTCAAGAAAAAATAATAAAACAGCAGGTAGTGGCCCTTGGAATGAGTACAATTATCATAGTTTTATGCACTGCAATTGTTCTACTTCCATGTACTTCTTGGTACTGGCACAAAATGCTGCAAGTTGACTGCAAGCCATATAACATGGAGTCATGGACACACCATATTTGGGAATTAAATCTAATCTGTGTCAACACATGATGCATGCCTGGACATACTAGTAGGTATTCCTTGCTTAGCTAACCAACTTTTGATCATGTTTTTGAATGTTCCAATACTTTAGACACGTTACTCAAGTCTACTACGTTCTATCACTGTTTCTGTGTTCGTTGTGAGTTTTAAATCAAGCTATGTTTATAAGATTTGTGTTATCACATTTTAACAAAGGGTTATTACTTATTACCATAACCCTTTAGAGTTGTACTATATATGCAGGTAATAAGACTAAGTATAAGAAGAGTACAAATTTACAACTAACATTCTAAGTTTAAGGCAGTGTTGAAATAATCCACCACTATATAGATAAACTTCAACAAATCAAGGCCAGATACATAACATAATGTATCTTAATTATTTCAAACAAATCACAACGAACAAAAATCGATACACGTCATAAGAAAACATAGATTTGGCGTGCTCGATCTGAACTTTAATGTAACCCGAAGACGATCTTTAGTTGATCTTCCTGCATTTTCTCCTAATCTCTCCATTGGAACCAGTGAGGGGCTTTATGTCTCCCATATTGATCATGGCTGCGCCAAAGTCAGCGCTGAAGGAGCTAGGGTTGTTGCTGTATCTTCTCACTTGGGAGTCAGTAGATCCACCATTGAACAATTGTTGATCCGAGTGAAGGAGCCCTTTCTGATTGATGAGATTCTTGTAGTAATCGTTGTCAAATGCAGTTGGAGTTTGAACATCTAGAGGTGCCAACTTCTTGTCTCCAGTGCCCGTTCTCCTTGGGCAGTTTTGTTGCCTTGTCTTAGCAAAGGAATTGTCGATGTTGGACTCGTTATAAATACGATTTCTGAAGGTTATGCACCTTGCTAGTCCAATAGTGTGTCCACCTGTGTAGGTGGAGTCATGTCAGAGAGTAAAGAGAGAGTGAGAACAGTTTTAGGAAACAGAGAAATGTTTTGTATACCAGATAAGGCAACCATATCCTTTGCTGAGAGACCTTGTGCTTGGAAACTTGAGATTAGGGCATTGAGGCTAAATGTCGGTTGGGGGATGCTGCTATTAGCCGCAGCTGGGCTTGCTGTCCGGGCATCCTTTCTTCCAACTTTTACATTCCAACTTCCCCCACCAAGCTACATTAAGAAGTATTCCAATATGTTAAGAGTCAATAATGATAAACGATCTATATAACTAAGATCTAGCAGAATCAGATTTTAGAACTTACTATAACAACAGAGTCTCGTGCAGCAATGGCCAAGATATCGGCACAAGACACAACTCCTCGGCATTCCTTCTCCACTGCAGACTTTATCTTATCTACCACTGTGAATCCTCTAAGGGAATTCAGATTTGGAGCAGCAGTCTTCTCTCCTGTAAAATTCGATGTGTCATCAAGCAGTACCGAGCCATCACATCCCTGTAAATAAAGAGTAGATTCTCTTGAGAAATAATGGTGCAAAAGGAACTGTAAAAGCTACTACTGCCGACAAAATAGTTTCACATGGGAGAAATCACGCATCAAACAAACACAAACCTTGGAGTTTCTTAACTCGCCTAATATTATTTATCTAATAATATTTTGGATATATATATAGATAAACTACAGATATCAAGTAGGGATGATTGTATATGCATGTTTGCGCATGACACATTGTGCATATATATTCTATAAGCTATCTCAAGTATTTGTTAAAGCTATTAGTTAGAAGCACCACGGGGGTGTAAAACTAAGTAAAATTACATTGACAAAACAATCGTGGAAGTGAAGACGAAGGAGTGATGCACCCATTCGATTTTCTTTCAATATTGCAGATTTAACTACAGATTTAACTGTAGTGAAAACTTTGGGACAAGATTTTGAGTAATAGCTAGTTGAGAGTTGAGCAGAGGAGCTCCCAAGCAAGAACGCGAGGAAGATTGTTAGTGTGACAATGGCCATAGAAGCGGAAGAAGAGAGAGAAGAAGCCATAACTTAGTAATGAAGAGAGACTGAAGTGAGTTGAAGGTTTAGAAGAAATAGAAAGATATATATATATAGATCTACTTGGACTGGCAGGCCACCCAATTCAATATTAACACTGCATGGCGTCTGTCTAACGAAATAAAATCAGCAGTACCCTGGGGGAACTAGGGAATTGTAGAAATAATGCTATCGACATGATTTTGATTGAGAGTTGCTAACGAATAAAGTTCCGATATGATAAGTTCTTCTTTCTTTTCAAGGTAGGGTCATGAAAAACATCTTTAGACTTAAAAAGGGGGAAAAGCTTCAGTATGGTTTGATGGATATAGCCATGCAGAGATGTGAATATTACAGAAGACGTAGTAAGTTGAAGTGAATAGGTAGACAGTTGTATTCGTACTTCTGAAATATTGCTTAAGACAACATTTGTTTTTCTCCTCGTGTAAATCTTTCTGCAAGTCTCATACTGCCACGGAGAACAGTTGAGGTAGACCTTTGGATAGTGCCGCCTTTAAGCTGATATAAGCATCAAGTTAGTAGGTACTGGATACTGGGTATAGTGAGCTCGACTCTTGTAGACTACGGGGCAATAATTATCGTGTGTCGGGCACATGAAATTTCTTGACCTCTTATTGAGCAAGTAATTAACAGAAAAAGGGACAATAAGAATCTTTTTTAGGCCAAACCAATCTACTTTCCTAGAAAAAACAAGATTATATATTATTTCAATCAATTAATCCAACGGTTTAAGTCGATGAATAGTGAAAATTTTATTTTTATTATTTTTTCTTTGTTTCCAAAAGCAATGTATAGTAAGTTTGGTGCTTAGTCAATTACTTCCATTATTGAATCATGAAAATGTTTTATATTGCATGAGTATCGAATTCTATGGCCTCTATGGGTCTATCCTCATACAATGTCAATTCTTAATTCTTAGAGTGGTGATTAGCTTCCCGACGGGGGGTTAGCTTAGCGTTAGCCCCTTTAGTTTGCAGCACGAGTAGACCTCGCTTAGGCGGCTTGGTCAAGGCGAGGCAGGAGTAAGGTTAGACGATGGAGTGTTAAGTGGTTACTCGGTTTCAGTTTAAACTTAGGTTAGGTAGTGTTTAGGCTAAAGCTACAACCACTGGAACATGGGGTAGTGGGTAGTTGTTCCTTTATGGGATAAAGGAAGGAAAACAAGTAAAGGGGCACAACCTCGAACGTGGGTAGCTGCTAGGTGGTTTTCCTTTAGTGGGGTTATCTCTTGGTTTAAATATTTGTATGGAGGGAACTTGGAATAGAAGAGAGGATCTGTGTAAAGTCTTGTAATCATAGAGTTGATTAGTAAAAGAAAAATTGGTTGCGGCCTTAAACAGATTATTGTGTGTGCTTGATTGTATCTTTAATCTCCTAAGTCTTGTATGTCAGTGTTTGTTATCCTTGTGATCTAAGATAGATATCTTGGAGCGATCACAGAGTGTTCAAAGCGAAGAAAAGTTGGGTTTGGGATTGACCCCGTGACACTTAGCAACACGGCCGTGAGAGTCCAATTTCATTTTATTTCTCTACGATTTTATGTTCTCTCTCTAACTTCTTACATTTTCTCTCAATCTACTGCTGCGGTGCGGACCAATCAGCTGTCATGGAGACCTAGAAAGGTTGGACAGGTTAGTTAGTCATTTTCTCTAAATCTTATTAAACAAATCTCTATCTATTTTTGTCGTGTGTTTAAATAACGTAATGCTTGACATATTTGGTTACGATAAAAAGTTAGGCGTCATCCACGTTGAAATTTAAGAGCTATTTAGAGTATACCTCCAAATATTCACCCAAATTTAATCTTGCCCCTCAAACTGGCCAATATTGTGGTCGACCCCCCACTTTTCTCTTCTCCACCGGTTCAGTAGGTTGACTTGACATGACCAGTCCAACTTAAAAATAATACCAAGTCTTACCTTAGAAGATTCACCACCACCCAATTCACTATTTCAGAGTTTGATACTAAAGACTTTAGAAATGAAGGAGAGGAGAGGAAGTAGTTTTGAGAGTGAGTGTAAGGAGCTTTGAGACCAAGGGTAGACTTGATACTTCATCTAAGTTGGGCTGGTCAAGTCAAGTCCACCCTCTGAAGCGGGGGAGAAGAGAGGAAGTGGAGGGTCAACCACAATATTAACCGGTTCGAGGGGGCAAAATTAAATTTGGGTGAATATTTGGGAGGTATACTCTAAATCGCTTGAAATTTAATCCTAAATCTACCAACTCTCTATCTGCCAAACTGAAAAGGTTGATAGAGCTGTATACAACTAACTTACTATCAACATCTTTATATGTACATATCATCCTTTCTAACAGGAAGATAGAAGATTACAAATCAGTGAGTAATTTCATTCACTAATCAAAAGATCATTCAGTTGTGTAGCGTAATATAACGACTAAATCCAGCTGAGTTAAGTTATTTCAGTCGACTATAAACCATTTTTAACAACGGTAGTCATTGAGATTTTTCATAGTGGTAATGTCCATAGGTAGTGTAAAAAAACAAAAGCTCACACTAATAGAGCTCAAATAATACATATAATAAAATTCATGAAATAATTTATATGAAGAAAAACAACTGAAGATTTAAACCAATCTATGTTTTAATTCTGCGTTCTCATACTTCATGTATACCTTGATTCATAGATTTACTCTCCACTAGAACTGACAGACCCTTTCCTTCATTAACTTCCATGGCTTCCTTCTTGTAGTTGTACCTTTTTGATAACCATATAAAGGCGCCCATGTTGAGGACAGCGATTACAATAATAAGAGCGTAATAGTAATCCAAATGAGACTCGTTCAAATTATTTCCTAACCAACTCTTTCTCCCACCTCTCCCTGTTATTTTATCCACCATTGTCACTAAAAAACTATTCAGGAAGTTCCCCACTCCAAAACCACTTGTGAAAAACGTTGTTCCAAGACTCTGCATGTCTTCAGGAGACTGATCGTAGAAAAACTCGATTATTCCTATGGTGCAAAACACGTCTGCGATCCCTAGCATGATGTATTGCGGTAAGAGCCAGAAGATGCTCATGGGAAGAGTATCATTATCCCCCATGGTACTCCCATATTCCTTTATGACATGCATTCTTTTCAGTTCGATCAAGTATGCAAAGAAAATAGCAATGACTTGAATCATGAACCCCGTCCCGAGTCTTTGGAGAAGTGTGATTCCCCTAGGATTTCCAGTCCATCGTTTCATCACTGGCACAAAATATCGGTCGTATATTGGCACACATATGAGCATTGAAAGTGTATTGAAACTCCCTAGTGATGCTGCGGGGATTTGGAAATTTGACCCTAGTTTTCTATCCAATGTGCTTCCTTGTTTGATGAATAATGTATTTATTTGTGCCCAGATGGTGTTAGGGAAAACCGTGACGAACCATATCAGGGTCATTCCGTACACCAATTTAGTCCCTTCAACTTGAGTCAAGGTAAATGGTGGCTTTGAGCTTCCTAAATTTCCGTTTTTAATCGCAGCCTTGTCGAGGAACCTGTAGAAGTGTATGAAGTTCAAGAAGAGCTCTTTTCACAAAAATTTCAAAACGAGAATGGGCTTGTGTCAATGGGATTACAATCGTAATTAGATGGAGCTCACCTGAAAGTTGGGGTATGAAGAACCTGTCGTTTTCCTGTGTTGTAATGTTGAGGCTCAAGTTCATGAAGTTCTGAGGGATCACTTGGAAGGGCAAGTTTGCGATTCTTAATAGCAGCAATTGGGACACGAATAAGATCCTTCGCAGGGCTCTTGGTGTTCCGAACCTTGTGCCTGTAATATGGCGTACCTAGGTAGAAAATAAATAGTGATAATGCTAGACCGACTGTAGGAATACCGTACCCCAATCCCCAACCCAAATTCTCTTGTATATACACAATCCCAAGTGTAGCAGCCAATATCCCAAGATAAGAGCTAAACATCCACCAATTGAAGAAAGAGTTTTTTTGCTTTTTCTCACTAGAATTGAAATCGTCAAATTGGTCTGCACCAAATGTAGAGATATTTGGCTTAGTTCC
This sequence comes from Kingdonia uniflora, assembly GCA_014058105.1. Classification (NCBI taxonomy): domain Eukaryota; kingdom Viridiplantae; phylum Streptophyta; class Magnoliopsida; order Ranunculales; family Circaeasteraceae; genus Kingdonia; species Kingdonia uniflora. The sequence continues at coordinate 1,016,979 of JACGCM010002221.1, read as the reverse complement.
ACCCGCTCCAACGGCTATGATATAGAGAGCTAAGTAGAAGAAGGCAGTTTGCATAGTTGAAGCTTTCTTGCAGATTCCATTTGTACAAGTTGGACGCAAGGATTTTAGAGAGACGGCCATCGTTAAAAGCACCATACCCTGCTCAGATATTTGTACGTTTTTACTAGTTAAAATGCGAAGATCTAAACCAAGTAACTAGGATTTGTAGGTAACATGTATTAAGAATGAGAAAAATACTTAATTGATTACCGTTATGTAAACAACGGCTGATGCAGTGAAGGTCCAAAACCGACCAAAATAAGTATCTGCAATATAGGCACCGAATATCGGTGTGAGCCAAACTGACCCAGACCAATTATTGACATTCCTCACCGATGAAACCGTGTCTTCACGAAGCTGGGTTGTCAAGTACGTCACTAAATTTGATGCTATCCCGAAGAAAGCCATCCTTTCAAATGCTTCATAACCTATAAAATTCACGGGAAGAGGAAAAAGAGATATTCAAATCAGTATTTCAATGATGGTAATGCTGTTTATATTAAAGAATTGCTATAATATCTCTTTATGTTCTGAAAAAATCAGAATTTTCAGATAATCAAAGACTTACAGAGAAGAAAAGCGCAAGCCTTCCATTTTCCAGTTTTAGAGGCGAGAACCGGTCGCCCTTGAAGGCCAACTGTGCCATCTCGAGTATAACCATTTCCCTCCATTGATGATAGTGTAACTAATGGAACATATTCTTATATACCAGAGAGAAAGAAAGGAAGAAGTTAGAGTGAAGAATTCATTCTTTATCAGTTGATGTTTTGAGTGGGGAATTCATTCTTTGTTTTTTACGTTGCGGTTTATGACCATAATTCAGAAGAAATGGAGGTCTTGGATTTGACTAACCCCGACAAGGGCCACATTCAGATTTATCCACCCAACATGCGAGTATCTGCCAAAATCTCTGAATCACACCAAAGGATTATTTAGACAAATGGTGATAAATTATTTAGACAAATCAGCAAAAATAAAGGTACTTTCTCACTTTATTAGATAACATATGTTTTACTCAGTCCCAGTTTGTTACATTTGGTGCTAGTTATCTTGTTTCTGCCTCTTTTTCTCAAACTTTTATTGAGGGGCGAAGATCAGATCCTAATTGTGTGATTGTTGTGTGTTTTGGAGGAAAGTAAACCTCGCAAGCAGCAACCGGTGAGCAAGTATTTTCTTGGAGGGATTAGCATAAACCAAGCGATTGATAAACGTTTTCTATTTTCTTGTCCGGAGTTACCTCTCGATATGTGTTGAAGGCACACAAAACAAAGATGGACTTGAATATGGTCTGGTTGTTTTTTTCTCTCTGCCTACTGTCTACTGTCTTTTTCTTTTTTTCTTTTTTTGGAATCCGGAAGTTCATAGGGTTCATCATTTTTCACCATTCTCCTAACTAGTCTCTAAGCCACTAGCCCCGAGGTTTATGCCTACTATGTCATGTGGCCTTTACTTCAGTTTCTCCAATGAGTTGAACTCTCCCTCCTGTTTTTCTGCAAAGGCGGCGAAATAAGTAAACGATTCACATCAACGTCACAATCTGAGCTTAGCTGCCATGCACTTTGGTAACGATTTTGATTTTGTTGACATGCTTAAAGTCATAGTGCAATTTAAAGTCATGGTGTTAATACAGTTATGCCAATTGCCAGCCATTGGAATCATGTATGGAAAGTAAAGCTCAAGTAATGGAATTGGCAACGATTCTAAGCCATGGGAAATACGATCACAAACAGTTTTTATTGTATACAAAAAAAAATTATTTTGAAATGTGGGAGTCTGTTGAGTTCATCATTTTTCACCATTCTCCTAACTAGTCTCTCCGAGCTCGCCACGGTACCTCCTAGAAGCTACACGCTCCATTTTAAGTCAAGATAAATATTTGGCGGATGACCCTCCGTGTTCGGTTTCGAACCCGTGACGTCTCTCATCTCTCCAAGAGGGGGGTCCCAAACCACCAGCCCAACACCAAAGAGGTCGGTCAATCGATCACAAACATTTCCAGTAACTTAAATATCGATTTATCATTAGATTTAAGTATTCGAGGAAAACTTTGCTTGCCAAAATCTCCGCAAATGTTTCCGATCACAAACATTTCCGGTTACAACCAAATAACACTCAGTGGGCTTTAAGTTTGGGCCATAATATAAAAAACCCAATCCAATGAATGTGAAGTTGGATCTAAATGATGGATCAAGAAAGACCCGAATCAGAGATGGCGGGAAGAGAGAGAGAAGGATCATTGGAGTCATCGTTGCTTCAGCTCGTACAAGATCACAATCAAACCTCTCTCAAACTACATCAACAAACAGGTACTCTTATTTTCTCTCTCTTAGGGTTTTGTAATTTTGATTTTAATTCGATTACAAACCCTAATTGTGCCCTAATTGTGATTGTTGAAGAGAAAGCAAAGAAAGATGCATTGAGATCTGCGATTCGAGTTTCGGATCTCTTAGTTGACACTGTGAATGGTGGTGTTCATGAATCGTTTGTTAATGAGAAGAGAATTGAGAGTGAGATTAGGGTGATAACGTCTACTATTGCGCGGTTTACGAAGCAAACTGATCAGTGGCTCGCTGCGTCTCATGGACTCAATACAGCTTTGAAGGTTTGGTTTTTGTTTTATTTAAATTTGATCGTAAATTATAGAGGAAGTATTGAAGGTTTGAATTTGTTGGTTATTATGCGAAGAATATAAGGTTGGAGAAAATTGGGGATTGAAGATAATTGATTGAATGATTTTGATATGGTAAAATGTGAACTTGATAGTGTTGAGATTTCATACAATAGGTAAAGGAGATTATACTAACCTCTTCTCTTGTTCTCTGAAAATCTGTTGTTCTTGAGTGGAGTTCCCTTGGATTGGCTGCAGACCTCAATGGAATGGTTTTCTGTGTGTTAACCTCCAAGAAGGACTTTCTCTCTAATAGGATGAGTGATCTTCCCATTATGCCCTCAAAATCTAATAAATAGTAACACTGGGTCCCACCAACCTTAACTTGGTGCAACAATTGGGCACAACCAATAACACATATACGACCTATTAACATATGTGCTCGTGAACCGGAAGTTAAAACATTGAGTAATGTCGGCCAGGGGCGAAGCTAGGGGGGACCCCACTGGATTTGCCAAAAATCACTTACCAGATAGCTACAAATTATATGTATAATTTTTATATATTTTATCTCACTCAGTTCTAATCACATAATTGTTGTTGGTCTAGTGGACAAGTATGTTGATTTTGACTACCTAAACAAGGGTTCAAGTCCCCACAGCCTCATTTTTACATTTTCTGATTATCTAGTCCTACTTCATTATTTAACATTATATATGATTCAGAATTAACTTTTAGATTATGGACTCTCTTCTAAGATTTTTTATTTTTTCATTTTAAACTTGGCATGAGTTCTAATATAAGCGATACTAAAATACCCTAATATGCTTCATAATTTTTAAACTTGGCACAACCAATAACACCTATACGACCTATTAACATGCGTTGCTCGTGAACTGGAAGTTAAAGCATTGAGTAGTGCCGGTATAGATGGAAATCCAACAGATAGCGCAATTGAAAAATGTAGGTTGAGCTTAGCTAATTTGCAAGCGTTTCGAATACTAGAAACTAAGGTGTGTTTGGTTCGTAGCAACGCCTTGCATTTTGCTACCGGGTGTGATTGCATCGAGTTGCGCTGCAGTTACTTGCCATACATACCCAGATTGGTGATTGGTTCCCATTTCCAAGCAAATTTTTCCAAAAATTCAAATCAAGGTGAGAGAGAAAAAGAGAGAGAGCAACAGGACAACCAAGCACAACCTAAGAAGCACCATCATACTTGATCATCACATCACCTATTTATATTGCACGCTTAAGGCTTATTGGAGGGGCAGAACAACCATGAACCCTTAGTTATAGTATCGCTGACTAACATTTCGTCAAGCAAGGACCTACAATTTGACTTCCTCAATTATAAAAAAGTGGAGGAAAAAAAACCCAACTTTTCGTTTAAGCTATATAAAATAAGATCTATACCTTGAGGATAACTCTATATAAGTTTGAGGAGAAATTTGATTCATGTCGCTAAGTTGTATATGTTGAATGATACTGAGAATTTTAATTTAGCAATTCTATTCTTCATCTTATTCTTCTTGTACCAATACTTCTGTTTTGGTCTTTACAATTTTTCTAGGAACCAAATTATTTAGGGTTGATAACCAGTATACTTTCCCTCTGTACTATATAATACTAGAGCGACACTATAATGTGTATTTGAATTTAGTGTAGCAGTAGTTTGGAATAATTTAAATCCAGAGAAGCAGGGAGGAGAGAGAAGGGAGAAGGGAGTCAGCAAGGATGGAGGAAGAAGGGACGAAAACTGAGGAAAAAATTAAGTTCTTCCTGACCTGTGTCAATGGTCTTAACAGATCTAACATCAAAGATCTATTGGCCATAATACAAATGAGAATATAAACCTGCGTACCGTTGGATTTTGAAGAACAGAAGCTTGAAGCACTGTTACTGATGGATCAGCAGAGCTTTCTGAGCAGATTTTTCCATCATTAAAGGGGAATGAGGAGATTTTCTGCCGGAAAAATGTCTACAGGCACAAGTGACTTGTGGCATCTGCAGTCTTATAAGACCTTCGGTTGGATTAGTCTCTTATCATTAGCAAAGCATATAAGAGCAGCAGGATTTAGCTTTTTCTTCTTCTTCTTTTTCTAATGGTGATATGCAGTCATGCAGATTTTCCATTTATGTTTTTAAAATGTTCAATTATGTTTGACACAGGAAATTGGAGACTTTGAGAACTGGATGAAAACCATGGAATATGATTGTAGAAGCATCAATGCTGCAATTCGCAACATTCACCAAGCATGAACAAATGTTTAGAACTCTCTGCCATTCCCCAAGTAAGCTCTGGACACCTCTGAAGAATTTGTTGTTCTATATGTTGGACACATCGGAAGAAGATGTCCATTTTCCCTACGTATGGCATGCATGTCTTGTAATCAGCTTAATGTACTTTAAGCCATTCATAAATTTAAAATTATTATTATCCAGTGTGTGCAGTAAATATTTTATCTTTTTTCTGCCTTTTTCTTTTGGTCTGAAACTGGAACTCCAATCTTGAGAGAACTTTCATGGATTTGATATTTGGTCGAAACCAATTAGATGGTGCGCAGAGAGCGTACTATAGGCATGTGGGCAACTCATATATGGCCCAATCTCATATATTGAGGATTAAATTGGGCTTGTCATTGTGCCTACTTATCCATCGGCATATCCTATGATAAAAAATTTGATATTAGGCCATTAGCTATGGTCAACTGGGTTGTTTCAACTTTGTCCTGGATGGATTAAAGAATTAACTCCTCATTAATTGTGTCTGAGAGGGAATTTTTTAGGATTAAAGGGTCAACTAGTATTTATTATGAGTTAATAGTGTACCTTTGCATAAAAATCTGTGTTAAGTAACTAATAAACAAAATGTTTAGCTTAACCATGTATATGCCCTTAAAGTCAAAATGATCGAATATGTGTGTACGAACGCCCTGAGGACTGATGCCCTATAGTCCTATAAGGCTATACCAACTTGAATGAGAGATGTCAACAGCAAACTTGGCTTTCAAGCCCAATTTGTGTTGTTGAAAACTTGTGGTGTTTCGAAAGTTGGTAGAAATGATGTGCATTCGTTTGCAATGATGTGCATTAGGAGTTGTTTAGTGCCTTTCATTAAGCGGGATACAATTCACATACGGTGATGACACTTGATTAAGAGACTGAGTCTGAGAGACGGCAATGTTCACTTAACATTAATTGTGACCCTCGGTGTCTCGACTGTTGTTCTAAGACTTGTACTTGTGTTATTGCTTAAGTGACTTAACGATGTCGGTAGGGCCACATGGAGACTTAAGCTTATAGTAGAATATCCCATTATTAATTAGCAAAGATCTAGGGTTAAGAGTTATAAGCCAGATCCAATGAAGAAAGAAGGGAGAGAGATCCTAGTGAACCTTCCTCGTAAACAAAAACAAAGAGCAACATAGAAACCTTGGGACTCATCTCTTAGCACATGCACAATGCTAAACTCGATGTAAAATCGGATTAAATGAAGCTATGCTCACCATTATTATGCAAGACTAAGACCACCAAACCACCCCCACATTGAATTAAAACTTCTCTCACAATCTCACTAATAAGTTTAATGAAATATATCTTTTTTTAGAACCCCTCATGTACATGTTGCACATAAAGAGTAGGAGAAGATGGATTGATAAGGGAGATTTGGTTTATTTTAAGAGACTAAAGGGCACACTTGTTCTTAATAAGATATAAGAAAGACATTTAAATGGATAGAAGATTGGCTTATTTGCGACTTTTGCAAGCAACCATGACCTAATACCAACTTGAGAGAGAGAGAGAGAGAGAGATTTGTTTTTAGAAATCTTCTCTTTTCTTCCCTCCAACTAGGGTTGAAAACCACACTCCAAGGTACAATTTAGAAAACAAAACAAGCTGGCACGATCATTGACCACTCAACTGTATTTGTATATCTACATATATATTTCTTTTCACAAAGAAAATTCCCTAACTTCATCAGGTAGCAATATAATTCTTGAAGTATTTCAAAAGTTTAGAGTCAACCGTAAATTGACCTTCCCTCCGCGTTAAGGCTGCGAGACTGACCTTCCTGCATACGTTTTCCATGCAGTCACTAGGCGGCCAGGGAAACAAAAAAAATGCTAATCAAGTTCAGACTTACAACTTTTACCTCTCATATGTTCATATCAGGCTTCAAAGTTTCTCTACTAAACCTATTAACTTTATGACTTACATAAGTTTCATGAAAATGAACACAGAAAAATATGTTGGAACCCTAAAAAGTAAATTTGGTCAACTAAAATCCTCTGCTATTATTTTCTATGGCAACTATGAGAGAGAGGCCCTTAATACTGCACAGTACTTCCATGAATAAAATTGCACCAAGGAACTTGAAGAAACACAAGCACATGGAGGAATAATATATGAGAAAACTAGCAAGTAAAATAATGCAATATGAAATTAAGGACAACTCAATTTGGTACAATATTATCTTTATTTAACATGAATTGAAATTTATCAACCTAAATAAGAAAAAATTATCGAATAACTTAACAAAAATATGAGACATTTTCATTGGAGATACAGCTATAATTGGTTGTAGTAGAAGGTGGAGTATAAATTGAAGAAGAAGATGAGACTTGCGGGGGAGGGGGAGGAGGTGGAGGTGGAATTGGTGGTGGCGCAGCAACAGAAACTGTCCCAGAAGGAGATATAAGGGCTGATTGAATGATGATACTTGAACTAGTTTCTCTGAATTTGTATTTCAGTATCTCAGCTCTTACTGCATTTAGCTCCGCCTGTAGCGATTGTACTTGTTGTTGCAAACCTGAGATTGCTCCCATGCACCCGTACACCGGATCCCTAAGTCTCAAGTTCGCTTCGTAAACAAGACTATTTGCTGCATCAGCCCGTTGGCCCTCTGGCACCTCCTGAATTCCAAACCATGTTCAATTGATAAGCTTTTGATGAATGGAGATTGATGAACGGGAAAAAAAAATGTATAAGAAAATTGGGATTTTACCATTAGCATCTTCGAGACGTTACTTGCACCAAAGATTTTGTGTACAGAAGCAAACTTTTGGGGTTCATGAGGAGAAAAGTATGGAGAGAAGGGGCATTCTTGTGCACATCTTCGTCTAAGAAGTTTACACGCAGCACAAGGTGTAATAGTGTTTAGGGTTCCTGGAGGTCCTAATAGTTGTCTCTTTCCCATCCGGTCAGAAGCATCGGAATCCCTCTTGATCTTTTTCCCTATCTCTTCTTCTTCTTCTTCAAATCTCTCCCTGTTGAACATCAAAAAGACAAAAAATATCAGAAGAAAGTTTATAACAAAAAAGAAAAGAAAAAAGAAAGAGGACTATTGGGAGACACATGAACAAAAATTGACAAAGTCCTCTTGAAACAGTGTTTCAGTTGAGCTTCAAAATTCTTTTTTGTTTTTTTCTTCTTATGTTGTACCTGTCTCTATACATTCATACCCCTTCAGTATGGACTATGGACAGAGAGAGAGAGAGTATATGAGAAGGGAAAAGGGAAAAGGGTGTGCTTAAAAGGCAAGGTATTTAAGGAAAGTGGACCAATGTTAAACAAAGAGATATATGAACCAATGTTAAACAAAGAGATATGAAAAGGTTGAAAAGATTGAGACTTTGTTTCTTTGGTTGCTAATTTTAGGGTTTGGTTGATTATAGGAGCTAAACTTTGCATAACATTAGTAACAAAAAAACGTATCTTGTGACAATTTATGAGAGAGAGAAACTGAAGTAGGGGTTTTGGTAAAAAAAAAATCTAGAAAGACCCCATAAAAAAGAAGAAGAAAAAAAAGATCCCTCGGCACACAGGAGAGAAACTTCCTAAATGCCTCTCTATGATTCACAACTGTTATAGGTTAAAGAGAAAATTAAGGGACAGTCTGGTACTAAAATCATTTAGTACATTTTGAAAAAAAGGATGATCTACGAGTTGCTTATAGCTTTGAGATAGCCTGCATATATAGCTGCATACTATGTTTTTCTCATTGACGATGAATGACTATGACCCCCGAGTCACCTAACTTCTTTTTTTCACAGGAGCAAGCTGGGGTTAGGTACCCAATGGAACTGTTATTAAGAAGGATTAGAATATAAAGATTACATCCTTAAGTACTTATCACCTCTAGGGTCCCTAACAAGGATTTTATGTAGGTCAGGTGGAATACGACTAGTAAACAACAAAAAGAAAGGGAAGGAAGTCTAGCTCCTTGGTTCATTTCTCTATAGACATTGTAGACAGTAGAAGTTAAAAACCCTTAACTGATCTACAAAGTGCAGAATTGTTCCGCGGAAGATCCTGCAGCTCCAAGGAGGCTTTCTCCTATGCCTCATGTACTCCACCATTTGCTCCTAGTCTGAAGCAATATGAATGTTCGTATAACCCTGTTGCACACAAATTTGAATCCCTCTTACTATAGCAAACATCTCTAAAAGCATTACTGTCATAGGGCACCATACCACCCAATTGAAGCAGACCTCCATACCCTCCATTGTCACCTAATCACCTTGATTTTTGGTTGTCAGGGTAAAATCATACTGCTCACTTCTCATTGTTTATAAATTTCACTAACTTTCTATTGTAACTCAGGCTCATCATAATTCATATTTTGTTATTGCTCTAGCTCATGAGACCAGAAGGAATGAACCGGGCGATGTCAGGTTAAAAGCAATGCACCCTGATCCTACCAAAACAGACGGGCTGATGATCCACGGAGTGCGCTAAATATAATTCAGGGCATCAGACTTTCAGCAGCCCAATTTATTTTTTGACCCTTCCTATTTCCAACCTTAAGCCAAAAGCCCAAGACATGAGAGAAGCGTTCAACTAATAAAATTTTGATCCAAGGCACACTTTGCCTCCCATATCTTCATAAGCACATTACAAACTATTTCAACACAGTGCAGAGTTTAATCAGACCTAGCATGCTAGTTCTATTGATGTTAGACTCAGCTGGTATGCCAGTAACATTTCTGAATGACTAATATTTGCAGTTTCACTACCCGTTACATCATGCATAAGAGAAAACCGTGTTAAAATTCGATGGTGAGCATTTGCCAAATCACCAGAAATTTTTCCTGTCAGAAAAGTTTCCAGTGTAACGAGGAGAACCTAGATTGCAATGCTTCATAAAAAGTGTCCAGAGACCTTAAGTCTAAATCTACCGAGGTCCAGATTTTGCTATCTTCCAATCCAACTTGCAAAGATTTCCATTGAAAATGTGGCTACCAAAGGTTGGTAGAAGACGGTGCGAAATAATAGCCCTCTCAATAAAAGAATAGAATGGTCTTAATGGGTGTGCAACTGCATTCTTGTACATATTATGGATTGTATGCCCAAATGTAGACTTCTTTTACTCACTAGCAAACATAAGCCATGGGCCACCAATTTAAGTCATTGTTGAGCATCTTCTGATCTTCACAACACGACGGATGCTAAGACATGGTTGGTGTTGCTGTTTTAACTCGGATTAAATGCAAGGGTGAAGGGTTAACTGTTAAAAGTACCTCCAGTGGCTTTCAGGTACAATAGGCAGGCGAAGAAAACCCAAAATCCCCAATGGTTAGGATGTAAAAGAGTTTGCAAAGCTGCCGAAATAGAAAATCTGGAAGGAAATTTGAAAAAAAAAAAAAAATCTTGGAAGAGGAAAAGTAATCAACAACAGTGTTCAAGAATTGATTCACATTAGTAGGTGCGGAAAATTTGGCAGGCGCTAATCTATTAGTGCAGCGCAGACGTTGGTTACATTAACAAGCAACATTTCCTCTATGTGAATGAAACTGGGCTACTTGACATTGTATGTACTTTTACACCAATGCCCAGTTATAGGATTTGCTCAAACTAATCTGACCAGCCGACCCCGTAGTTTTAGAAACAAGGAGTATTTTATACAAAGGGAAGCTTCGCTCTCCATTTCTGCCGAGCTTCTTCACTCAAGGAATTTGCAAAAAAAAATGAAATTACACAATTTCTGCAAATTTAATAGGAAAATATAGAAAAAGATATAAAACCTTCCTGCATTTCTGCCATTAATTTAGTAATACAAATGATACATCCATCTCAATGTCCCCAAAACAGTTAACAAGAAAATACCCAGACCTTTCCTCATTCTAAAAGTATTAAGATAAAAAATGCAGCACCTGTGGAAGGAGGCGGGAAGTTCGTCTTTCTATTGCAAAATATAGTAGTATAGCCGATGAAGTTAATTAGATTTATCTACATTCAACATATCGGATGAAAGTAAGTTTCATAGTATAAAAGGAAATTTGTTTCTTAATGACGAGAATGAAAAAGAGATTCATTTAATCCTATAACAACACTTTATTTTTAAGATTAATAAAACTTACGGTCATACACTTTGTTCAAATTTCTGATAGCTAGATACTACCATGCATCTTTAAGCAGAGAACATTTCTAAGATCAAAGAACAATTAAAAGACCCTCACACAAGCCTTAAAGCAAGATCAGAGAACAACTAAAAAGACCCTCACAAGCCTTAAAGCAAGATCGGAGAACATATCTAAGCGGTGCCTTGACCAGATCCATGCCCACCAACAATGGACGATATAGTGTTCTTCGTAATGCCAAAAGGATAACATCCTCGATTCACACCAAAGCACAAGATAGAAGTTGGTGACCCAAAAGAAGAGTCCTCATCATCTGCTCTCGACTCGAATGAAGACCGGGAACTCGAAAACCTTTTATGCAAACCAGAAGTAGATGGTGACGATGTCCATGATGATGATGAAGAGGAGGTAGAAGAAGAAGATGATGGTGACGAAGACACAGTAGGTTTCTTCATATTGAGCCTGGGAAATATAGAGTTCATAAGATTGAACTTTGAAGGCTTTTTGTTCACGAGTTTTTCCTTCCTCGGGCTAAAATGGTAAGAAGGGGGAGGTGTGAGAGGAGGAAGAGAGGTGTTAGAACATGAGTTCTTGGGTGTACCAGGTTGAGACTCCCACATAAACGGAACTGAACCAGATGCAACTCCATAGTAGACTCTGAATGAAGAGTTTGTGAGGGAGCTCTTTTCTGATGATACCCTAGCGAAGAACTTGTCATCCTGATTGATTTGGAGAGATTTGTGGGGGGAAAGATCAGGAAGCATTTTGGGATTCTCCTTAGGCCTGACTCCAGGGAAAGAAATTGTGAAATTGAAGCAAAGGACATCTAGCTTTTACAGTCTCTACAAAATAAAGGTCCTACATTTCAAAGTCATAGATAATATATACTATTGAGTTTAGGTTCTGTGTCAAGAGTTCAATATGTTATACCATACTCAATTTACAAGGAGGGTGATTAAGTTAACCTTTCCACTTGTTCTTGTTTATCTTTAAATTTTATTAATTAGGGTTATTTGGACTTACTCCCCATTAATTAATTCAAATAAAACGTACCGCCAAATTTGTCAACTTCAAACCTACCCTCCATTTTGATACCTCTGATTTTAAGTTAAAATTTGTATACCACAAATGAAATTATCTGCATTTGATAGTTTATGGGTATGCCTTATTTCAAGAGGAAATAAATAGGTCGGATCGAGCGCCTAAAGAAAATGCCACATGGCCTAAATGTGTCATCTGGCTGAAGTTGAGTCTGTGATATGGGCATGCTGTGCAATAAATGGGAGGGAATAGATTATAGTTATCCATGACTGCATGAAAATAACTGTTCTCATGGCAGACCTAACAAGGCAGACCATTTAGAAGAAAAGGATCAGATCAAAGTTAAAGATAATGGTGTTCCTGGCATACCCCTGTATTTTGAGATGTAATTTTTTCAAGAAAGAGTTCAGGAGGCTCACTTTTTTGGTATTCACATTTACACTCACAATGTAGATGGTCTGCTGACCTCAAGATTCATGTTGCCATGATAATTGTCCACGAGATGACAATAGGAGTTGATATATTTTATACGCAATAAAACAATTAGGAAGTATTGTGCACAAAAATAAAAGTTCTAATTGGAAAGTTAATCAAACATACCAGGCAAGGTTATGATAAAGTCTACTCCAGTTCCAAAATCCAGGAATAGAAGAACTCACAACACAATTCTGCAATGACCACATGCTTGCTGATTCAATTTAATGGAAAATATATGAAAACATAGATTTAAAATCGAGATGAATTTGAAAGATTCCCATGTAACCAGGAATCTAAGTATCAATGAAGATTTAAATAATGGTTCCTATAACTATGCGCTACGCAATCAATTCCCTATCAGGAATTATTTTAGTCTAAGCATATGCATAAATAACTACTATAATTAAATATGATACTCAACTGTTTTTTTAAATGTTTATGGAAGGGGGTGTTTATGAGCTTATTTGACTTAGAAGCAGATTCATCTAACAATCTAAGCACGCTTAGTAAATATTGAGATTTTGTAAACTCACGTGCCACAAGGAGGCCATACGCCACTGAATACACATAGAAGCACGGTATGAGTTTTGACCAATGAAAGGGCATCTGACTTGGTGAGGCAGCAGAATGGACGAGGTCTTGCAGGTTGATGCATGCACGTTCTTGTGTTAAATTTAAAAGTGGTGATCCAAGTTCTAGACCCCGTAAAGGAAGGCATTTAGCAGTTTGAACTTTGAACTCATTGACTGCATTAGATGTCTTTCTCATACTTAGTGGTCTTATAAACAAAAAAGTATATTTATTTGGTGTTATTTTTCATGGTTTCTGGAATACTACCAATATAGTGGGAATTTTTTTTGGTTAGTATGGCCACCAACTATTTACGCTAGACAAATACTAGAAATTTTAATCTATCTCACCACTAAGAATACTGATCTTGGATCGTAGGACCACCAACAACGTGCACCACTCAAATACAACTCAATAAACAGTCCCTTACTTGATTGTCCTCTTAAATAAAATACTATAATTAAATGTGATTTGCACAATTAGTCTGCAATCTTGTGATAGAGGCAGTACTTTTCGCAGGGTTGAACACTTTGATAATAATGCGATGTTTCATGCCGGGTCTTTTCTTGCTCAAGTTCAATACATTCCCTCATATTTTATTTTAGATAGTCAAGTCCTAATCTTAACATAAAATTAACTCAACTCTCAGTGTCAAAGATATATTTTCCTTCAGTTAAACCAATTATTTTCTCCTAGAAGATGTTAAGCATTGTTGCACCAATTACGGTTAGTACGCCAAGGGGCAGTTTGGCCGTTACAGAAGTTTGTTAGAGTCATGCCACTTGATAAACGGGTCATTCGCGCACATGAAGAGTTGTTAGGTTTACTTTGGATCTAAACAAGAATTTAAGTCAATGAGATGAGTTCAAGTCTGTAACCAATCCTCCCTTCTTTTTTCTATCTGGAATCTAGATTCATTCACAACTTTTCCATTTTTGTAAGAACAGTGAAATGAATTTGTCATTTATGACAGTCGACCCATATGATGTGTAATCACATAAGCAGAATTTCTTGATGTGGTCCATTTGAAGTACAAATAAACAAACTAATGTTCATTCATGGCATCGCTATATACATATTAGTTTTAGAGAGGTCATCGTATTCAAGCCATTTTTGCCTATTGGATCAGAGATGCCATATATAGGTTTGACTTTAAGACTTGTAGCTTTTACCGGGAATCACCGATGACCTTCGACTCCCTTTTTATCTAACCAACCAATTAAAGTGCAATGAAAATAACAGTTGCATAGATCAATTACCTGCTATTTCTGCTTTTCAATTTGGTTTTATAGCACCCAACGCCTTGAGAAAAAGTGTGCATAAGTTGAGGGAGGATACATGTGTCCTGATTGCTGGCCTACCCCATTCTCATATGGTTGATGGTATAGCAGTTGGTGGAGAAAGTGTTAGATTTCTTACCTGCTAACAGATTCTACTGGTTTAGATGTAAAATCAGAAGCAAAAACTAAATAAATTTAGATAAAAAGACGACGCAGTTTACAAACTCGTTTACAAAAAATGCCTTAAAATGAATGTTTTATTCTATTAACAATTTGTAGTTGATATTGTAGTCGAAGGCTGAAAAGAAGAAGAAAAATTGCAACCAGGGTGATCCAGAGTCGTAATTTATCACCATTTGCCCGACTAATCCCTGGGGCACGTGAAAACCTCGCAAACCCACATGCCAGGTAAGTCAGGTTAAATCCTGACGAGTGGCTCCCATTGGTGGTGCATCGAACCCTGTCTAGCCTAAGCTTTCTAATTACACCCAGCAAGTTGGGAAATACAGAGCTTGTAAGTATGGGTGTAAAAACTAATGAGCTTTATCTATTACAGATAAAATCTCTCCACTTGACTCATATCACTGAGTAAAAAAAGATGGATATACTTACATGTCTTGCAGGCTCGCTCCAGGTAAACTGAATCATGCCTGTAGCACTTAAAGATAATGCTGGACAAATACATCCATTGCCTCGAACAATCACCGTCAATTCTCAGAAGAGCAGGGCCCGTCTCTAAAATGGTGAAACTGACTCCTATCTCACCCTAAAAAATGTTTCCTAAGCAACTTAGATAAGTGCTTCACACCAGTGTGGAAAGTGGCACTGGTGTGAAGCACTTATCTAAGTTTCTTCACCGCCTAAAAGCAGCAGCAATCCTCTCAATGTAATAGCTTGCAGCACAGTCTCCCCATCAGGTTCATGCCAGAGACATCTCAACTTTCTAGCAATCTCATCTAAGAATGTGTAATAGAAATTGAGAGTTTCTCAAAAATATATGTTGCACTTTCCAGGTGATGATTGTAAAAGCTGAAGTGAAGTCTCTCAGAAGATTCCAAACAACAAATTATATATCCAATCGTTTCTAAACCACTACATATACAAGCCAGCCCCTACTCCTATAAATAGATAAATTGCGAAATGGAAGATCACCAGTAGTCCCTACAAGAACAGGTTCCATCTCTAAAATTGTGAAACCGACTTCGGTCCCTCACGATTATGTCTCTCTTATATGCCTTGGATATAAGCTTCAAAGCTGCATGGCAATCGGTACATGCTCTAAGGTTTTTCACCACCCGAATTGGCTTTCCCTGTGCTGTGCTTAAAATCCCAAAAGCGACAGCAATCATCTCACTACTGAGCTCTCTTTTTCCTCTTCATCTATATCATGAAACACAGAGGCTTTATCGGGTTCATGTCCAAGACCTTTTAATTTCTTAGCAATCTCATCCAGAAACGTGTTGATCTGTGTGAACTGTGGGTGCGACGTATCACCAGCCATAAATTCGTGAAAAACATTATCAACCTCAATTGAACTACACCCAGGTGTTTTGTGAACTCCCCTTTCAATCATCAAATTCCTACATAGCTCCACATCGTTCCAACGATTCGCAGACGCATATATATTGGACAAGAACACGTAATTTCCCCCATCACGAGGATCCAACTCTAATAGACGCTGTGTCACTTGCTCACTTACTCTAGTATCCTTATGTGTGCGACATGCACGAAGCAAGCTACCCCAAACTGCGGCATTTGGAGCCATAGGCATGGTCCTTATGAGCTCCAACAACTCTTCAAGGAACCCAGCTCTGCCAAGAAGATCAACCATGCAGCCATAATGCTCAACTCCGGGGTGAACACCATACACTTCAAGCATTTCGGAGAAATATTTTCTACCCTCGGAAACCAATCCTGAATGGCTGCATCCACACAAAAGCCCAATAAAGGTAACATGATCTGGTTTCATTCCCTGGTCCTTCATCTTCAGGAAAACATCAATTGCTTCTTTTCCATAACCATACATTCCTAAGCCTGCAATGATCGAGCTCCAGCAAAAGACGTTCTTTGTTGGCAACCCGTGAAAAACATCAAGAGCAGACTCAATGCTCCCACACTTGCAATACATGTCAATAAGAGCATTACCTAAATAAACATCAATTTTTAAGTTTTGACGTTTAACATAAGCATGAATCCAGTTACCCATATCTAAAGCTCCAAGATGGGCACAAGCTGATAGTAAACTAACCATTGTGACCTCCACAGGCTTCACATGCTCTGCTTGCATTTGACGAAATGTTGAAAGTGCTCTACCAAATTCCTTATACTGAATGTACGCCGAGATCATTGTATTCCATGTCACAGTGTTCTTGATGGACCCCATACAATCAAACAACTCCCTAGCTATCGTAAGCTGGTCGGACTTACAGTAACCGTCTATCATGGCATTCCACGAGACAACATTTTTCATTGGGCTGCAATCAAATATCATTCTAGCCGAATTGACATCACCCAACTTGCAATAACAAGTTATCATGGAATTCCAAGAGGACGAATTTTTATCCCCCATACCATCAAATAATTTCCGCGCTTCCACAATATACCCATTCTTTCCCAGTGCAGATATCATAGCATTATGCGCTACAACATCTCTTTCAGGCATTTTATCGAACAACTTCCTCGCCGAACTCAAATCTTCCACCTTCGCATAAAAATCAAGCAACCCAGTTTGCAGAAACAAATAATTTTCAAACCCCATCTTCACAATCTGACAATGAACCAATTCCCCCAATTTAATTTCACAAAGAGCGGCACACACAGGAAGAATTTTCGAAAACGTGGCTTTATCTGGTAACACATTATCACCCAACATACTTTTATAAAACCCCATAAAATCTAGACTCAAACCAGACTCAACAGACGCCCGAACAGCGTTATTCCACAACGATGGATCAGGGTTTTGTATGTTTTGCAAGAAGAGCAGAGCATAACCATGGTTACGAGATCGAAAGCAGGAAGAGAGGAAGTTAGTGAGGAGAGATAATCTACCGAGATATCCATTTTTGATAATTTGAGTGTGGTTTTGTTGTATTTGTTTGGTGGTGAAAAAATATTTTGTGAAGTTTGTTGGGACGAATTTCATGGCGCCAAAATTTCAAAAAGTCGTTGGTTGAAGTTATTTATAAGATTTTATATGGGCCGAGCTAGATCATCCGGCCCATATTTATTTATCTTTGGCACACATTGTTCAGACTTCAGACCTTGAGACACCAGCACCAGCACCAGCACCAGCACCAGCAGTGTCAAGTCGTTTGAACTCGAGATCAGAGTTGGACACCGTAACGAGATACAAATCACTTTGAGAAACACCATCTTAGCAGTTATCTGCGCGTTGTCCAACTCTTAAACGGGTTCCAGAGCTCGCAAATGGAGCTTAAAGTAAGAGCCCTTCTTACAAGCTCGAACCAAAACAGGTATAGTAGACAATGCTGGAAGCACAACGAACCAACCAACGGGTAGGTCCATTATTAGGCATTTTTGGAAGTTCTTTAAAGGGCAAATTAGCTTTTAGACCCTGAATAATAGTCACTTATAGCGAATTTCACCCCTTGTGTATCATTTTAAGCTTTTAAACCCTAAAGTTAACCATCAGTTGGTCATATTTTCATAATATAGTAAAACAATCCTTTTTTTTTAAAAGACATTCACACGTGCAAGGCCGGTGCTACGAGTTTGGGGGGCTAAAGCAAACCCAAAAAATGGTCCCTGATTAAAAATAAATTTGAAGCACCAAAAGATTATTTTGGAAAAAAATTGCTAAGGAACAACAAATTTGATGTAAAAAGCTCTTACAAATTTATTCGATAGGGGATTAGCAACTAGCTAAAACACCGCAAAATGTATTTTTTGGATCGCTGAGAATGATGTACTCCGCAATATCATTAAGGAGACACAAAGTATATAGGACATAGTTTCCCAATTTGAGAAAGTACATTACTAAATAAAAAATGAGTTTCAAGACCTCCATTATCAACAAGCTGATAATAAAGTCTAGCCTCATTGAAGAGATGAGAGATAAACTCATCCCATTGAATAGAGAGTAAGGCATGCAATTTAACCCGCCCCACCCCGCCATTAATGAGGCGGGTTTGGTATGACTATAGCAAGTATGGGGCGGGTTTGGTCTAAAAAAACTATTTATTTATTGGGGCGGGTCTGGTTTTAGGCTTAAATAAATGGGGCGCCGTCACCCGACCCAGTTATATAGGTTATGACCTAAATACCCTTAAACATAATTTTATTAAAGACATGTTACTTTTACTTCCTCCTCATCTTGACTTTCATCCTCTGATCCTCAGCTCGTTTCTCTCTCTATATATATTTGTAAACCTAAGAAGAATTATCTTAAATCAATGGTTTTCGACCCAAATCGATGGTTTTCATCTTAAAGCTTCAAAGTTCATAAATGGGGCGGGTTTGGGGATCCTCACTTAGGATAAACGGGTGTTATGCGGGTACTGGGGCAGGTTTAGGTATTCCCCATTTAAGTTAAACAGTATTAGGGTGGGTTTGGGGATTTAGCAGGTATGAGGATGGTATTACTACACCCGCCCCAAACCCGACTCATTGCCAGCCCTAAGATAGAGATCCCCGAAATGAGAAATAGATTTGGTGAGAGATACTCTCCATGAAAAAAGTTGACTTCAAAATGAGACTTGCATGAGTTACAAAAATAGCCTTAACATAGTATATTAAGGAAGACAAATACTTAGTAATTTAGAAAAGAGTGGTGAGTAAAAATAATTTTTTAGAGAAAATGTTACTAGCTTAACACAAAAGTACCTGTTCAGTTTAGATTTTTGGGGATTTTGGGGCCCTTGGCAAAGTGAGGCCCAAAGCCGTTGCTTTACCCTAGTGTCGGCCCTACACATGTGGAAAATAGAGATACCTAATGTGACAAACATGTGTCACTTTGGAATAGGTGAGAAAGAGAGAAATTGAAGTGTAATTGACCGAGCAAACCCTTGAAACCTAAATCAGTTCCTCCCAAAAACCCCAATTCAAACCTGAATCTGTTCCATATCAATGGAAACCAAAATCCAACTAAAATCGATGAACTGGTAAATGTTTTGAGACCCCATTTGCACAAACAATTTTAGACGTCCCCTTAAGCTTGATCGTTATTTCTTCCTCTTCATCACATGGAGGAGTTCGTGCACTATTAGCACATTATCCAAAATTTTGCGACCTCTCACAAAAGCACTCTGAAAAGGGAATATTATTTTATCCAAAAGAGGTTTAAGACGGGTGGAGAGGATTTTTGAAATGATCTTGTAGGTTGCGTTGCACAGACTAATCAACTGAAAGTTTGTTGGTCGCAATTTGGATGCGTTTTTAGGGATCATCACCACGTGCGTAGCGTGGATATGTTTTGGCATAAAACCGAACGCGAAAAATGTGATGACCACATTGAAGATATCCTCATCCACAATATCCCATGAATTTTGAAAGAAGATCCTTGAAAAGCCGTTCGGTCCTAGTGATTTGTGTGGGCTTATACTATTAAGGGCCGCCTTAATTTCTTCAGAGGTGACATCCGCCAACAAAGCTTGGTTATCATCCGAAGTGATACACAACCCAAAGTTTTGAAGGAACTCTGGAATGTTGTCGGTGTTGGATGATTAATAATTCCGCGACATGTCCCACAAGAAAATTTGACTGATTTCCAAAGTATCAAAAATCCAGTCTCTGTTTTCATTTTTAAGCCAATCAATGGAGTTCTTTTTCCTCTATGAAATAGTTTACATGTAGAAAAACTTAGTGTTACGATCACTTTCATTCGGCAAATTTACTCGTGATTTTTTACGCCAAAACCTTTCTTCTTTAAACTGAAACTCTTCCAGGTCTACCAAGAGTTAGCCTCACTTTGGGGAAGTTACTGAACATTTTATTATCTCCTCTTTTAAAACAATTTTTTTATTGGGGGCATGTCTAAAAAATTTCATATTCCACGTCTGAAGGCCGAATTTTGGATTTAAGAATTTTCCTTTAACCAGTTGGGGCGGGAGCCTCTTTCCAGATATTTTCTGATGAAATTGATGTTTTCTGGTCCACATGGTCTGGAAGCAAAAATATTTACCTAAGATTGAAATATGCGACGTTGTATCAAGGCATAAAGGAGTATGATTCGAGCCAATGACTGGTAAGTGAAAAACTTTAGTTTCAAGGAAGATAAACATCCAATCAACATTTGCTAAACTCCAATAAAGTATTTCCCTGATATTGACCCATCCGCAACGTTTATTATTCTCAGTACAATGATTACCCGAGAAGCCCAAATCGATGAGACTCAAGTGCTGTATTACCTCCTTTGCGCAAGTACTTCTGGCAGGCTTGAACGGTTTCCCCCCAGATTTTTCAACTCCGTCAAAAATAGTATTGAAATCACCGATAATCATCCAAAGGCATGTACACACATTTGCAATTGCCTCCGCAAGCCGCCTACTCTCATTCTTGCCTCACTGGTATGGGATTTTGTAAAAGAAAGAGGTCATCCAATGTGTGCCAGAAGGTTCATACTTAACCATTATATTAATCAGAAATTTCTACAACTTCAATATTAATTTGTTTTTTCCACATGACACAGATATCTTCCAGTAACGCCCGTCACCAAAACATCAAATTAAAAAAATAATATCCCCATTTGAGGATCGAATAAGCTCCCTTAGGTGTCGAATTGCCGCCGGTCGGCCAAAACCCCGGCAATTCCAAACGATTAGTTTCATAATGGCTCGAGTGGTCTCCATAGAGCCACCCGAACCCTAGAGTAACGGTCAAACAAACGGTATGTGTGTCGAATACGAGTAATAGAGAGAGAGGTAGAGCAGTGCACCTGAGAGTGATAAGGCATGTGGGTACTAGCATGATGTGACTGGGATGGTATATACAACTCTGTTATCATTATTCATGCTCTCAGCTGTCTACGAACCACCCGAAATGTCGACGCCTGTACATAGCGTAAAGACTGCGACTGCGACTGAGACTGTCGTGTCTGTATCTGCGCCTGAGAAACTAGACCTACTGTCGAAGAACTCATGGTTCAGCTGGGCTACCCTCTTGCCCCAAGAGTTAAGACATCTAAGGCACAATTTGAATCTCCCCCAGAGCTGCTTATCTGTTAGACTAGCAATCCACCCCTATCTCCAGCCATATGCCCTCTCTGTGCTATATCCCCCTCACCCCCTATACTGGTATGTCCACAAGGATGGTAACCCTCGATTGTTGCAGGGTCTGTGTCTATCCCTCTATCCCCCCCACCGTGCCCACCGCAACATGGTAGGTTAGGTGCTCCTCCTCAACTATCATATGTCCCATACCAATCAAGCTCTCTTAATTGTCCCCCTGTTCCTCACCAATCCATCGCATTGGGTTCCCAAGTATCGTAAAGTCCAGCGCAATATTTGTTGTACCCTGATTAATCGGTAATTGATAGCCATCCTTTGTCGCCTCCAAATATGATATGCTCAAACTAAGCTAAACAAACAAATTGGCAGGTTGTAATTACCTGCTACAATATTTTCATATGTGAGGATATCCATGCAAGTAGTTGTAAAGTGTTGCTTAATATTAGTATTAGTTGTTAAACCTGCCCTGCTACTACAAATAATAGACTTTGAAAGTGTGAATTAAACACCATCTTCTTCGCTGCTAAGCACATACTTAGTTCATCTTGAACTTAGAATGGCAACCCCATACTATCCTCCACCATCACCCTCGTATCTGTATAAATCACAGCCACCTCCCCCTAAATCTATATATCCCGCTTATGTACCACCTCCACCACCTTCAAAATCATATTATGGGGCACCACCACCACCACAATATGGTCCAATATCACCACCAAAACCGCCTAATATTTCAACTCCATCACCACCTTCAGAAAATTACACCACGGTGATAGCGGTTTGTGTATCCCTTGGTGGGGTGTTCATTGCATTCCTTGTACTTGCTCTTATTTGCTTAGCTAAGAAGAAGAAGAAACCGGATGCTAAAGGGGCTGAGTGTATGACAGTTGAGGATTATGAAAGAAGGGTTCATGAATCCATTGCACCAAGGGCATATCAGGGTACACAAACTGTGAAGTTACCAGTTGACGAGGGAATTTGTACTGGAGAAGGTATTGTTGGTGAAGGAAATCCTAGTAGCTTAGATTATTGCGGTGGGGGTCCAAGCATTATGTCTGCATGTAATGTTTCTTCCGCTCCTGATGCGCGAGTACCTTCTTTTGGATCTAGACATCACCTTCTCAAGTACAAGTCCTAATGTACCTGTTTCGATCCATCAATGTCATCACTAGCTTTGTTGTTTATAACTTGACGACGAAAAATAAGGGAGGAATATTTGTAATTTTCGACTGTTTGGTATTTTGTGGGATTGTGTGGGTTAATCAGTTAATCTTATATGGATTATTTTTAAATACTTTGGGGCATTTCTGCAAACATTCCATTTTTTAGAGCAATAGTACTGTGGTCTAAACATTTAGTACACCGCTCGTCAAGGGTTCGATTCCCAGCAGACATGACTTATGCAAGAAAAGAAATGCTGGGCTAACAATTTGTAGGGAAAGGCGTAGAATGATATGATGCTTTTCACTATAGCCACGCCTTGGCATCCAAAAGATCAATGTTCCCTTCAAAAGAAGACCATGCAGAACAATATTGGGTTTTTGGCTCAGTAGTGGTTGTGACCCTCCACCAAGAGAGGAGTTGTGGATTCGAAACCAACCTGATGGGGTTGGAAACTCAGAGTTACGAATCCCTATATAAAACTGACTTACTTTGCTAAAAATTAAAATAAAAAATATATGTCATTATATTGTAAATAAATGGCCTAGTAAAAATTTCACTTTTTTAACATGGCGGGAAATTGTATTTTCCTCAAGCGCCCCCGCCAAAACCTGTTGAGGCGCAAGTTAGTACATTGCATTACAACAGTTTAAATTCGAAATTTCGCGACTCAATATTAGACCCAGAAGATCTCAACCGTTGATCTTCTCAAGCGTATTTTAGCCTACATTTCAATTAAATTAAAACTCAAAAACTCCTCAACAACAACAACAACGATTTGCAGAGGTAAAGTTTTAAAGCTTTAATGGCGAATCGAAAGAGGGTTTTCGCAATCCTCCGTCGCGCCCCAGATGGAAGCGCTTTTCAGAAATGGTATCTATTTCTTCTTCTTTTTATTCTTACCCTTTTGTTTGCATTTTAAGAATTGTTTTTAAAATTTTAGTTTTGATTGTGTTTTTATTATAATTATAATTGTTTATGTGCAGTGATAGTTGTAAGGTTTCGATTGCGTTAGCCCTTTTCGACATGCATGTGTGTAATCCCAAAACAAGTGTAAAAAATAATCATAAGAGATTGAAAAGAGGCGAAAGTGGGAATCCAACAAGCATTGTTAAACAACAACAAGAAGGGAGTTTTGTTGATCAACCCAGATCGCCTTTTTGCTTCTTTATGTATGTTTCAGTATCTATACTTAGTTTGATGTATTTTACGAGTTTATAGTTCTTAGTAGATATGATGACATTGGCGTGTAATTTTTCGTAGAAAAAAAAACAAACTTAATTAGTTACGTTTGCGAAAAAATGAAAACCCCTATTTGAAAAACTGGAAAATGAACAATTGAGATATACCATTTCTAAAATTTCAGTGAAATAGCCTCTATTTTTGTTGGGAGCAGGTTATTGTAAACGTCAAAAGCGTGGCATTTTGAAAACATTTGTTATATGGTATTCTTTTCCTGCAACCATTAAAAGATTTACCCTTTTTCAGCGATAGAATTAATTATTATTTTTTGTAATATTTTCTCGGGTCATTAATATTAAGGATAAAATTCTACCAATGCCATTAGTTTATTGATTGGATATGTACAGAAAATAATATTATGTGGTATGCCAATGAAGAAGAAAGAATCATGTTTTTAGATGTGGTTTTACAGGGAATATTTCAAGAAGACTCAGAGTTGCGAGGGCTTGATTGATGTTGATAGAAAAGGGTTTGAGACTTGGAAGTGTATGTCACCTAAGGTAGAATTTCCTATTGATGTTTTGAAGCGTATTCTGTTATCTTTATTATGACAGGTTTTCATGGACTTGTGATAGCTATGGTTTAATATGTATTTTCAGGAAAGACACCAATTTGTTCTTCAAGCTGAATCTGTGAATTCGAGCTATAATAAAGCCTTGCTTAAAGAGATTGATGAAAAATCAGAGGTAATGGGAGTTATTTGAATTTATATTATATTTATTGTCATATGTTATGTGTAGCGTTGGCTTTTTCTTTGCTATTATCATGAAGTTTGGTGTTTGTTTTTATGCATTTCCTCATTAACTGCTACTGGATAATAAGTTGGTAGCTTCATACTTTTGTCATGCCACATGTACAAGTAACTGTTCACAAACTAATATTCATCCAAGATGTTCTTCATGAATTGTTTTTTCATACAACTATCGTAAGACTTTCACTTTTCTTGATTGGTAGATAGTGTACATTGTTCAGTCCTCTAAGCATACTTGTGTGTTTATCTAGGCCATGCTAACGATAACTATAAGCATGAATGTGGAAGAAATTTGATATCTGGGAATCATTAAGTAGATGCCTGTAATCTCTTCATTCCCTGCAATCATGTTATATAATAGTTGGTAGCTGTAAGTCATTGTTGACAGTTAGCTATATGTATTTGGATTCCAAGTAGTATATCACTACTTTGTCATGGTATACTTGATTCCCCTAAGTCCCTCAAGCAGTTTGTTTTATTTTTAGATCCAAGTGGCATATTATAATTAAAAATATTTTCTTAGAAGTATCTTCTAAGAAAATGACCTTATTTCCTTGAAGTATTAAAAAAAAAAAACCTTATCTCCTTTATCCCACGATTATCCTATAATTGATGCCTTATGAACCGGTTTGAAACTCTTAGAAATATTTTTGTGTCACATGTATAATTCAAAAGATTATATTTATCATGTAGTAATGTATGTCAATAGTATGCTCTTATCTAAGTTCTATATCTGACAATGATTTATCTTGAGTTGCTGTTATCTATAGCATTTTTCTCATACATGTGGATTATGAGGTGATGTTTCTCTTTAGGTGAGTGACGAGGCAGATTCAGCAATGGTTGGGAAGCTTGATCTGGTTCGTGTACTTTAAGTACTTCTTTGATATTGGGTTTTTTCCTCTTTAACTCTCTCACTTATTTGTTATTTACAAGCATTTTCAGGATTATAATGACTACGATGACTCAGAGGACTCTGACAGCTTTCATATCCTCTGCACTAAAAGATTTGAGAGCTTTGATAGCTATGAACTGTACATCTCTCACTATTTCTCCCTACATAACAAAACTTCCTGTTTTGAGATAAGTAAAGTTATTGCAGAGTACTGAACAACTTGTTCTGAAACAGGGACATGGTGCGCCCATGGATTCGTTGATCAACTTCTTTGTAGAGCAACGTAGAGTGAAGACATCATGTTTGAGCTTAGAAAGTTTTTTTTTCTTCTGAAGGCAGGTCACGGTTTCTTGGCTATTGTAAATAGGACTACGAACCTAACCATATGTAGTTTTCTTTTTGTTTACTCTAATTATAGTAGTCATGACTCATGCAAGGAGAAGGAAATTTTGTTTCAGAGGGAAGCAACACAGGTCTTTGTTATTAAGGAGAACGTTGCGCAGTTTTTTTGTATTGGAAGGTTATCTTTCCTCTTGGTTAATTCCATTTTGTGCTTGTAATGAAGTTCCTTTTTTATATATACGAACAACAATATATTCGGCAATCTGTTTTGACTGCTTTTTATTTATTTATACCTTGAGCGTATTTTTTTTTCATACTTGATAGGTGTTATGGAGTCTATGTATTGTGCTTGATAATTCGGTTAAGAAGGTGGCACTCTTCGATAAAGGAAAAAAGCCAAATGATAGAAGGAGAAACAAGGAAAAGTGCCAAAAGAAGGCATTCTTAGTAGAAATGTCGTTATAAACTTGGTGTTGTTCATTAAGAAACGACGCTGAGGCAGATATTTTATGTCGTATATAAGAGCCACAAAATCTAAAACAATTAGAGCAAAACCAATGGATGTCTGTTTCTGCAACAACAACGTTAGAAGCTCTTCTTCATCTTCTACTTTGCTTCCTCTGATTCCAACTTCTTCTTCTCGACTTCGACTTTCTCACCACCTTCTCACAAAACCCAGATTACAGGTTTGCTTTTGCTTTCTCTCAGATTTTTTTTTTTTTTTTTTTAATATTTGATAATTTGTGCTTATTTGCTTGTTTGTTTGATTGTTAACAGAGATTGAAGAAACCCAAGTTTGTAAAGGGTTTGGTAATCAGTAAGGCTTCTGGGTTTGAAGAGAATAGTTCAGGAAATAATCCCATTAGTAAGATTTTCATTCAAGAGGTATTTGCGATTTTTTTTTCTTTTTTTCTTTTTTTTTATGATGTTTGGGTTGTATTTTATGGGTGGGAGTGGGACATGCAAAAAGTTTGGATTTTGAGGTCTGGGGTGTGTTTAGAATTAGAGTAATATGATGGATTTGGTGATGTTAGGCAATTGGGGCTGAATATGGGGAAGGTTTCGAGACTTTTCGGTCCGATGGGCCTTTAAAGGTTGATGTGGTAAGAATTGTTGAGAAGTTTGAGTTTAGAGTTGGTAAAGATTGAATCTTCAAGAGAAGTACTAAAGGGTGTTTTTGTTTGTAGGATTTTTTAAATGATAAGTTGCAAGAAGGATTTTTGAAAAGGATTCGCTACGCCATGAAACCGGATGAAGCTTTTGGACTCATTTTCTCCTGGGATAATGTGGTGGTAAAGAATTTTGAACTCTGATTGTGGTTTCTTAGGATCACTTATATTTCTTGGTGCATCCATGAGACATGGCTTTACTTAATACGGAACATAATTTTGTTCTACTTAAATGGAACTTTTTACCCTGGCTAAGTGCATTTCCATTCCTAAGCATGCATACTGGCTTAACTAAAGCTACTAATCTTCTAAGCTTAACAAAACTCAAGCAGTCAAATTTTGATTAGAATGCTTATAGTTAAAATGACCCGTTTTATTATCATAAAACAGAAGGGAAAAAATGATAGATTAAGTTTGTCATATTAAGCGAGGCAAAACTGAAAAGGTTGTGTCGCACCCTTTCCTGAATTGACTAGAACTCTGCCTTTTACCTGCTGTTTCCTGTTTGCATATTAAGCTATTAAGTCTTAACACTGAACGGAAAAAACTTTGTATAACTTTGTTGTGTTAGTTATGCTATTTGAGTATTGTAATTTATACTAAAATTTGTAAAGCCCTAAGGACCTCCATATGTTGATGATATTTGAGTTTCGAATTTTTACCACTCCAACTTGATGCTCTTTCAGTTTTTGATGCATACAAAATTTAGCCAATCCCTGAGGACCATCCTATGTTGATAGTAAAGTTTGATTTGGTGATTTATATAACATGTAATTTTCATGTTTGGTCACCCTAGCTCAGAACTTCTAAAAGAACAAATTTCCTAGATGAAAGCATGATATGTTCAGTTTTCTCTTTAATGCTTAATGAAACAGTCATTAGTTTCAAACATATATAGGTTCGTTTTAACTCATGCATGAGATATAGCCATCACTTTTTTTTATGTATCCTAATACAGTAACATTTTTATGTGCTTTAGGCAGATACCCGTGCACTCAAGTTGATGGCATGGAAGCAGTTAGCCAATGAAATGGGTATGCTTCCCATTATAATTTTTTTCCAGAGATGTTCATCTGAAAAAAAGTTAACATTAATATATTATCTTAAAGATATATTATCCAACTCTTTTGGGCCGATAAAAAAATGAGGTTTCTCTTGTTTTTCTTTATAATTTTATGTTGTTGTTGGTATGGTTTTTCCTTTTATTAATATAGTCCTTAAGCTAATGCTTATTTCTTGTTCTTTTGTTGTGTGACTCACGTCTATCCCATCGCATGCTATTGTTAATTTTGAATATTTTGTCCAGGGAAGGAATTTCCTGAAGATGGCTACGTACAAAGATCCATGCTTCATGCAGGCGCTGAACATGTACTACATAAGGTTTGTAAATTTCTTACATTTAAACTGTCTTTGTATTCATGATGTTATTTTGTGGTCGAAATTAAGGAATATCAGCCTACACGAGGAATTTCTTGATAAATTATGGTTATTATATATATATATAAATAAGGCCAAGTGGATATTAATGGTTAGGAGATTGAAGACATTATATGAGCCTTTTGTCACCTGAACAAATTACGACTAAAATTTATGTAATTAGGTGTTAGAAATTTTGTAAAAATTGTACATTGCTCGTTTTGTAATTGTGCATTACTCATTTGTTAGCTTCTTGCATTTTAGTCATAACCATATGTATGTAGAGTGAAACCTTGATAAATGCACACCCTTGGGACCGCCAAGAAGTGTGCAAATATAAAGGCTGTGCAATTATTAGGTTGCGATTATAAAGGATTTGCATTTAGGGACCAAAGTTGTTGGTGCATTTAGAGAGGTTTTGCATTTATATAGGGTGCAATAAGACATGTTTCCCTGTAATTACTATATCATTTGGAATTTCACTATCAAATCCCCCCCTGTGATTTTTGCAAAAAAATTCTTATAGTCTTTGACATTGCACCTCAAAGCCTAGTCAGCCCCCTCTCTTCCTCATCTCTCTTAGTAACCACTATTTCCTTATTAAGTTTTTTTCTCTCTCTCTCTCACACGCACAGTTTAGCAATATCACTTCTTTTTTACGCTAATTTTAGCAATATTACTTGAATTACAAAAGGTAATGCTCAAGGCTGGGGTCATGAAAACATTGAAAAGTAGTCTTAAATCCTAAACCCATGAATATTTACCTTCAATGAAAGAAACTAGGCATACACATACTATTCAATTTTAGGCCAACTCAAGTAAACGATCTTTTGTTTTTGATTAATCCGTTAGGTTACTTGAGAACCCAAAAATATATATTGGGCCCCCAAACCAAGAACCCAATTCTCCTCTCTCTCTCTCTCCCCCCCTTTTCACTAAATGATATCTCCACCCCTGCTGACACCCAGACTAATAAAAACTAGAAACTCTAGCATGATTTTAAATTTAAGGATGGGGTATTCATAGCCCTAACTGCTGTCTAGAGCTTTAGAGCACGATTTCTAAACTACGCTGTGTGTTGCAAAAGTAACTCAACCGGAAGTTGGGACTCTCATTAGGAGCGCACTTCTCCTTCTTTTTAACTCCTCGCTTAGGTGCTCTGGTAGTGGTTTGGTTCATAGCTCTCTTACAGATGGGATTGGGATCGAAGAGGATGCTTGTAGATCAGCGAAGATTGCTAAAGAGTAGACTCTCGCTTCCGGAGCTGCGGAAAGACGTTTTTTTTTTTTTCGGGCTACATCCATCGTAGAACTCGAACAAAAGAAAAACTTGCTTATGGAGATCCCACATAGTCCCGCCTGCTACATAGGTTAAACACGGCCTTAGTCTATCTACTATAGGTTCACTATCAAGGCCGATCACGCCTAGTTAGTCTTTAAACTGTAAGAGAGAAAAGAGTCGAGTTTTCATCCTGCCAATGTTTTGACGCTTCGGCTGCACGGAGAGAATCTGACCAATCAGCGCTCTATGCTGCAGCCACTCCCATGCTTCCATCTATGGCTGATCTGCCAACATGACCACTGCTACTATGAGAGGCTATTCTGCTCTCTATCACCGTAGTCGGCGCGATTCGGATCTCATGGCGGTCTGCACATTGTATTTCAAGAGCTACTATAGCTCGGCCACACCTCTAGGTGGGACTTTCTCTACTAGGAAGTGTCGTGTTATGTCCTTCCTACTCTCTCTATACTTCATTGTCCCTTCAACCATAGCGCCTACTGGTGGGTCTCTCAGAAAACCATCTCCGTGCGCAGGCTGTGAAGTTCTAGCTAGGATCCTCTTTATCTAATATGCTGGCTGTGTCAAGTGAAGTTCTATCTATCCCTTTTTTAATACCACCTCGTCTTCTATTTAAAGCACTGTAGGCATGGCCTACTTTTAAAGCACTATAGGCATGTTTTCAGAAGTTCGCTAAGAAGTAGCTAGCAGCATTGTTTTTTTTTTTGTCTAGCAGTCTTCTGGATTTCGTCATTGGGGTGGGTAAGTTATGTCTATAGTTGCCTCACGTACCAGACCACTATGAAAGAATCTCGGATGAAAGACCAACAATGCACAGAAGAAAAGAGCAGTGCCAACTTTTTTTTTAGGGCAGCAGGACGACTATATCCCTACCATTCTCTTCGGCTTTAAAGCAAAGGCCAACCGCTAACTTGCGGGAAAGAATGAGAATATAGGCCGGCACGCTCTCAGATAGAAGCGAATGGAATCAATGGCAAGTTAGAGAGCACCCCCCAATCCGATACCAAGAAGAAAGGAGCAGGTAGCTAATAAAGCGATGGGTTGGGTCCTACCTCATCTTAGCTTTGTCCTTCTTTTCCACCTAAAACACGCTAGTTCGAATCTGATCGTTCCCACCCTACACGCAATGAGACTCACACAAGACGCCGACTATAGCTACGGTTGGCACGCCTAATATAGTTACGGTTGACACGCCGACTAAAGACCTCAACACACCCAAGTGGACACGCCGACTATAATTACGGTGGACACGCCGATTATAAGGATTTTGGCCTGAGGTTGTCTAACTACTGTGGAGCATTCATTTTTTCAATCGAAGTCCAACGTTGGTTGTTCGTAATATGACGCCCAACGTTAGAAGCATGGAATGGAAATAAGCCTAGTGTTGCTCATTTAAGAGGGATGCCTAAAAAAAACTATGCGCATATTCCTGAAAAGAGAACTAGCGGAAGAAGCTCGACTATAAGGGAGTGAAATGCATTTTGAGCAGCCTTAGTCTTCACTCAAAGGCGCGTAAGCTGTATAACCCCGTGACTGGAAAGATTATCGTCACTTGCGTACGTCGAGACGTGGTGTTTGATGAGGAGAAGACCTGGTCATGGAATGTTCATGCTTCGTCCATTCATGTTCCAAGGATCCTTGGTGATGCCCATAACGAAAGGTCTTCCCCAGCTCCAACTATTGTTGGCGCATCCACACCAGTCATTCCTACTCCACAACCAGCTGTATCATCTGAGGAGCAATCTGAAAATACCACAACATCTATGGCCTACACGCGCCAAGGCCAGACCAGCATGGATGTTCCGTGGTTCCAGGGATCGATAACGATGATGATCTTATTACTAAGCATGCCTTGTTTGCAGATTGCGATCCGGGTTCCTTTAAAGACGCGGTTCAAGCACCCCAAACATTTGGCAGCAAGCAATGGATTCCGAGATCCATTCGATTGAAAGAAAGAAGACTTGGGAATTTCCCGATCTTCCCGAAGGTAATAGATCCAAGTCTTCTTTGTCAAATGGGTTTACAAAACGAAGCTCAATCCAGATGGAAGAGAGTTGATAAGTATAAGGCACGTCTTTTTAAACGCCCAAGGTTAGATGCCAGAGTTGATAAGTATAAGGCAAGTCTTTTTAAACACCAAAGGACAGAAGCAAGAGTTTGTGGTGGGTTACAACAAAGTTTTTGCTCCAGTGTTTTTTTTCGCCATGATACCATTCGATTCATCCTTGCAATGGCAACGCACAATTCATGGCCTCTTTTTCAGTTAGACGTGAAATCCGCCTTTCTCCGTGGCTAAACATCAAGAGGAAGAAGTCTACGTTGATCAGCCTCCAGGTTGTGTGTGCAAAGGAAATGAGCACAAAGTTTACACAGGCTGCGGAAGGCTCTCTACGGACTTAATCAAGCACCGCATGCTTGGTACACTCGAATTGATGCTTACTTCTTAAAGCCAGGCTTCCAGCGGTGTCTCCCTAGTGGTATCTTTATCTCACAACACAAGTATGCTCGAGATGTTTTGGCGAGGTTCCAGATGTTAATCTTTTGTTGTAACCCCGTCGGTACCCCAGCTGAAGTTGGTTTAAAGCTTATGAGGGATCCAGGAGGAAAGGCTGTTAATAGCGCCGAACAGTTTGTCCTTATACGCAGTTACTTTGATCAGAGCAGATATCTGGAAAACCCTAAAGAGAGGCACCTACTCGCAACACAAGCAAACACATACTCCGATATTTACAAGGTACGCAAGATTTTGGTAGATTGGTACAGGAAGGGGGAACAAACTCGTTTCATGGGTTTTACGAACAGCGGTTATGCTGGTGATCTCGACGATAGAAAAGGCAAGACAAAACAGGCTATGCTTGGATCCGGGGCTATTTTGTGGTCTTTGTAGATTAGAAGCAACAAATTGCCACTCTGTCACCCACAAGGCCATGCTCTAAACACTGGATCTAACCTACAAAAAAACCCAGTGACAAAGACCAATCTATAGCAACGAATAGCAATGAACTAGGCTGACTGCTCTTTCACCCGTCCATTGTTAACCAATGCTTTTTATTCCCAAAGAAAAGACCTAGCCATTGGTCTTTGACTCGCCTAGTAGCAATGAAGGATCCTCGCGCACGTCTTTTGTCCTTGCCAAAGTTTCAACTGACGTCGTTAACACTCACTGTCCAAGAGTTTTCAGGGCTCTTAGTTTTAAAGGGGGTAGCGGTCATGTTTATCAGTGCCCACCTCTGTTTTTTTTCTTCTATCCGTAATAAGCTAGCGATTTTTTGACTACTATGTGGCCAAGCCAAAAGCCCTACGAAACCTCGGTCCCCTGCAGCACCGCGCACCGCGCAAACCTTATTTGGGCATCAAAGCTGACACTAACTCTGGATGTGTATTCTTTACCCGTTAACCGTCAACTGCTAACTTATTTGTGTACCAAAATATTGAAAATATTGATTTCTTTGTCTTGCTCATTTCTCTAGATTTGCCCAATTCCCGAAAAATTGGAACCAGATCACTAACTTGTAGAGTGTCCTGGGATATTGTGGAGCGAGTGTGATCCGTGGATATGATGGTTCCTGTGTATATACTTTTATGGTCACTTAATATGTGTTCCTTGTAGTTGCTCATCAGTTATAACTACTTTTTCCTGTCTCTGCCAATTGAAACTATTCAGATTTTACTCTGGGAGAAAGAAGAGAACGAATTGGAAATATTAAAGTCGAGGCTGTCACAATTATACCATGAGAACCTTCTCCAGGTTGGATCTACGCTCATTTACTTGATTAGAAAAAAGTAACATAGTGCCGTCGTTACTCAACCACTATCTCTTTTTTTTCAGCTATCCACACCCATGGAAGGATTGAAAGAATGGTTAGATGCAGTTTCTAGGGCTCGTATCCCTTGTGCCATTGTTTCATGTCTCGACAGGAATAATCTAGTTGAAGCTCTGCAGCGCATGGGGCTAAAGAAATATTTCCAGGTGATTTTCCATAACTACCTTTCTCTTGGTGTCATTTTTTGGTACCCGTGTTACTTTCACTAATTAAAGAGCTCTCTCAATCCCTTGACTTCACTGTCATAAAAGATTAATGAGAAAATATGATAAAGAGGGCAATACTCTGTAAAATTAATTTTGCATGGCAAATAAAGTAAAGCATTGGAGATTGGAGTAGGCAAAGTCTTTTCGCTTTGCTCTCTTGGTTTTATCGATTTGTAAGTAAAACACAAAATTGTCAAATGCTAACATTACAAGTTCCAATATATTATTGTGAAGGAAACCTATTCAGATTTATATATTGTAGCAGGCGAGGTACGTTAAGATGGAATTAAAGTTGGCTGAAAATTATCAAAATTTCAATTTCATGCTCGTAAGTTGGGTTGTAGAAACATTTGAACATGGACCTTCCACCACCACCTCTAATCCCCATCTTCTGAACTTTCCTCATAACCTCTTGCTACTACTCTTCTCAGGAAGGGTGAAACAGTATAGAGCCTTAAGATGCCATGATATCAAATTTTATTTGAACCGTACATTGACAAGTATAGACCTCATTGCGGTGCACTGAAGAATGGAATACTAGGATTGATAAATATCATTTTCAGTGGGGTATCACCACTCTCATTGTGCATCTTGAAGCGAAAGCCAGTAATAATTCACGTACTATATTTGTAGTTACCTTTCTGATTGCCTATCAAGAAAACCATTCTGAATGCCTGTCTCGCACAACTCTGGGAATTCAGAGTTATCATAAGTTTCCCAGCCAAATTTTTCACAGGGTTGATCTTACATAAGATATTTATCTCCATTCTCATATTTTCTTTAGCATTTGGTTAAACTAAACTTACTATCATCGTCGTGGACGTGCAGGCGATCGTGACCGAGGAAGATGGGATGGAGTCAATAGCTCATAGATTCCTCTCTGCTGCTGTCAAGGTATTATGCGAACCCTCAAAACTATTTGATATGTCATGAGCCTTAGTGCCAATGTTACTTGTCATATTATGTAGTTAAAATGTGACAAGTATTTATGTATCTTACAGTTGGATAGGAAACCGTCTAAGTGTGTGGTATTTGAGGATGACCCGAGGGGAATAACTGCCGCTCACAACTGTACAATGATGGCGGTGGGATTAATAGGTGGTCACCGTGCGTATGAATTGGTGCAATCTGATCTTGCAGTGGCCAACTTCAACGAGCTATCAGTAATCAATCTGCGCAGATTATTCGCTCACCACGGTTCAACGTTCATGGATTTACAGAAGCAGGTTATAGATAAATCTCCTCCGAAAAGGAAGCTCAATATTGATACAATTTTCTGAAATTAAATTTTTTTATTTTTTTTATTTTCTTAATTTCACCATGAAGTAAGTTTGTTTAGGCAGGCGTCTCTGAATGGGCAGTTTTCTCTCCTCTCTTTTTTGTAAAAATATTTTGATGTGAACTACGAACGCAGAATCTAGATTCGTATATGCTACACCAAAGTTTGAACTTAGATCCTATAAAAGAGAAACTCAATTCTTTCAAAAGAAATTAACTCTACTAAAATAACTAATCAAGCATTACACTACCCTCTTCCCTTATAACCCAATATCTCAGGAGCACTCCTACTATAATTTCTCTGACCAATCCAAACTGAAACTAAACCCTAGAATAACTCTAACAGAGTTGAGTAAAAAGAAACATAAGCTAAAATAGAGGCTAAGAGTTGGTTGTGGTAAATGATCCATAAACACATGTCAGGTCATGTTTAGTTTACAAGAACACATTTATATGTAAACCCCTAATCGTTACATCTCTGGCATCTGAAGTAGTCATGATCCTATGTCATTAAGTCATTCGCATTTGTATATAATAGTGTTTGGAGGTATGAACATTCTGTATAATTAGCGGTTCTGGATGGTGTCCTCTGGCCAGGGAGCGAGGACTCCAGAGAGTAATTATCGAGACTGATGCTGAGGTGATTCACTCTTTTTGTAAGAACGGCGAAGCAGCGATTTCCTGGACGACTAAAGCTATTCTACAGGATTGTTTGGTGATGTTTGGACAGTTTATTAATATTAGCATATGTTTTGTATCCCGTACTGCTAATTCAGTTGCCCATGTGATTGCCACTAGGCCCATAGGTGACAATTTTGACCTTACTTAGACTGGTTCCCCGCCTAAATGGTTGCAGGTATCTCTACAGGCCGACAGAACCTCATTTATAATTACTGTTGTTTTATTAATGTATGGTTTACCAATCAAAAATAAAAATCTAAAAAATAGTTGTTCTTCTTGTGGCTGCCTAGGATCATCTCTAGGATTTATAGTTTCCACATACATACTGATGCATAAATTCACCAGGTCCGGGTGCTTATGTCTTGCTTTCTCAATGGACAAGACGTCATGAGAAGGCCGCGTTGTTTGTTGACTCGTGGATTCGCCAATTTGTAGACAGTGAGTGATAGGGATGTTGGAAAATATGAGAAGATCAAATGAACCTAAAAATATTCCACACTCAAGTGGAATTTCTCTCCTTGTTTTTATACATAAATTCAAAAATTATGGACACTTGCAAAAAAAAAAATCTTTCAACAGGGATATGGGGAGAGGTTATGTGGTGCTAAACAATGCATAAATCAAATCATGGACTTGCAAAAAACCCTTCCAAAAGAGGTGTGGGTGTGGGTGTAGGTGTAGGGTTTAGCATTCTCACCCTATACCTCCTCTCCAAAACATGCCAAACTTGAATTTGTGGGGAGTATTCGCATATACCGCATAAGCGTTGAATCGTTGTGCGCACACCTTTTTTTAAATATACGTGACAAAAACTGAACGGTTCAACACACGTTAATATATAATTCGGTGTTTTTGATGAATTAATTTGTTTATTGTTTCATCAAATGATTTTGCATTTTTTGGATGACGTTGAACAGTTCAATGAGTGGCTGAAAAACCGTAACTCCTTGTTGGACGAAAACAGTATAAGATTCATGTATATCGGTATGCCAAACCAGAATCGCATACCTTGCTGTTGAAGGTGCTCTTACACGTAGGAAGAACTGTCCATTGCAGCATTGTTGGTTAGGACATATGACGGAAGGAAGTCCTATACATAAGGGAATAATGCATTTAAATGTAGAATAATTCATTTAAATGTTTGTTATTGAAGTTTAATATTTAGGACGGTGATTTCGTTGACCAATATTCGAAATGTCAATAGAATATAATCAAGCTTGGTGTACAAATGAAGTTGAAACCCCAAAAATAACAAATGAACAAACATTCGAATTAAAAACGAAAATTAGCTCCAAATTTCTTTAGAGTCATGACATCGGCAAAATTTTCTTTTTGCAAAAGAAAGGAAGTGGCGTATAGGTAAAATTGAGGATAATTTAGTCGTAAATAAGTTGTGAGCAACGCCTGAGTGAGCCACATCTGTTATTGATGCAGGAACCTGTGTTTTCCAAAAGAATAATATACATACTAAGAGCATCTCCTAAAGTGCTTGAGTGCCTTGGATACAAAAAAGTCAAATCCAAAGTAGTCAGACTCAATTTCCTCCAAGAGTACCTGACTTGGATTTTAAACTAATTCAAATAGGCGCATAACACTTGGGCGCCCTGTTTGTATTTTAAATAGGCACATAACACTTAGGTGCCTAAGTCTTAGGCGCCTGTTTAAAAACAGAGCGGGCGCACAACACTTGGGCGCCCAATCGCTACTTAAAAATCCAAGATCGAGTCTTGGATTCCAAGGCTGAGACTTGGATTTTGAGACTCAAATCCAAGTCAGTCAGGCACTGTTGGAGGATGAAAATCTGATATGGCAGCTTAATATCCAAGGTAGTAAGGCACTTTAGGAGTTGCTCTAAGAACACCTCCAACAAAATCGTATGCGATTCCGGTTTACCATACCGGTATTCTAGAATCGCATACTGTTTTCGTTCAACAGAGAATTACGGTTTTTCTCTTGGGCGCTCGACGATTCAGCGCGCAGCAGAAAACGCCAAATCATTTGGTTAGGCGTCTAACAAAAAATGTCGAATTAAATGTCATATTAGATAACAAAGTTGTTATGGAGAGAGAGAGAGAGAGATGTGAGCTGTATTTAAAAGTTGTTGGGCGCTCAACGGTTCAGCGCCTAGGCGAAATGCGAATACTCCTCGCCAAGTTCAGGTTTCACATACTTTGGAGGGGGATAGGGTGAGTATGATGAACCTCATACCTATGTTGGATGAGTTTTTTGCAAAAGTATGGGAAAACCTTAACAACATACTATGCTGTTGGAGGTGCTCTAACCATCAGATGAAAGGTCAGGTGTTGGGGTTTGTTCTTAAAAACTTGGTGAAATTTGCAATGTGGGGTTATGTTTTTAAAACACTTGGTGCAATTTGAATTAGTGGGGTTTTTTTTTTTTTTTTGGTATACTTGCATTGGACTTCATCTTCAAACTAATTTTAGTCCATAAAATGCAAATCCAAACAAATCTATCAAT
This sequence comes from Kingdonia uniflora, assembly GCA_014058105.1. Classification (NCBI taxonomy): domain Eukaryota; kingdom Viridiplantae; phylum Streptophyta; class Magnoliopsida; order Ranunculales; family Circaeasteraceae; genus Kingdonia; species Kingdonia uniflora. The sequence continues at coordinate 978,675 of JACGCM010002221.1, read as the reverse complement.
TCTATATTATTAAGGGAAAGACACTACCTTGGAATCCAATGTGCCACCTAAGATTTTCGTCCTCCAACATTGCCTCGCTGACTTGGATTTGAGTCTCCAAAAGCAAGGTTGAGTCTTGGACCTTGCCTTTTTACGTCTCGATTGGGCGCTCAAGTGTTGGGCGCCTGTTTGTTTTATAATCGGGCGCCTAAGGATTGAGCGCCCAATTATTTTTTTTACAAAAAATGTAAATCGAGTGCCTAAGACTTGGGCGCCCAATTTTTTAGTATTTATTAAATTCAAATCGGGCGCCCAAGTCTTATCCACCTGATAAAAAATAAAAATAAATTTTTTTCCAGAAACAGACGCCTGTGCGTCTGTTTAAAAAAAAAAATCTAGTGTTGGAGGAAATAGAGCCACTGACTTGGATTTGGCTTTTTTTCATATCTTGCCATGTGTCTCCATCTAGAACGTCAATTACCCAACGCGCGGTTCAGAATGACGCGACATGAATCCACCCTGCTGGGAGACGATTTGGGTAGATTTGAGGGTGAAAACCAAATTCACCTCGCCACGTCAGGGTGCACCTAGCTGCTCTGGATACTCTTAGTAGTCAATGGTAGCCCAACCCACTCCACAGAGACCCACCAAACCGTGGACTATAACACTGGTGATTTGTCATAATCATAAATTTGCATCCCTTGAGGCGGACGAAGCACATATTGCCACATGGCCTCTCTACGCCACATGGCTTCTCTATGCCACCACACCAAATAAAATCTTCTGGTGAAGGTGACTTACTGACTTGTATAATTCAAATGAGAGCAGGTGTCTGGTTGTGAAAGTGGGTCAGCTTAACCATTAGTAAACACATTATTATTTACACGTATCTTCTCTACAGTTGTGGTTGACTATTAGTTATGACCAATGGGTGAGCTAACAGTAATAGACCTTCCAGCAAATTGGACCCAAATCTAAGTAGTTGTGGCCGACAAGCTAAGCCCACATTATACAAATATCAATTCAAAAACTAATAATTCATTTATGAAATTATTAAAAATTAAATAAATACTGTAAAGTGAACAAATAGACCAAGGATGGCCATATCTGGGGCAGTTTATATTATTTTCAATCTTCAAATTTCAAATTTTAAATTAAAGGGTACTCAAACTTAATCGAATATCGTCAATTTTTTTAGCCAATGTTGTTTTTTTTTGTTTTTTTATTTATTATGGAAACGAAGAGCCTCTTAATCTTTCAATCTTCCTTGGTGATAAATCTCTTTCAAAATAAGTTAGGTCGACATAACTTTCCTAACCTTTAGATCTACTCAATTTGGTATGGATGGCAATACTTGTTTTTCTTCATCTATATTACAATTTAGTATACTTGTATTAACACAAACTCGAATTCTTGCCTCCACGGGGAACTTTGTATGGGAGGTAGTAAACATAACTTGAAGAAATAAAAATATAAGCTCACGTATGAAAGTAAATGTTAACTAATCCATAATCAGACATAGTTTAGAACATATGCAGTAATAAGGTCGGTTTAAACTAACCCACCTTCATTTTTACACTGTAGTTGGTGGGTTGAAATAGCCCACCCTCTTTTTTAACCAATCACAAAATGCCACATGCAAAGGGGGAGTCGCCCCCCTAAGAATTTTGTTAAAAGATACCTATATAGGTATATAATTTTTATTTTATTTTTGAATATGTATATTTTTCTTTGTCCTAATGAGTAATGACATTAAAGAAAGTTAGCTCAATTGGTAAAGTGAGGAGCTCCTAATATGAGGTTCAATTCTTGATGTCATCAAATAAGAACCTTATTTTGATAATTTTTTCACCTTAAGCTGATCATGTCATTGCCGTAAAAATTTTTAATTTTTTTGACGAGAGGAGAAGTGAATCCGTATAATTTGCTAGTCAAATATAATGTTATATTTGATTAATTTTTAAGCTCAAAATATCGTTAAACCCTCTGATATCCTAATATAATTCATCATACTACCTTCGCCCCCCCCCCCCCCCCCCCCCCTCAACATGAAATCCTGGCTCCGCCCCTGGCCACATGGCATGACAGAGGAAAGAGAAGAAAAAAAAGATTTATCAATTATGAATTGCACGACACTTTTAATTAAAAAAAAATCCACACATCGTGAACTGTTGGAAACTTATGACGTGTCTTAATCTGAGGCCATCTATTTTGCCGCACAGTTCATAATTACGCGACATTTTAAAAAATAGAACCCACCCTGTGGGTCTCTGAACCGACCCTAAAGGTGGGTTATTTTGGTCTGCAGGTTGCCAGCTGGAGCAAGACAACCTTACTGTTGGGTGATCGGTTGAGAGATTAGAGGGTCAGTTGCTGCCACATAAGCAACCGACCATAACTGCGCAGCATTGAAAAACATAGAACCCACCCTGTAGGTCTCTGAACCAACCCTAAAGGTAAGTTATTTTAGTCTACAGGTTGCCAACTGGGGCAACACGACCTTGCTGCTGGATAGTTGGTTGAGAGATGTGGCAGCAACCGACCTTACTAGTAGGGCTGGCAATTTAACCCGCCCCGCCCTTAATGAGGCGGGTTTGGTATGACTGTAATGGGTATGGGGCGGGTTTAGTTTTTTTTTTTTTAAACCCATTTATTTATTGGAGTGGGTCTGGTTTTAGGCTCAAATAAATGGGGCCCCGTTACCCGACCCAGTTATAAAATATATGACTTGAATACCCTTAAGATAAAACTAATTTAAAAGACATGTTAGTTAAGTCCAGCTTCTTGTCTCTTCTCCTGTCTTCATTTCAACCTCCAGCCTCCTGTGTTTTGTCATCAACATCTCTTCATTTCAACCTCGAAATAACATTTTTCACCAAACTAACTTTCATTTGTGGTTCAAGTCAAGTGAATGTTATGATTGTAATGGATCTATAATGAAACTCACATTCTTATTATAATAAGAAGATTTTGGATTTTTCTTTCTTTATTTCCTCAGAGATCAAAACTAAGAAGAGAAGAAGTAAAAGAAGAGATCTTTGTTTGAAAGGTATCAATTCTCTCTTTCTGAATCAATTGGTATTCTCATCCATTTTGATTACTACTACTACTACTTGATTTATTAAAAAAATTGAAATTTTTTAGCTTGTAGTTTAAATTCTTCAAACCTCATTTCCCATTTTTACTCAACTGGTGACTCATTTCATTTCTTACCAATTCTGATCATTTATGTACCAATATTCATCTCCATCTATATACTCCATCATTACAATCGGTATGAGACTCAATTCAATTTCAGACCCAAAATAACATTCTTCACCAAACTAACTTTTATTTTCAACAATTTTCTTGGAAAATGGCTTTCATCAAACCTTACACCAATCTTATGTTGTCAACTGTTTCCATTTTTCTCGTCTGAATCGAATCCCATCTTTGGTGTATTAATAATGCATATATTTCTTTAGAGTCTTGTAAAACTTAGATTCTGTTGACAACATTAAATAACATTGTATCAAACATATGAATTTTTAAACGGGTATTAAATGGGTGCTGGAGCGGGTTTGGTATAGGCAAATTTAAACGGAACGGGTTTGGGTATTCCCTATTTAAGTTAAATGGTATTGGGGCGAGTTTGGGGGTAGGGTAATTTGGCGGGTATGGGGATGATATTACTCCACCCGCCTCAAACCCGACCCATTACTAACCCTACTTACTATTGCATATACTCTTATATCTCCAAAATGCTTATCAAAAAATATTTTTGGTGTACCGACTACCGACTAGAGTCGTAATCTACTAAAGTTCAGGAAAAAAAATAAAAATTAATTAAATTAAATTAATTAATGTACGACTTCCAATCGAAAAAACTAAACTCGGCAAAATTTAATGTTTAGAAATTAAATTTTGGTAATTTCGGAATATACCATATTTCGTATTTTATGTTTTATTTTCATGTATAAATGGGTGTTTTGTAAATACGAACAAAAGAAGGAACGGCTATCATCTACGCTGCGGTCGATTTTTGAACATTTTGGAACATGGACCATAAATAATAGTTTAGACCGCTTTGGTTCTACCGGTTGGAGTATATATATATTATATATATATATATATGCTCCTCTGTAAAACTTTACTCCCTCTCTCTCTCTCTCTCTCTCTTTCTCTCTCCGTTCTTTCTTTCGAGCTTCTTCTATCAAGGTATAATTCTTCTCTTTCGCGATTTTATGCCGGTATATTCTGAATATCTGCGATATATTTGATAAATATTTCTTAATTTTAATTGATTCATTGTTTGACGAAATTTAATTCATGATTGTGGTTAGTTGTTGCGTAGATCTTCGTGTTTGAGCAATTGAGATGAATTCTTATAATAATAATGTTAGTATATTTCGAAATTTGAGTCGATCTGTTGTCTTCATGCTTAGATTATCATATATTTAGCTACAAATGTTTCAAATGATTTGTTAAATTTGTAATTTTTTTGTCATTTGTAGGCTTAATATGTGTAGTTGGGAAATGGGGGTTTTTTTTTTTTTTGGGTGTAATGTAATTATTTGTTTATGTGATTTATGGTAATTTATGCGATATGAAGGCTTTTTTTTAACCAGTCATTTCTAAATGAAATGCTTTAGGGTAACTTTGTTTTTCTAAGTGTATGAAGTTGTAGGGAAACATTTGTTGAAAAGCGATGTTTTAAACGGACTTTTACGTATTGTTTTTCTTCTTTTTTATGTTTCATTTGTAGTTATGCAAGTTATTGTCAAGGGGAAAATATTGCTTGGCAGTGGTTGAATGAGTGTTAAGAAAATAAAAGGTTGTGTTTTAAGCGTAACATCTTATCATTTACGTATGTGGACTTGGTTCTTTGCGAATTTATCGTTTTTTTTTCTTTCGTTTTAGTAATTTTGATTATTTGATGGTTGCAGATTGCAGAATTCTGTAGTGATCATTGAAAAAAAACAAACCAGGGAATGCTGAAAGATGTGTTTGAGCACCAAGAGTTCCTTTTCTGAGATTTATGAGATTGTAGCTTCATTTGAGTTGCCTTTGTTCATCCTAGACGAGATTGGAGATAGGGCTTATTGGAAATTCCTAGTTGGTGCTGGGATACGAAATGCGCACACAGGTCATTCGAAGTTTGTTGTGTTCGAATACAACTATTGTGACTGTGAGGACGGCTGAAATATTAATTGTGTTGGAGCTCCTGCCGTGCTTATAAACGTTTTTAGCAGGTGATCGGAGTAGATTATTGAGTATAAGGTGTTATAGCTTGAAATGGAAAATAAAGGTAGTGTGTTGATGCATAGATATGAATTAGGGAGGTTGTTAGGTCAGGGGACCTTTGCTAAGGTTTATTATGCGCGGAACCTTAAATCTGGGGAGAGCGTGGCTGTTAAGGTAATTGACAAAGATAAAGTTTTGAAGGTCGGGCTAATTGAACAAATTAAGCGGGAGATTTCCATAATGAGACTTGTTAGGCACCGACATGTGTTGCAGCTTTACGAGGTGATGGCTACCAAAACCAAGATTTACTTCGTCATGGAATATGCTAAAGGTGGTGAACTCTTTAACAAAGTAGCCAAAGGAAAGCTTAAGGAAGATGTTGCAAGGAGATACTTTCAACAGCTCATCAGTGCAGTTGATTTTTGCCACAGTAGAGGTGTCTATCATCGGGATCTTAAACCAGAGAATCTACTTCTAGATGAAAATGGTGATCTCAAGGTTTCAGATTTTGGACTGAGTGCCCTAGCTGAATCTAAGCGTCACGATGGTTTACTCCACACGACTTGTGGAACCCCTGCATACGTAGCTCCTGAAGTGATTAATAGAAAAGGGTATGATGGAGCTAAAGCTGACATTTGGTCATGTGGGGTGATCTTATTTGTTTTACTGGCTGGTTATCTCCCTTTCCACGATTCGAATTTGATGGAAATGTATCGGAAAATTGGTAAAGCGGAGTTTAAGTGCCCAAATTGGTTCCCTACAGAAGTACGAAAGCTTCTATCGAAGATTATGGATCCCAACCCGAATGCTAGAATTTCAATTTCGAGGATAATGGATTGTTCTTGGTTCAAAAAGGGGCTCGACTCCAAATCAGTGATAACTGAGGCACAGAACAAGGAACCAGTTCCTTTTGATGCTGATACAATATTCAGTGTGTCTGAGAATAGTGTTAAGATAGCTTCTGAGACAAAACAAGAGGTGGCAAGACCGCCTAATTTAAATGCTTTTGATATCATATCCCTTTCTGCAGGGTTTGATCTATCTGGTTTATTTGAGGAAGAGAATAAAGAGAAGAGAGAAGCACGATTCACGTCAAGGCAGTCTGGTTCGAACATCATTTCTAAGCTGGAGGATATTGCAAAGCGTTTGAAGATGAAAGTGAAAAAGAAAGATGGGGGCCTACTGAAACTGGAGGGATCAAAAGAAGGAAGGAAAGGATTGTTGTCAATTGATGCCGAGATCTTTGAGGTCGCTCCATCATATCTTTTGATTGAACTAAAAAAGTCTGGCGGTGATACGTTGGAGTATCAGAAGCTTTTAACAAATGATATAAGACCAGCTCTGAAAGATATTGTCTGGGCTTGGCAAGGTGATAATCAACAACAACCACTACTACAGGATTCACCTTCTTGAGCGTTCTCTTGCAACTGATCTTATCACCTCTAAAATCTTACTATAGAACTAAATGTTCATCGTTGCCTATCCTAATTTGTTGTTTGCATCTGTTTTATGTTTTTTTCGGTTTGTTTTATGGTTATAATTATTTCTCATTATGTGAACTAAATGTGCCTTGTTATGGTTTCTTCCTAGAACCAACTCATATTGAATTATGGTTTCATGTATACTATCGGTAAATGATCTTTAGTATTCCTGTATTTAGTGTATGTATTGCGGTATTTTATATTTATAATGGGGAAAGAAGGCTCAAAAGTCCTCGCAGAAATGTTAAGATGTCTCAAAAGCCTAAGTGCCCAACACTATATTTTGTCTTTTGTCCTAAAAATTTAGGTGGAGCCGATCAGTGTAAGTTAAGATGTCTTCTCCGTTCATCGTATTTGAATGTACCCAATAACTTTATATTATTGCGAGAATTCCATGCGTGAGGTACACACTAGATGTCTCCGTCAGCCAGTGACGCGTAGCAGCACCGTGAGCCGTTGGGTTTGACACGTAGAAAGAAGGCCGGCTCTGATACCATATTAAAAGTAAAATTGGAGATTCAATTTCAAAACCAATTTGCAATGAGAGGAGTAGCCCATGATCTTATATTATATTGTACAACAACACTAGTACAGTTAAGGTATCCAATATAGGCAAAAGTACCTATAGGAAAAGTCGTACCTAACTGCCTGATACGATTTAAGATCCAACACAGTACAACAAAGAGATTGAGAGAAGCAGTTTTCCACGAACAACACACCATAGGAACCACAACTATCAAGTCGTGTAAATCTAGTCTCTTGAAAATAAGTGTGAAGAGGTTGCCACAAAGATCTTCCCATTTCCTTAATTGATCATCCACTGCTGCCAATGTTTTTGGTTTTACTTTCTTTCTTAATGCTCTTCTAATAATTTTCCATAATCCCATTGTGCTTCTCTCTCTCAAAAGAAATTTCTAAGCCTGGCCGAGATTAAATCGAACACTAAATATGGAAATTTCAAGCCCAAGAGATTTCTCTTAATGTCCAGTAGTCTACTGGTGCATAAAATTGATATCGAAGTTAAAAATAGTTTGTTGATGTTGGACATCCGATGTCTCCATGCACAACAAAACCACTATAGTTTCTAATTGACATATTGGTTAAAATAACTAGCAAAATAGCACCCGCGAACTTCTCAAATATTTCCTTATCTTAAAGATTATATTTTTCGTTTCCAATTGACCAAAATTTTGTACAGTGGTGATGGTCATGAGACTAGTAGAGGAGAAATGACTTTAAGATCAGCGGATTGAGTGTTTTTTCCAAAACGAAATGACTAAAAGAAAACACCAAAGTGACAACTAAATTTACATGAAATCGTTGTGATAAAAAAAAAATATTAAAAAAAAAACAAAAAAACATAAACATAAACATATAGTAAATAGTAAATATGTACCAATTTTAGAACAATGACTTAAAGGGGTATTATCTAAGTAATCAATTACCATCTTTATATAAATATAAACAACCGGTAGAGGAAGTCATTCACCAATTAAATATTGCTACAAATAAAATTCAAAACAATATGAAAATAGATTAAAAAGAAAACAAACAATATGAAAACAAATTAAAAAAAAACTTCCTAGAAGATATAAGTTTTGTACCATTTCAAGACAATATTTGAATGAGCCATGTAATTTGCACAATAGATCATCCTTATTGTGGCAGGAACGCCAATAAATAGACGAATAAATAACTAATTTTTTCCTAAAAATCAATCTATAATGACAATTTTTTTAAATCATTAAACATAACCTTCACGAACGCAGTAGTTCCCTGAAGATCTACGATTAAAAATCGGTACCAATTTAGAGGGCAATTGGATATAGTATGTTTTGAACGCATAGAAGTAGTAATCAACCCAGTTTACATCATATTCGCACTAAACAACCGCAAATCCAAACAAATATCCTAAAACATAGTATATATAATGAGAAAGAAAGAGAAAAAGTATGAATTATAATTCCACGTTCTTGAGTTGCGAGTGATGAAAAGACTGAGGAAAGTAAAATAAATTTATCGGTGTAAAAATTTTGATTAAAAAATGTAACAGGTATTTCAATGGGTTTTGAAAAGAGTTGCTTCATTTCCAAATTGGTGCAATTTGAGATATTCTCTTCAAGAGAAATGAAATTTGATAGTTGTTAAAGAGCTGCAACTCTTTAATTTCAGGGATTCGTATGAAGAAAGTTTAGTAGTCTAACAAAGTTGTATACGTGCCACTTAATTATTGGTTGGCGAACCGTGAACAGTCTAGAGGTCATTGGCTTAATAGTATAGATAAATAGATAGATAGATAGATGTGTCATCATTTGAAACAATGGTATTTTTTTTGTTGCAAAGCACCCTAGGGCTTGGTGCCAAAACATAAACACTCGCTTTAAAGCAAGTTTAATATAAACACTTGTTGTCATGTGTGTGAATTCACTATCCAGCCATGTTAAATCTAAGTAATAATCATTTCCCATTGAAGAAGATAAATAATATAACCAGATTCAAAACTCAGACAAGGCAACTTGCCTAAGGGAAACTATGGTTTATATCTTTCTAAAGTACCTCTTCTACTTTCTTTTCTTTTCTTTTTACCCTTCATTTTAGTTGAAAGACCAATGTACATCTGGAGAAGGATATGGACCACCGATATGAGAAGGCCTTGCAAGGGATGGGGGGTTCCCAAAAGCTTCCACTGAATCATATAAAGCCGGATCTATTCTGCAAAATCGCAAGAAATTTCTGAATCAGCAATGAAGTTGAAAGTATAGAAAGGAATACAGTTACAGTAAACAATATATCTTAATCAAAAGACAGCTTCAATCCGAATTAATCAAAACAATAGAAAACCATTTCCAAATTCCAAACGAGCACAAAAAATGATAACAAAGACTATTCAATTCAAAAATCTCGCCCAGAATTGAGTTCAGTATTTTCATACAAACAAACGAAAAATGAACACTAGACTAGATGATATTTACAAACTCATGCATATTTTGGGAAGATAGTCTTCGGAACATGGAATAGTTGCGATGCAACTGATTCTAAACAGATGGCCCCATACATTAAAGATAAAGCTAAGTTACCACGGAAATACAAGATAAGCAAAGCATGATTAACAACATTAGAAAGCTGGACCACATCATTTCTCATTCTTCTAGGGAAGTGAACCAATATGCAGATTCTTAGCTTGTTTTATAAATGAGTATGGTTAAAATTGTTATCCCAAGCTCATCACCTCATGACCTGTAAGTGAAGCTAGAGAAGGATGCTAGGAGTAAGTTCCTAGATTATAATTCTTATCTTATGAATAGTAAATGCGGTTATGGGCTCCTGCCTTAACACCAACTTAACCCTAAAAAGAAAAAAGAAATATTTTGTACTACCTATGAGTTCCCTAAACCATAGTTAGCAGAGAACATGAAAAGTCTCAAGTCTTCAACGACAACTATCTAATCAACCATGTCAAAATTGAATATTTCCATCCCAACCGGCTACTGTACATACCATAATGAATGTTGAACCAATTTAATTTGCTTACGAGTAGAAGAAAATATCAACTGTATCAATTAACCTTTCTCTCAGAGATTACTTAGAGTATCTTTTTAGAAAAACATGAACAACCAACTAACAAACTGATAACGGTTTACAAAGAAAATATGTTTTAAGAAAGAGATTTTGACAGCAGTCATACAAGGTTCCATGAATACTGGGGATAAATATACACAAATAAATAGCAATTTTTGCGCAAATTAAAAGAGAAGGGGGAGCTAGGAGTTCGGAACTCACTTGTACTGAGTTGAAGATAAATTAAACGGATGGCCGTCTGTTGATCCATTGAGAGTCTTGGGACTGCCATAAGCCACCTCATTTCTAGAGAAATTTTCCCCCAGAATAAATGAAAGATTTATTGCTTCTTCATGACTTGAAAATGGTTGGCCTACAGATCTTTGTAGCCACAAAATATTTTCATTTGACAGAGGATTCTGTGTCCTGTTCTGCAAGGCAGGAGAGAAAGGTTCTTGGTTTGATACGCCTTTTCCTATGGGTAAACTCCAGCTGGGAGGCCCACTTACCAAACCAAGTCCATCATGGCCCAATTGAGGTGTGTCCCACATTCGCCATGCTCCGTGTTCATGACTGTTATTTGATTCATTCAGGGATGAAAATTGCGAGACATGGTTACACTGTGTGTACAAAGATTGACTTGAATTAGGATGCTTTTCTTCAGCAGTTTGCGGCTGTGATACAGGAGACCCAATTGGAGATGGGTGGTTAGCTTCCGCAAAAGCAAATACGCTTTTTAGCGCACAGGGGTTTTCAAGCTCAAATCCCGGTACAAATCCAGTTCCTATATCCGAAGGAAAATTGACAAATGATTCTGAAACTGGCCCAGGTAATACCACCTGGTCAGGAACATATAATGGGTCTTCAAAAAGATCCGTCTCTTCAGGAAGAAATTCAAAAGGCAGTTTTCTTATAGGTGAAAAGGGAGATGAAGTAAAAGGGGATGCTTGGCCTATATTTGCATGGGAATTAAAAGGATGTGTAGGCGAAGTTTCATAAGGTGCTTCTGGAATTTCTAACATTGGTGGGCAATTAATGTTTGATTCGCTTAGGATGCTGGTGTTTGCATTTGAATCCAGTGAAGCTGTTGAACAACGAGTAAACAGTTGCTTCCACGACTTCTTCGGGGTTTCCCATGTTTGCAGGTCTGGGTGAACCTAAAAAAATGAAACATTTTTGGGTGAATGGCAGCCAATAATGAAACAAGACATGAAGCCAACATACTGTATCACAAGTGGATCCAGCCAGTGTAGGTGAGTACGATGATCATGACAGTAATACAGTAATAACGAATATGTAATAACAAGGGGATGCACTAGAAATTGGTGGCTAAGTAGTTAGTAGGAAAAAGTCGTTTACCGCCTCCAGAGACTTGAAAATTGTCTACACGATGTAGTTCCTTGATGATACTCTATTCTGTATATGTGTAAATTATCTGTCGCTTGATCGAAAACAGTTTACCTGGACTATGAGGAGAACCTATACTCCAGAAATTATAACTATAAATTTGTTTGCCACTTCAGAAGGTATACTCGAAAAACAAGTTCAAAATACCTCCGGCTCTATTTTGCATTAAAAAATTCCAGGCATTCGGACTTGAGGCAATATGTGTTTAACCACTAATAATTATCATCCAAATCTACAGTTTGATTGAGTTCATCACAAATGATGAACTTTGTTTGCTTTCCTAAGGTATGATAAAATCAAGTGTACTGAAATAGCAGATAAAGTAGTAATTACGTAAAATAAGAATAGTAGAACAGAAAACTTACAAGTTTGTTGAAACTAGTCTTGGTTATGTTATTGGCTACACTGGAGCTTGACTTTCCAAGTGCGCAAGAGGCTTGGACATGAGATGCAGAACCACTGGGATTATTAATTCTAGAAACAGCATTTACAGAAGTTTGAGGCCCCATCGTAAAAAGGCGAGAACCCCTAAAAGATTTAGAAGAAGAAAGGAAGGAACCCTTCATTCGATCCAGGTACCTAGTAGTGTTTGCACCAGAAAAATAATTCGAAGTAGAAACTTTATTGTGTCTCTTCTCAAACTCCTGCTTCTTTCCACATTCTTTGCTAGGCAATCCAGACCTCCTTTCAGGATCCTCTGCATCAGAATTACTTTTACTAGAACCCCTATCTTTCTCTGTCTTTCTATACTTTTTTTCTTTTTTTCGTTGAGGTGGTAAGTCTTCTCTAGGGCTGCACTCCTTTTCAGACTTCATTTTTTCATGCTTCAACTTCCTCTGTTCTTCAACCAACTTTGCAACTTCTTCCCTCTGCTTCTTCTCTTCCTCCTCCCAAAGTTCCTTCTCTAACCTAGCTTGTCTCTTTTCTTCGGCTTTTCTGCGAGATCTCTCCCCTCTGCTCTCATGCAAAGTCGCTTCATTTTCAACTTTACTAGATAACCTTTCACCTGACGATACCTCTTTCATAAAAATCTTTCTCCAAAGACACTTTATGCTTAGAATGAACGAAACCATTAACTTAAGAGCGAAATCAAAGATTCCCAAATATGAATTTTCAGTCACACGCCAATTATTGCGGTCCCGATTATCCACCTTCCCCTTCCTGGCAAAAGACCCGCAACACCCATTTTCGCTCTCTGCCCACAATTTCCCACTCTTGCTAACTAAACCCCCAATGATACCATACTTTGCAATCCCTGATTCAGACAACCCAATGGGCACATCTAGAACAGGTTTTTTCGAAATTTGACCACAATGTGAACACATAAACTTACCCCCACTCGGATTCTGATCTCGATAAGGGGTCAAACAGTTCCTACAACGCTTAGTCGCCATCTTCCTAAGCTTCACTTTCTCTAACGCTTCCACCCTCTTCCTCTCTCCCAAAAAAGCATTTCTACGAACTCTCCAAGCTGACAGTTGCGGCATCAGAATCTCGTACCAAGACAATGTTACCAATAAAACAGATACACAAGCAAGTCTAGGCGAAGTAACTTCAAGTCGAAACCCAGGTGGCAATAGCTGTGATAATGCCCATAACCCAATAAGGGGAATCACAAACCAAGGAAGCATTGTTGAAACCTTATGTGACCACTTCTGAGCAACACAAAGTATGCACATTATCCCCAAAACCAAACCCTAATTTCAAAAAATACACAAACCCAAATCTCTCAATACACCTATCTAATCTGAAACTTATTCCAATTTTCACCAACACTCAAAATAACCTAGAATTACCAATACAACATGAAACCCTAATCAGAAAAATATCAAAAATTCCCCAAAAAATCCTGAATAATAGCTAAATCAATCAAATGGGGTTTCTTAATTGCTTCGATTATGTTAAATGTAGGATTGCATGTGTATCTAAATAAGCAATTGAACAATTTACAGATTTGGGGATTTTAAAAATAAAAACTTACAAATTTGAAGCTCAAAATTTCTCCTCCGCGGTTGATTTTTTTTTTTTTCAAAGTATTTGGAATTTGGAAGAAAATATTATTATTATTATTTTCTTTGCCACGAAGAAAAGAAGAAATTACCGTGATAGTGGGGAAAAGTATGTTTGTTTTTTATCGTTTATTTTTCTCGAGATACTTGTAATACTAATACATCTCCACCATGGCCTATCCTTTGAAGGTTGGTTAGATAATGTGAATGCCCTAGTGTTATTATGTTCATATTTTCATTTATAGGAGACGAATAACTCTAATGTGTGCCTTGGTCGAATTCTTAAATGAACTCTTAAGATGGCGAAGGCGGAAGCTCGCAGCTCGGAGTTTGTCTGACAAGCTGCAAAAAATGGGGTCATGGTACGTAGTATTGGAACGGGAATATGTGACATGGAACTCTCACTGGATGTCTCTTGGTACAATGCAGATTCTCCCTTGTGATTATGGTTATTATTATTATTAAGTCTCACTTTTCTATTATTACTTGTGGAGGTTATGACTCTTCTAGGGAAGCTGACGCAAAAGATACAGAGTCGATCTCTGTGATCAGAGGCATGAAAGCAGCGCTTGAAGCATGTCTGGAGATAGTTCTGGTTTGTACAGATTATTTACGTCTCGTCAAAGGTTTTGATGCAAAATACACGCATCTTTCTTGGGGTTGCCCTCGGTTTGACGCCAGATATAATGTCTTTAGCGTCCTATATTTTGGAGTTTGGATTTGAGTACATTAGTCGTTTATGTAATTTTGAGGCACACTTTTTGCCACCAAGGGTGTCAACTTCCTCTCTTTTGTTAGTTATGGCCTGGGGATGCAACAAACTTGGTGAACTCTGTAACGTCTTATATGCCCAGTGGGGACTGGTCTATCTATTTCTTCTTTGTTTAAAACAAAAAACAAAACAAAATCTATTTAAACAAGAATAATTTATATGGTAAGAGCATCTCCAGTAGTTGCCTTAATACTTAAAAAAATACACACGTATGCTTATTCCACTTTCGGTCTCCAGCAGTTACCTCAATACTTGAATGTTGAGTTTGAAGTTAGGCGAATAAGGTTTATGCGCCCCAAACATTTCGTTCTCATACTCTTTCTTTTTAGTTAAAAAGTGTCGGGCTCATAAACCTTATGGGCCGTTTGACAACGATTATGATAATTGATTATCATGTACAAATGCTATAATCAATTCTAAAAAAAAATTAAAAAATCTTAAAAGAGATCTCCCACTAGCTCTCGAGTCTCAGATTTCAAACTAATAAACACAACTGAGATTTGGATCTCTTTCTCTCCTCTCTATGTTCTTTATAGCTTTCATGGCATCTAAATCTCACTCTCTCTCCTACAATTTGAATTATCACTAACTTGGAGGTGAATTTTTTAAGAGATTTTGAGTACCCATTGGTAACTCTGCAATTAAGATCCATGTTTGTCTCTCAAATTTCTCTCTCTCTCTCTCAAGTTGTTGTTGATATCAAGGTTTAAAATGGTACGTTATAACGAAGTAACGGGCAGAGGCCGTTACTGTTATAACGGTGTTATGTTATAACAATGTTACATTTTCAAAAGCCAAATAAAACGTAAGAAAGTTAAATTGTTTAAAATTCAAAAATAGTGGTAATAATTATGTATTTATATATTAAGGTTATATGGGGTACTAAGCTCGCACCACTCTCATTAAAGTACTAGACATTACGACATTGTTATTTATTTTCTAAAATTTTGCATTAGAATTCGATTAGAACGATCGTTATTTTATAAATAACAGTGTTATAACACCGTTATAACGGTATATAATGGTATATAACTTTGGTAAAAAATGTAAAAGAGAATACTGAAAATAACGCGTTGTTATAACGGTAACAACAACCGTTATGGTATAAAATAATGGTCTGTAACAGAAAATATTGGGTGTTATTTTTTAGAACAAGTTATAAGGGTTATTTAAAACCATGGTTGATATGACAAAAGGTTTTGTTTTTGTTGCAAGAGTAGTGTATCAAATATGATGAACTAAGGTATTATTTTCGTTGTAAGATAGCGTATCAGATATGAAGGACTAGTAATAGGTTTTTTTGTTTTTCCAATTTTTGGTGTTTGCTAACCATTTTCCAATAATTGTTTTTCATCAAATCATTTCTCCTAAAAAGTGTTTTTAGAATAAAATGTATTTTGGGTATAATCGTTTTCAAACGTCCTCCTTATGTGTTTGGTGTATTATTTTTGTTAAGAAAATCACTTCAGGCGCATAAGCCTTATGCGACTCATTCTTTCTTTTGATTAGAACCATGGGGAGTGACGCATAAGACTTATGCACCCCGTGCTTTAAAATACTATAAACAACATTCAAACATTGAGCCTTGTTGAAAGATATCTCTTAAACACTTGAAAATTCAAGCAGTGAGCAAGAAAAAATTTAAGCCTTCTTGGAGATGCTATAATAGTAGGGTACATGGCATCATCCTGTGCGGCATGCCATCGGCATTCGTTTTGACCGAGGTTAAATTCATAACTTTACAAGTGTTGTAGTATATGTATCTGTATGATCATAGAAGTTCCAAAATAACATTTATCTCATCCAGCGTACTCTCTAAAGAGTAAAAGACTAAAGAGAAGAAAAAGTTTAGTTTAGTTTAATGTTTAATTAAACCTCATAAATATTCAAAAAGTCATCATTACTCGTAGTCATAGTTCTTCTCCTTTCTAACAATAATCGAAATAAAAACTATGTTTTCTAAGTGGCCAACGAAGAGAACAATTGCTTTGAATAAAATTCACAATCTAAAGACCCATCCCATTTTAATATTGGAGTTCATTATGGTAAGCACCACAATCATTTCTTCCCCCTTTAAGTTTTTTTATTATTTTTTATTGTTTAATTGTATTTGATCTTATAAACATTAATCTTGTAATAGGTGGCATGAATCACATAAATTTTGTGACGAATCCCTTCAAGAATATGAGTCATTTTCTAATACCCAATAATTTTTGTAAGCCACCAAATACTCAAAGTGCAAGGTAGAATCACTTTTATCAACCCAAAGAAAAAGTAACCAGAAACTGTTATGACGCGACGGCGTGTGAATTTTGCTTGTGTAGTGTTGATGGGAGATTGGAGGAACTTTAATGAGAACAATGTTTTATGCTGTAAAAGTTGCCCCGAAAAAGTAACTATATGTTATATGTAAAAAGTTGGCCCGTTTAGTTACTAAAAGATAAAGTTGAATATACATTTTTTTGGCATGCCAGGAAAAAAAATGCGTATTAGGTACCCTTTCTAATAGACTGAATCTGAATTGCAAGTGAAACGCGAAACATGGGTATGGTCACTTATTTTGGGGCAAAGTCCAATTCACCTCAAAGAAAGTGATTGAGTGGCTTCTAGATGATCCAAAAGATCGGCAACTAAAATAATTGAGTTTGCCGCTATCATGAGAATATTGCAAACCCGATTGATTTTCTAAGACAAATAGAGCCATAATTAATCCATGACCCCATTGATTACACTTATAAGCACAAACTAGCTTCATTATGATCAAATTTAGTTACTTTCTCTTATTTTAATGAGCGAAGTGCGATCTAAGTCGAGAACGAGACAAGTTAGAAGCAGCCAAGTGGCAAAACAACACCTGGACGGCTACCAAACTTTAAAATTCAAAAGAAATATGCCGTAAAATATTGGCATCCTAATGACACCGGGCCATGACCATGACCATGATGATAACGATATACCATTTTTATATATTTTATTTTGCAAGGCAAACCAATTTTATATAGAGACCTGTAACACTGAGTTTTCAACCCCACTAGGTTTCCTACCCACGTCCTCTCCCTAGGTGGAGACCAGTCCTCTGCTTCTTCGGACCCTTGTAAACTATGAATGACTGGATGTACTATGTATGTCATCCCCAGAGAATAAGTGCAACCACATGACAAAATAATTGCCGTCTATAAAACTCTCTATAAAACTAAAAATCAAATTGAGTTAATGCGAGTTTGACTTCATCAAAATATATTAAGGGGTCTTAATTAGCGTCCTTCCCACATAAAGGCACAGCTGTAAATCAGGATAAAAATATAATCCAACGGTTCAAAACACACCAAGTATCTGACGAGTATCACTAGGACTTGTAAAGTCGTTGACAGCTAAGTTAACCAATTAAATTCTCTCTCCACAAACCTTAAATCCCCAACGACGTAAAAAAAAAAAAATCATCTCTCAGAGTCTCAGACTCACTATGGAGACAACATCACTCAACGATCGTAACTCACTTACGAGTCGACTCAACTCGTTCGTAGCGAAAACCCGAGTCGGCAAATACTTCAAACTCACCGATCGCAACTCAACCTTCACAACTGAACTCCGTGCCGGTACTGCAACATTCCTCACCATGGCGTACATATTAGCGGTTAACGCCAGTATCCTAACGGACTCAGGTGGTCCCTGTTCCGTATCGGACTGCGTGCCTACATGTAACGTTCCAGATATACCAGTGCAAAACTGCACTGGTATATCTGGTAACGGTATTTCTCTCCTACTCTCCCAACCCAATGACTCATGCAAGTTTCCCCCAGTTAACCCAGGGTACTCCGCGTGCTTGGAACGCACGCGGAAAGACCTAATTGTTGCGACGATCGCTTCGTCGCTAATTGGGTGTTTAATTATGGGAGCTTTTGCTAACTTGCCTCTAGCTTTAGCTCCGGGAATGGGTACTAATGCGTATTTCGCGTATACCGTGGTTGGTTTTCACGGTTCGGGAAACGTTTCGTATAAAAGTGCGTTAGCCGCGGTTTTTATGGAAGGGTTGATATTTTTATTTATATCGGCAATTGGATTTCGTGCGAAACTCGCGAAATTGGTTCCGAAACCAGTCCGGATTTCGTCTTCGGCTGGAATTGGGTTGTTTCTGGCGTTTATCGGATTACAAAACAATCAAGGAATCGGGTTGGTGGGATATAGTTCGTCTACTTTAGTGACACTTGGCGCGTGCCCGAGGTCGTCGCGGGTGTCGCTCGCACCTGTGGTGACGGCCGCTAATGGTACTATTAGTTTGTTAGCGGGTGGTACTGTATCGGGGGAGATTATGTGCTTACGTGATCGTATGGAGAGCGCGACGGTATGGCTTGGTCTAGTTGGGTTTGTTATAATCGCGTATTGTTTAGTGAAGAACGTTAAAGGAGCGATGATTTACGGTATTGTATTTGTTACGGGGATTTCATGGTTTAGAAATACCCGTGTCACGGCATTTCCCGATACCGAAGCGGGTAATTCGTCGTACGAGTATTTTAAAAAGATCGTAGATGTACATAAGATCGAGAGCACGGCGGGTGCGTTAAGTTTCAAGGGCATTGGAAAAGGGTATTTTTGGGAAGCATTAGTTACATTTTTATACGTAGACATACTCGATACAACAGGTACATTATACTCAATGGCACGTTTCGCCGGGATCACCGATGCCAAAGGCAATTTCGAGGGTCAATATTTCGCGTTTATGTCAGACGCGGCAGCCATTGTTGTGGGAGCATTATTAGGGACGTCCCCCGTGACAACATTCGTCGAATCATCAACTGGTATCAGAGAAGGCGGACGTACGGGTATAACAGCATTAACAGTGTCGGGGTATTTTTTCTTAGCATTCTTTTTTACGCCATTGTTAGCATCAATACCTGCATGGGCGGTTGGATCCCCGTTGATCCTTGTAGGTGTGTTGATGATGAAATCAGTAGTGGAGGTCGAATGGGACGATATGAGACAAGGGATCCCTGCGTTTGTAACGTTGTTGTTAATGCCGCTGACATACTCTGTCGCGTACGGGTTGATCGGTGGCATTGGAACATTTGTAGTATTGCATCTTTGGGATTGGACTAAGGAGCTATTTGCAAAGTTTGGAATTGGGAAAGGAGTGCAGAGTAGTAATGCCGTTGTTTTAGGGAGTAATGAGCTAAATAATAACAAGCCTCTTGAAGTAGTTTAGTCTTCTTCTTCTTCTTCTTTTTTTTTTTTTTCATGTTTATTTAGAGTTTGAGAATTACTAAACACAATTGTTATTGGGAAATTGTGATGTAAATATTATAGTGTAAATGACTACAATTTCTTCTTCATGTGCAAGTTTTTCTTACGTGTTCGTAGTTCTGATAAACGCTTATGTGATTGAAGTATGCATAATAATTCTACCTCAAAATATAAGATCTTAGGGCTACTCCTCTCATTACAGATTAATTTTGAGATAGAATACATGCATTTGTTATTCGTCATGTATGGTCTAAGCATGTCTTATACATTCGGAAAAAAGTAAAAAACTTGACCAAAAGGATGGGACCATTATATGTGGTCACGCCGCAATATGAATATCCATTTATATCCCATAGGATTGTTTGGTATGGGTGAGGTCTTTTTTAACAAAATATAGGTAATTATTGCTCACACGTCCGATTAGAGTGTTGGTGTTCATAGTGCACATTTCAGCGACATTTCAAACATATTGACTATATTTTAGGATCCAAGAAAAACATGTTCAAATTCATGACATTCTCATATATTGTTAGCATAAAAGTGACAAAGAAAACCAATATATTCTTGCCCAGTGGTGGTTGTACCTCTCCATTTAGAGAGAGGTCGTGGGTTTGAAATCTCATGTGGTTGGAAACTCAGGGTTACGATCTCTACATAAAACGGGCTTGCCTAAAAAAAAAAAAAAAAAAAAGTTGGACATTCTTTAAACAAAAGCTAAGGAAAAGCATGGGGGAATTTGATAGTGGTCACAACTCCAAAGACATGGCAAGTTGCTTGCACATATCAATTTTTATGGGAGAAAAGATAGATTGGTTGGTCCCCCTTGTCATTAGGCTCCATTGATAGTTGGAAACAATGAATGCTGATCACTTCATCCTGCCAAAAAAGAAGAGGTAAGCTTTCACTTCTCTTGAATCTTGACTTTTTTTGGTAGGTGTTTTTATAAGGTGGAGAAGAGAGGAGATCAACTCAAGCTGAGTGAGTTCAGACTCAATCCTTGTTGCTTGTAGGTGTAGAGGAATTGACTAAAAGTCGAGTACGCCATGTTATTGTGGCTTGCATGATTCACAATTTCACATCCCTGAGTTTGCATGTACATCTCGTACACACCGACAGATAGAGAGGTTGCATGATTCACAATTTCACATCCCTGAGTTTGCATGTACATCTTGTACACACCGACAGATAGAGAGGTCACTTACAAACAACTACACAAAAATGATTGGGGTTACAAAACAGTTTTATGGTAGTCTGATCTAAAGCTTTTTGGGATCTCTAAAATACCCTTTAAATTTTTATTTATTTTTAGTTTGTGTTAGTTGTACACATAGAAATAAGTTGGAAAAATAATGAGCATTTTAGGTAAAATAAAATCATCTCTCCAACTAATCTCAGTAAATTTCTTCCTCTTCCCCTAAACTCTATTTGATGTGAATCATATCTCATGATCGTTTCTCACATGTCAACGGACTATTTATATTTATGTTCATTTGATTCAAGCCACTCTGCTAGAGATGGTTAGTAGGTTTTAGGGAGTTCCTAATTAACCAACACAAGGTTAATAAAATATTTTTTATAGTTTCTAGAATATTCCTAGTTAGGGTTTCCACCCCCTTATCTTCTAAAAAAGGGAGGTTAGGTTATGTATTTTATTTAGTTGTTAAAGTTGTGATTGAATAAAGTTCAAGGTTTAGCCCAAATTTAGTTTTAGGTTGATTTTAGCGTAAAAGACTTCTCGATTTACCTTCCGCGTTGAGAGTTTACGTCAAATTGGTATTAGAGCGAGATTAATTCTTGAGTTTTCAAGGCGATTCTCTATTGATTCGTGATTTGAAACTCTAGGAAACAGATCAGAAGATTGTTTTTTCCCTACATTGCTATAATCTTTTTTGGAGTCTGCTACAGTATTTCTGCATCTGCTACAGTGTTTTTCTGATTACACTAGTGTTCCTGCATCTGCTACAATATTTTTGCGACTGCTACAGTGATTCAGGTGTCTACTACAGTGTATCCCAGCAACTGCTACAGTGATTTTTGGTAAATAAAAAAAAGGTTTTTTTTGTTCTTTTGTCCGTTTCATGTTCAATCAGATTTTTTTCCCCTTCTCTATGGCGAGTACAATCTCAATGGAGAGACCACCTAGTCTTGAAGCACGTGTTGAGCGTATCGAAGCGTCGGTAGAAAGAATTAAATGAACTTTCCAAAAGCTGGAAGTGACGATCAATAAATTTTTCTTTCTTTTTAGTTACGAGGTAAAAAAAAATTCTCCGATATTTGATGTTGTTTGTGACGCTCACCAACCATGTTTTGATGATAAAGGATTACCCCCCGTATATGATGAGTACTCAAATGACTACGAGTACTTGGGATCTTTAACTGATAAAAGGCGGGATTACGACAACTTTTTAGAAGAAGAAAAATTCTAATTTATAGATGTATCGGCGTTTATAGATCCAACTTGAGAGGACTTTAAAGCTCGTTATGCAAGTCAAACGACACGAAAACTACATCAATTACAAGTAATTTTTAGAGCACGTCGTTTGCTAGGTTTTGGTTTAAGGAGAAGTAGTGAAAACAGTGTCGCAACATCAATTGGTACATCGGCTGGGTATGGCAAGTTTCGAGGTAGGATCCGTGGGTCAAAGCTTAAGGCGTATGAAATTGTTGATTTTGACATGCAAGACGAGTTTGATGATTTTAAAGGTGTTACCAAGGTAGCATGAGCTTCGTCGGGAGCACGCCCGGTTTAACTTCGTGGTCAATTTTTTTTGAAGATGGAGGGTTTGATGTGAATCATATCTCATGATCGTTTCTCACATGTCAACGGGCTATTTATATTTATGTTCTTTTGATTCAAGCCTCTCTGCTAGAGATGGCTAATAGGTTTTAAGGAGTTCTTAATTATCCAACACAAGGTTAATATGATATTTTTTCTAGTTTATAGAATATTCCTAGTTAGGGTTTCCACTCCTTATGTTCTATAAAAGGGAGGCTAGGTTCTATATTTTATTTAGTTGCTAAAGTTGTGATTGAATAAAATTCAAGGTTTAGCCCAAATTTAGTTTTAGGTTGATTTTAGCGTAAAAGACTTCTCGATTTAGCTTCCGCGTTGAGAGTTTACGTCACTATTAGCTCTACATAATAAAAAAAATTCTCTCCTAAACTCAATACATCTTTACCACCTGAAAAATTTATTCTAACTTCAAAATAAAAATAAAACTCTTTTATTCGATGATGAGGCTTTTAAGCTGTCAAAATCTATGATATTGATCGAATCAAGATGATCAAATTTACTAGCACTTCACATTCGAAAAAAGTCTACGAGAAACACAAATATAAAACGAAATGACAGTAAAAAATATACGCGGTCGGTCCCACCGTTATGCGGTAAACTAGACATTATATATCCTCCTTATAAAAAGTTTAGTTTCAAACAGTGGTTCTAACATGAAGAGTACGGTAACTTGCATGATTCACATCCCTGCACTAGGGTTGTCAATGGATTGGATTTGACCCTGTATTCGATCCGATAGCAAAAAATAAGGATCAGGGAAAAATTAATCCTCTACGACCCGATCTGTTAATGATATGATTCTTTAACTAACAGATCAAGTTAGTATTCACCATGACCCGATCCGTTAACAAGAGCCTATATACCTATTGGTTATGTATAATATATATATATATATATTCTTATTTTGGTATATAGTGTCACTTCCCCAAAATTGGTTTCTTAATAAACTATTAAAAATGCTAATTCTGAGGTGTAACGTCAAGCATCCTGAAGATGAACCCCCAAAAGACGTACTACAATTTAAAATAAATTATAAATATATCTACAACACTATGAAACTACGCAGCGGAATAAAATTTAAAAGATATAGAAATGATTACCAACAGGTAACTAAAACTCCAAAACTGTCAAGTCCAGCCTGCTCCAACTTACTACCATCGCTACTGCAACGATTCACCTGAAAGAGTATATGTGCAAGGCGTCAGCAAACAACGCCCAACAAGTATAAATATCTAAGGTCATAAGACATGACAGACCAAGATAATCACAGTTACGAGACATGAAGAGACCAGCATAATTATATGAGAATATCAACCAAGCTACGAGAAGACGGTCTAAGTAAAACTAGAATTCCCAATACGGTAACAATAAAAGCCTAACCTTAAATCTAACCACTACAACCTAAGAAGTATGGTAGACGTGGAAAAAAATTAGGAAATCAAGTACACATGGTCACTTTTAATTCAGTGAGACCACACTCTCGCACCCTTCTGTAATTAACAGAAACGTATCCCTTATTGTCGAGCCAGGGATTGGCGGATTCCTTTTTATTGAGCTAGGAATTAGCGGGTAATGTACCTGATCAGGGTGTTCAAGGAATTTCAGCCTATAGGTCTAAAGCCTGTTTTATTTTCAACTTTTAGGGATCTATGCCCACGGGGAGTATTCACACAAAATATAAAAGCCGATAGGTAACCGGGATATAATTTTGGGGCTTGCAACCCTGAAACACTGACTAGAAGTAACATAATCTTTTGTTTCGGGATTCGAACTCAAGGGCCGTAACAGTATAGCCCTACTGTGTACAATAACTCGAAGTTGTCTAACGGAATAGAAATGAAGATGTTTGAGTCCTAGAATAATCAAATGATTTGTCTGCCCTCGCCTAATCTGCATCTGGGACTATATCAAAAAACCTACCGCTCTTACAACTAGATGATCTATCTACCCTCACTTTAATAACAAGTAGGGACTCTATCAAATGAAGTAAAGCTCCAACATCCAATGGTCTATCTGTCGCCTAACAAATATGACTATATCGAAAGAAAGTCCTAAACATGAAAAACGAATCTAAGTCGCGACTACTGAATAATGGAAATCCAAGTTAGGATTAACTGTCACAAAAGACATACCGAAGAATCATCTAAGTTTGCTCTAGAATAAAAGACTCACTCCTAATGTCCAATTGAGATAAATAACTCTCTTACTCCACTCGCGCCTTAAAATACAAATCTTACAAGTAATGTACAACACTAGGCCGCCTTGTCCAAAATGGACATAATCGATGTCTCGAGAATTCTTATTATTACTAATATAATATCTTGCAAGGAAAATACCTAAAGATCTACTTCTCCCGTAGACCATATAATGTACTTGTATGCTTCACAACCCATGTCATTCGCCATATCATGCCATCAATATATATATGGAAATCGCCTCAAACCAAACAAGTATCGATAAGCTACTTACTGAACTATACAATCTTATGGTAAAGTTTAGTCCAAACACTCTCTCCCATGCAATTTAAGAATAATATTAGCCATACCAAAATGTGTCCAGATCACTCTAAGAGTAAATTAGTTTATGAATTTCTATAAGATAACCAACCCTCGATATAAACACCTGACAAGAGCACCATATACATACATCTTTCTAAGCATTTACACCTTCATGAGTAAACTTAAGGGTAAGCCAAATCAGGTTGAATACAAATGAATCAATAATAAGCGATGTTCAAAGAAGGACCTAAAACAGAACTAATCAAGATTATCACAAATACCAACTTCCCAATTATTCT
Source organism: Kingdonia uniflora (assembly GCA_014058105.1). Taxonomy (NCBI): domain Eukaryota; kingdom Viridiplantae; phylum Streptophyta; class Magnoliopsida; order Ranunculales; family Circaeasteraceae; genus Kingdonia; species Kingdonia uniflora. The sequence continues at coordinate 953,417 of JACGCM010002221.1, read as the reverse complement.
CAGAGATGCACACCTAGATCAACTGAAATTTTAGGTACTACACCAAAAGCCCAAGGCTTCATACAATTAATCCATCTTCGTATTAGTAATGTAACTAGCTATTGAGAAATAATTTACACCAAGATAAAATACTAAACCTAATGCCGAATATAATCCTTTAATTTGGAGTCAGAGATCAAACATCTATAGCCCACACAAAAGAATGATTATGAATATTATTAAACATGAACTAGTCATAGATGGGTTGCTATCTAAAGATTTCCTGCTAAAAAAACATATTACTACAAAGAGACTTAACTATACAATCTAGTCAAAGATATAGTTCCCGAGCATCTATACTAAAAGTCACTTAACACGAACCTATTAGGAATCAAGAACAGGTCAGAGATATGCCTAAACCTAAAAGCAATAATGTCAAGAGGTGAGATCAGGAGTCAAGATCAGGAGCATTAGTAACTACAGAGCATGAACATTAATAACCAAATAAGATAGCACACATGAGTATAGGTATAAGTAAACTAAAGGTATAATCTCTTTAGGTGTAAAACATTACTCCAATCATGCCATATGAGAAGGGAAAAGAGTAATTGCATCATAACTAGGAACTAAGGAACATACTCAAAGCTCATGAATTACAGAGGAATAAAGTTTGAAGATGAATGCACCCTATGGAAACATAATAACAACTTGGGTTACTTAAAATCATCTTATAATCACAGATAAATGCACTTGCCCGAATCGATGAATCCGAGGATTATGAGAGAACAAACACTCGCCCTCAATGCTCCAATTTACTGTAACTCTAAAGCTCTACAATCTAATTTTCTGGGATTGAAGTTGACATATGGGAATCATAAGCATTGTTCTCTCCGTCGGCTAGCTAAGGAGTAGAATGGGAGTTGAGGGTTTGTGGAGAAGAATAATGAAAGATTTTGTGGAGAATTTGGAGGAGAATAAGGATGTGAAGTTGGAGAAGAATTGGGGAAAAATACGGTGGTGGGTTTGAATGAGTTTGATATAAGAATTGGGGAAACAAAAGCTATAATAATATGTTACAGGTGCAACTTACTATACTACTACAGCTAACACTAATAACATAAAAAGTTATAAAACGAAAAGAAAAAAATGCGGGGCACTACATATAGAATGCATCATTTTCAGTTTATAGTATGTATTGTCGATTATGCATATATGTTAAATGTCTAATGTCCATGGTTTATAAACATAAGTTCTATTGTTAATTGTTAGATTTTAATATTGTAAAGATTGAAAATTTGTAAAAAAAATTAAGCATAACGAATCGGGTCGGGTCAGATACGGATTACCTAAATTCTTAACGGATTAGGTCAGAATATCTATATTTCTTAACAGGATTTACCAAAATACTAGCCCGATCCGTCCATTGACAGCCCTACATGTAGCTAAGAATTTTTCATCTTATACACACGCACCGACTCAATTATTATTATTATTTTTTGATAGGTAAGTCGTACTTTATTTAATCAAAAAACAACACAAAAGTTATATTATCTCCCTTTAAAGTAGCTTGGAGCCAAATAAGGGGAGAGCAACACCAGGTCATACTAAAGTTATCACCCATGAGCCTAATGACAATCTCATGGGCTACTGAGTTAATACAAATTTCTACAAACTGGCAAAAGAGGTCCGACTCAATTATCAGTGGCGCCCGTTATAGGGCTCTCATTGGGGGAATACTATGCGAAAAGCGAGAGCCTCCATATCATAAGCCCCCAACCTGATCCGAACCTGACTTGGGAGTTCAAGGACTTCAAGCTCCAACAGCCAAACAGGGCTAAAGTCTAAATCAGTTTTAGCCGGACACTTGGCTGCTAATAATTGTTAAAAGTGAGAGAGAGACCTTTATTAATGGTTGAAAAAGTTTGAGATCTAAAGCAAAAAAGATTAATGGGGGCCATCACTACTAGTATCAGTTTAGCTTTCACAAACACAACCTTTCCCCTTAGGAATGATGGGTCTTTTAGGAAGAAATCTTTCATGGGGATGGGGATATCTAAGAAAAGGGACTCATTCTCTTGTAAGATATCTGCAATAGGGAGGATTGGAGAAAGCTTAACATTGGACCAGAAATTAAGTACTAATGACAATAAGATGGAGGAATATAATGTTGCCATGAAGAGAATGATGAGAAACCCATATGAGTATCACCATGATCTAGGTGAGTGAGCTTTTTTACTATAACCCCATTACTTGTTTCTATGTTTTACTGCTTAGTTACTTCAAAATTTATGTTTATTTGATTGGTTTTAGTGTTTATGAAGTGGATCAAAAGGACCTAATGTTTATTGAGTTTTATGACCAAATGAGTTTAATATTTTTTACTGAAAGAGTGCAGAGTGTAGGGTGAGAAAATTGGGAGTATGATTTGAGATTTTTGGAATCTAGAGAGAAAATGATGTGAATCTCTGTAGACGCTTTATCTTTATTTATGTTATTTTGATTCAAGCCTCTCCATTGCTGGAGATGCTATGTAGATTTTAGGGACTTGCTTGTTTAACCAATACAAGGTTAGAGAAAGTTTTCCCAATTTAAGTATAATTTTATTTAGATTAGAATTATGGTTGTTAATTCTAATCTCCATTGTGTTCTATAAAAGAGAGTCTAGGTTATTTGTTCATAAGTAGTTGTTAGAGTTGTTTTGCTTATGAAAGAGTTGAGGTTTCCTCTGAATTAACCCTAGTAGAGATCTAGTTTAAACTTAGTGTAAATCAAATACGAATTAAGCTTCCGCGTTCGTAGATTCACATTAATTGGCATCAGAGCCGCATTCACATCCCCGATGTAGCAAGTTTGAAGAGCAAGATGCCTCGTGGAAGACCCGCGACGAAGAAACCTACACTCGCTCAAGATGTAGCGAAATTGACGGAAAGCCTTGATAGGCTTGTTAAGGCTTTGGCTATGAGAGCCTTTGTCCCATCCCCCAATCAACGACGATTTTACCGCCTATTTACGACGACTATCCCAAAGATTGGAGCATCACCGCAAAGACCGGTGAAATGGAAATCCCGTTTGTACGTCTTCCCGCCGATAGAGACACGAGATCGGAAACCCTGATGTTTGATACGGCAAGCAAAGAGATGTCGACCGTATTGGAAGGTCTGGTCAATGACATACCATCACCGACAGTAAATTCGCACTCGAAGGCAGCGCTGAACGGCGTCAATTTTTTTTTCCGAATCCGCGATAAAAAACACTGCTGTAATTTGCAAAATTGCGAGGATTCGCGATAAAGGAGATACCAGAGTCATTACGGGGTCCAGTGGGTATTGCTTTGGCCGGTAGTACAACTGCTAATGGTGGTTTCGTCGCCGCCGGTAATGAAGATTTCGATTTTGATTTTGGAAAGGTTCTCGATAGAGGATTCATGGGAAGCTTTTCTAGAGTCCAAGGAGAGCTTAAGATTGATGTTTCGATCGAAAAAACAGTCGGTTCAACGTACTCAGAAAATCGAGTTACAGTTCTCACGATGAAGAAGAGAGACTTCACGTTTGAGAGAGAAGAAGGGGCAACACGTGACCCACACGTGGTTTCTTTAAACCAAATCCAGGCCCAGCTACAAGCCGCCCAAACTAGACCCAAACCCATCTTTAAACCTTCACCCAAGTTTAAAAGCACATGACCATGACCAGCTTGCTTTATCTTTGAAGCAGACTCCTCAACTAACCCAGGCCCACTAATTTTTACCCCATACTTCAAAATTTTGCTAAACAACAACACATAGGCAACATAAGCCAACAACAATTTGTGCCTGGGCAACTCCAGCAGCTTCGGATGCTCAAAACTATGGCCTGACCCAGGCCCAAACCCAAGTCTAACATAGCTACGTCATCAGGTTGTGCTTCAAGCCAACGAGCCAGCCCGAGCTGCTCATGCCGAAGCGAGCCAACCCAAGCCACTCAAGTCAAGCCAAACCAGCTCCAACTTAAGAAAACATCTCCAACAGTTTTGTTACCAATAGAGCTCCAGCAGTTCAAAATCCAACCGAGTCAAGCCAGTGCTAACAAAACAGCTCTAGTAGTAGCTCTCAATCATCGTGCCACACAACAATGGATTCAAGAGACACGTACGCAACACGAGATTCAGATAGACCTTATCCAACAGCTCTGTTCACACATGTTACAGTCCGAGGTATCCCAATATTTGATCCGTATGAGGGAGATGATGCACTAGGCGAATAATTATTTTTGTATGTTCACCCGTTTTGGGAAAGCTTCGCTATAGGTTTCGAGGAATGGAACACAGTATTTTTTTAGCTTTTAATTTTAGTCGTCAATGGACGTAGGGATGTTGGTGACAACATCGTACCCCCGCACTTGGGTACAACTTCGGTTTATGCTAAATTTTGTGGTAGAATTAAAAGTTTGAAGATGGGTATGCCATATCAGAAAGTTTTGAGTTATGTGATGTTTCGAAAACTTGTCGATTTCGTGGTCGAAATCTTCCGTAGTGGGAGGGATTTGATGTGGATCGTCATCTAATAGTCGTTCTCACCGTCGATGCATTATCTTCATTTATGTTATTTTGATTAAAGCCTTTCCATTGCTGGAGATGCTAAGTAGATTTTAGGGACTTCCTTGTTTAATCAACACAATGTTAAAGAGCAAGTTTTCCCAATTTAAGTAAAATTTTATTTAGATTAGAATTAGGGTTGCTAATTCTAATCCCCCTTTGTGTTCTATAAAAGGGTAGGTCTAGGCTATTTGTTCTTAAGTAGTTGTTAGAGTTGTTTTGTTTATGAAAGAGTTGAGTTTTTCTCTGAATTAACCCTAGTAGAGATTTGGTTCAAACTTAGTGTAAATCAAATTCTAATTAAGCTTCCGCGTTCGTAGATTCACATTAGAAAATCTATCGATAAGAAAAAATTTAGACTAGGAAAATTTAGAGAGTTATAAGTTGAAAACTTGAAATAGAGTCTTGCCATGAAATATGCTCTTAGGTAATATAATTTGGGCTGAAAATTTTGATGGGGAGGTAATGTGGATTTGGATAATTTGTAAGGGAACTAGAGAAACAACCATGAGAAAGTGTGGTGGTGCCATGAAACAAGAGTTACGATTAGATGATTTTCTTCATTTTACCAAGTTCTAGAAAGTAGTTGTTTTTCTTGGAAGAGAGAAACACAGCCAAATGTTTGAATAAATGGAAGTAAAATTGAGTCTAACATTTATCAAAGAGCCAGCGGTTTATATTCCGTTTCTTGGAACTATGAATGTTTCTATTCCGTAATACATGCACTTTGCAAGAACATTGGATTGAAGTTTCTAGTTTATCCAATGCTCATAAAATGAATTATCTCATTCAATTTATTCTTCAGGCATGAACTACAGACAGATAACTGATGGATTGATAGTGGGTTCTCAACCTCAGAAGCCTGATGACATAGTTCACTTAAAAGAGGAGCAGAACGTTGCATACATTTTAAACCTGCAGCAGGACAGTGACATTGAATATTGGGGAATTGACTTGAAATCAGTGATCAAAAGATGTAAAGAACTTGATATTCGTCATATGAGAAGACCCGTAAGCTGATTTTCCTTTATACTATTTTTACTCCATCTTTTGATTTTTACATGAGCGTAAATTTTGTTGGGAATAAATAAAAGCATGGGAACTGGCAGAATCTTAAAAACAAAACCAATTATTCAGACAATCCAGACCTCCAAATGGACTATTGTGTAAAAGCATGGGAACTGGCAGAATCTTAAAAAAAAAACCAATTATTCAGACAACCCAGACCTCCAAATGGACTCTTGTGTTTGGATTGTTTTCAAGTTGAGACTTTGTCGATCGTCTTACGGTTTCAAAACCCGGAAGCAATGGTGTCTCAAGGTAAAAATGCTAAATTGTTTGTTGTAGAATACTTTGACACCCACATGCGTAGGGTCCCACTCATCTTACCAGAGTGGAAAGGGATGTCCCGTGTGGGGCATTCTTTCAACTTGCATTTTTAGGTTATTTTTCGACCATAACACTGTAGTTGATGCCGTAATTTTGCTCACAGTTTTTGTTTATCCAAAAACCTCTGGGACTTTTTTCTTTCCATCTATCTTGCATACATAAGGAAGAGTATGATTCTATACTCATTTGGTCAGATGTTGGAGATCTCCCTAGCCAGAAAATGTTTTTCATCTTGGTGACCCTAACCATCTGATTTGTCAGTTCTTTTGGATCACTTTCCATATTTCTTTTTGATTTTCCAAAAGAGCAGAATAGCTGCTGTGTCTTGTTTTGTAGTAAAATTTCACTTTTTGCTTACCATTTTTTGATAGCATTAATTTAAATCACATGTACTATAGTTGACTTCATAACATCCTAACAGGCTTATTTATTTGATGAGTTCCACTGCTCATAGAACATTCTGAGTGCCTTTTGGCTTAGCTAAGCAAGCATAGTCTATCTTACTACTCAGACTGATTTTTTTTGCCAAAATTTCCCAATTTTGCGTATCAAGTAGCTGTTTTTTTCGCTTCCATCTTAGGCAATTTTTGTTGTTATACTGAATACTACTGGTTACATCTATTGAAGGCAAAAGATTTTGATCCTGATTCACTCAGAAGTGGTTTACCCAAATCTGTTTCTTCATTGGAGTGGGCCATTTCAGAAGGAAAAGGAAAAGTATATGTGCATTGCACAGCTGGTCTTGGTCGGGCTCCAGCTGTTGCTATTGCTTATATGTTCTGGTTTTGTGGGATGAATGTGAGTATACAGCCTCCTTTATATACTTTTTAAGTGTTATTTTAGCGAGCAATTTGAAAGGTTCGCACAGGGCTTTTGAACATTAGTCTTCCTTTTACATTTAAAGTAAAAAGATAAGTCATAACTTTTGGGAATTCCCTAACACAGTTTTCATATTCTCATCCTCTTTTGTCATTGATCAGTTGGATACAGCGTATAACACACTTACGTCGAAGAGACCCTGTGGGCCTAATAAAAAAGCAATACGTGGAGCTACTTACGATTTAGCTAAAAATGATCCATGGAAGGAACCATTTGAGAACCTTCCAGATCACGCTTTCGCAGATATAGCTGACTGGGAGAGAAAATTGATTAAAGAACGAGTCTGTGCCCTTCGTGGAACTTGAGAATGCAGGTATGCACTAATCTTGATTCAATGTATCGAAACTTGAAACTGCATATATTCCTGTCATCAGGTTATTGCAATGCAGATAATATGGAACTATTGTCGAAAGTCATACAAAGCTTGAGGACTTTAAGCATCAAAAAAGTTCATATCTAGAATAAATATGTAGTAATTTAAGAGTATCTAATTCTGATAGAATAATGTCATGAGAGAAGGCAATCAAGCATGGAAAAAGCTCCCAAAAGAGTAAATATCAGCTAAACATGAGATTTTGGCAGGTGCTCGGGTTTAATTGGAGACTCTAGTTTGTTATCGGCATCTTAATTGTTCTTCAATCAGTGGGAATTTATGCTTGTATGATTATATTTTCTTCATCTCATTGCACTAAACTTAAACTGAGATATGATATATTATCTGAACTTCGAAATATCTTGTGACCATTGGGCTTTTCTGAAGAATTGACATACCATGCAGGCCTGGATGTTGTGGTTTCTTGCAGACCTAATGCTGTAAAATCGGTACTCTATGTTAACGGGTTATCAATGAAACGAGCATCGATAGGTCCGTGGCCTAAAAATTTATAATAATAAACTGACTATTTTAGTGGTTTTAGACTTAATTGTTGGAAACGAGTCGTTTACTCTCGATGAAGCTTTCTTTTCTTTTCTTTGTTGGAGATGTTTAGAAAACAATCCCAAGCATTTTTATTTATTACAAATCTTTATTTAATTTTTGATTGGACTACGCGTTTATCTCACTTCGTCTTTTACAAATCTTTATCACCTTGTTTGTCACGTCCCAAATTCCAAACATTAGAGAATAATCTAAAACATTGTCATTCGGGTGTGTAGGTCGGGGAATCCAAAGATTTGCCCCACAAACAACCTTGCTAATAGGAAATAGCTCAGTCATACACTATAGCAATATCATCAGAGTAAAAGAATAAAACGGAAGCAAAAGATATATATATACATATCTGAAATGTAAATACAAAATCTCAAAGTACACACTGTGGCAAGGGCTGAGAACATACAAAGAATACACTAACTAGCACTGAAACCATAGCCGTAACACTGGAACTGACAGCAGGAACTCTCAGCCTAACCCTGTCACTACTCAGCCTCTGAAAGAGGGGAACAATGCGAGAGTGAGCAAAACCACAGCTCACTAATGCCCAACAAAGCTAAATAACATACTAATACAACAGGTGCAGAGAAAGAGAAGAGATGAAAGAGATACAAGATGTTATAGAAAAAATAGTATATATGTATACAAGTGCAGAAGTATAAAGGACAAGGATAGGAGTATGTGGTAAGAGATATGCGAAATGTGCTACGACGGTGTAATATGATCTAATACGATATGGTGTAGTGTAACTCTAGCATTGTTTTAAAGTGGATGCTTATGATGTTATGAAATCAAGAGTTAGGTCTTAAAATCAATGTATTGGTCTGATCGGCCGCTAATGCATAATAAATAACCTTTACGAGATCTCAGTTGGATACAATGGGTACGATTAGTAGCAAGCTCGACCAAGCTTGGGATTTATCACTTGATCAGAGTGTTCCGGGTTTTGCAACCCACGGAGCCAATATCCGAACTTTATTTCGCATTTCAAGGGATTTCAACCTCACAGAGGACTAAGATGGGTACCAAAAGAAAACTGTCTCATACCATCCCACACTCCCGGATGGGTGAATAGGTGTAATAGTATCTGTTCCAAACTCACCCACTTATTTCAACCCGATGTAGGAATCCCAAATCTTAACGAGGGTCAGCCGTGTGGAGCTTTGTTATGTATCTGACTTCGTAAAGTTAAGAGAACACTAAACCCACTGACGAAACAAATCACGAGGATCAAAACACCACAACCGTCAAACCCGGCCAACACATATAGGATAACCATCTGCCTCAGAGAATGGTACCAATCCTACCACAGATGCAAACAGTGACTAATATACCCAGTCACAACATCCAACCATCATCAGTCTCTACAAGACTGGAACCCGTAAATCAATGTCAACCAACGAGAACACCACACAAGGCATAACCTCTTAACAAATAAGGAGAACATATGCCCCCAAATTTACAAAGGAACTCAAGCACAGAAGAAAACAACACAGGCCATACTTATATTACAAACACTCCAAATGCCATATGCATAACTCAGTCTAACACAAATCAAATTAGTAATGGAATTTAACAATGGAGGGGAACTCGCTGATAAAAAGATAAGCTGCACAACCGTAAGATGACAGGGCATACCAAACTTCAACACCACTGCTCACTACAACCAACCCAACACCACAGGCAACACAATCACGCCGCACCAACAACAACAACCCAACACCTGCCAGAAAATCATAACTTTAGCCTCAACAAAACCCCAAACACCAAAACCCTAGAATCACAAGGGTTCCACCGAAGCTACAATCAAATCAAACAATAGAGAGAGGAAAGAGGGGAAACACTCACCGGAGAAGTGGCGAGATCAAGCCCACGAAGAATCGCAGCGAGGAACGAGAGAGGGGAAGATTCCAATTTGGAGAGAGAATGAGTGAGGGTGAGAGAGTGTAAGTGAGGGAAGAAACGAAATGGAATGGGTAAATAAAACCCCCAAAGACACAACAAACATCTCAAGGCAATCCAACAGCCAGGAATCGCGTGAGAAGACCCAACCTAGTTGTCCAAACACGCCTAAGATCGAATCGAACACACTACAATACAAATTAAACAAGACAGGTCGAAGCCTAATCGAACAGGAAATGGCTTGTTCGAACTGAACAAAGCACAAAAAATCAACAAAACCGATTTTCTATTCGAGCAGAAGACATTTCTATTCGAACATGATGAAACAGGAAGGAATGCATTTGAACTGAAGGTAGGTTGTCCGACCAAAATGAAACAGATAGACATCAAATCGAGTAGAAACAAATCTGATCGAATGAAACAAAGCAGGTACTGGAATAACTCAGAATGCCAAAGAGACTCCCTCCAAATGAAAATAAGAGAAACCCAACAAGCCTAACACAGATCCTCTCCGGATCACACCACACAACCACAACAACAAAGCCCAAACACGGGCTCACAAAACCACAACGCGACCTCCTCCACCTAACGACCACCGAACAACCAAAAAGAAGAAGGAAGAACTTAAAGTCCTAAAGATGGGAATGAGATGCAGGTGCACAATGTATGCAATGAAAGTGGATGCATGATGCATAATGTATGAATAATAAAACTAAATAAACAAATAAATAAAAAATCTGGGACACTACATTGTTCGTGAGAGATTTCTAGGGTTTGTAAAAGACTAAGTGTAGAAGCAAAGATGATGAAAGAGTGAGAGGGAGCTCTCACTTTACTTTAACAAAATGCAAAACAGACATCAAATGAGATTAAATTTTGGATTTATGAAATAGAGTAGGAGAGGTAACGCATGGTTCAATCAGAAATTAAATAAAGATTTTGTTAGGAACCATTCGGTTGGGTCCAACCCGAATTGGGTTTGGGGTGACTCACCGACTCCTAACCTAACCTAACCCATAGACCTAGGGTTTAGAGCATCTCCAACAAAAGAGTATGCAATTCTGGTTTACCATACTGGTATTCAAGAATTACATACTGTTTTCGTCCAACAACAAATTACGTTTTTTTTCTTCTCTTGGGCGCTTAACGGTTCAACGTCTAGGCATGAGAGAGAAGTTGTGATGGGAGAGAGAAATGCCAACTGTATTAAAAAAAATGTTGTTCGCTTAACGGTTCAGCGCCTAGGCAAGAGAGAGAAGTTGTGATGGGAGAGAGAGATGTCAGTTGTATTAAAAAAAGTGTTGGGCGCTTAACGGTTCAGCGCCTAGGCGGTATGCGCATACTCCTCTCCAAGTTCAGGTTTCGCATATTTTGGAGGGGTATGGGGGTGAGTATGCTGTACCCATACTCTTGTTAGAAGGTGTTTTTGCAAGAGTATGGGAAAACCTTAATAACATACCACTTTGTTGGAGATGCTCTTATAGAACTTACGATGTATATACACCCTTGTGGGGGTATTTATTGTAACCTAACAAGTTCATCAATAAAGGCTCTCCATTCTCTCTCATAATATATGTTATATCCTACTACGTTGTCTGCATGAGACTAGTAGATAGTTGTAGAGATATTTTTGTTCTCGTAATAAATAAAAATGTTTGGGATTGTTTTATGAACATCTCCATCGAAGAAATGAAAGAGTAAACAACTTGTTCCCAACTATTACAGTAAACGAACATCGATAGGCCTGTGGCCTAAAAATTTATAATTATAAACCGACTATTACAGTAACTAAGCATACACTTTAAGGGAAATCTAAGAGAACCTGTATGAAAGCAAAATAACATCAGCACGCCTCAAGTTGAGTAGCTTTGAAAAGTACCTTACCTTGCTTCTTCTTTCTCTTGAAATGAGCTGAATATCTTTAATCAAAAGGACGAAAACATGATGAAGTCTAAAACAACAATTAATCAACTTGAAAAGGAATACGTATTAGCTGTCACGTTCCGTTCCCATTGCAAGTAAATGAGTTTAGAAAATAAGCGCATTTTTCATGAGGACGGTTGCTATCGCTACCTCATGAAAACATCACCTGCATGCTGCATGTTTCATCTAAAAAATCCAATTTTAGTGATATAAGTTATCTATACATGAATGGCCTAGCTTGTATTAGACGTCTTTTCGTGTTACCAAAAATCCATTCTGACTATCGTTATCTTGGTTACTTATTTCTAAGTCTACATTCTCTATTTGTTAGCCATGAAAAACTTCTCTGCAACAAGTTTTAATTTCCTTGGCAGTTTTCGGAGCCTTACAGACTTAATGTAGGGGAGGGGACTACTTTTGGATCAATTAAATCTTTCTTGACCATTTCCATTCCAGTACAGAGACCCTGTCTAACTTTGGATCCTCGTTTGTGATTGTAAAATCTTGACCTTCAATAAAATGAACAATATCGTTTATTAGGTACTCAAAGGAGGCTTGCTTTAATTGTAAGACTGGATCGAATACTAAGCTTGCTGATTAATGTTGAAATGTGTTTAGACAAATCAAGCTTTGCACCTCAAAATATATAATCCTGAGACTATTCCTCGCATTGCCAATTGGTTTTGAGATGAAACATACGACTCTAAGAGCATCTCCTAAAGTGAGACTTGGTTAAAAAAAGTCAAATTGAAGTTCTATTTATTCTAACAATACCTCACTTATTTTTTTAGCGGGCGTCGAACTGTTGGGCGTCCGTTTTAATTTTTTTTTAATCCTATTGAGCGTCCGATTTGAATTTTTTGTGAAAAAAAAACAAAAAACAATTGGGCGCCCAAGCCTTAGGCGCCCTATTACAAAGCAGACGCCCAACATTTGGGCGCCCAATTGCGACGTAAGAAAGCAATGTTGAGTCTTGAAAAACAAGACTCAACCTTGCCTTTTGAGTTGAAAATCCAAGTCATTAAGGTGATCTTGGAACTCAAAAATCCTGTGGTACTTTGGAATCCAAATTAGTGAGGCACTTTAGGAGATGCTCTAATAATATTAGAATACCCACAACAACTAGGTGCACCCTGACGTGGCAGGGTGAATTCCAAATTCACTCTCTTTTTCACCCAATTCATCTCTCAGCAGCTAGGTGAATACGTGACGTGGCAAGAGAAAAATGCACCCAAGGGTGGATTGAGGGTGAATTCACGCCGCGCGGTTCTGAAGTGCGTGTACACACATAACCTTTAAGATTAAAACACATGGCTCCCATCCAATGGCTCAAATTAAGCGCACTTCAGAACTGCACGTATATATATAAACCAAGCTTGCCGCGCGGCTTAAAAGTGCGCTGAGATTTTGATAGCTCAGATTGAAGCACGTGGGAGGATCTGGGACGTCCATTTCAAGAACGCGGTTCAGAACTGCACTAGGGTGAATTTCAAACTGTTGTGGGGTGGATTGGATTCACCTTGAAATTCATCCAATCCACCCTCTTGACTGCTGTGGATGCTCTTAGATAACCTCCTAGAACAAGCTAGCCATCACACTACAATCTAACTTCTTCGATAATAAAATTAAAAGGATCTGCCCCGTATCTATGGATGAGTATTTTTTTTTTCTTTCCTTCTAATTAAAAACTCGCCAAACGACCAAATTTCCTCCTTTTATGGCAGACAGGATCTCCGAAAAATTTGTCGCCTAGTATACACTGTTGAGTCTTTCGACTAATCCGATGCCAAGGGGACCAAACTAGCGCAGCTAAGCGTGCGTATGATGTTAACATACATTTTAATCATACTTAAATTAATAAGTGTTTCTTACGTAACACTCACTAATTAATCAATGATCTCCTAATCAAACACCTCAACAATAATACTACCAAACTTTGATCGAAAGTTGATCAACCTTCGCCATCATCATTAACTTTCACACTGTACATGTACAACACCGACAAGTCAAACAAAACAACGACATCTGCAAAATAACATACAAGCAAATTTCGCCTTTTCATCTGCCTTTTCTCAAAAAAAACACATTAAAATAAAACTAATAAAACCAAACAGGACCTTATTGACTTTCGGATAAAACCGGTGATTCCCGGCATTTAATTAGGTCTCGAAGTTTCTTTCCCGAAATATCGTCAAAAGACCGTACTTCCACAATTGACAAATCTTCCGTCAAACGGTTGATACAAACGGTAAGAAGTAAATTACCCTTTTGCCCCTTTATTAAAATATTCCAGCCTTTTGTCGTTACTGTCACGGTCTCGGTCTCTCGTTTCGCGATTTGCTCGATTTTCTCAACGAGTTTCTCTGGTGACTCGTTCGAGATGAATCGTTCCTCATCGAACGAGTTCGACTCAGGGAACAAATGCGATAAATCTAAACCAGACGAGTACGAGATTAAATCAAATGCGTTCAGGAAATCAAACTCGCCTTTCTCATCCTTACCATTCCCAAAATACCCCTCTACGACTTCCGCTTTAACATTTGTATGATACCCCTTCTTAAACCATGGATCGTTTACGATCCCATCAACGGTGATCCGGGTCTCGGGATTTGGGTCTAGCAAACGCGATATGAAACGTTTCATATCGGGTGAAGTCCATCTCGGGACCCGAAACGACCCTGTATAAATCTTCCGATACATCGCCATTAAATTTTGATCGTTAAACGGGAGATACCCCGCATTAAGCACGAAAAGAATCACACCAGAAGACCAAACATCGATTTTCGCGCCATCGTAACCTTGTTTCGCGAGTATTTCCGGCGCCACGTAAGCTGGAGTGCCACATAGAGTGTGCAACATTCCGTCATTTCCGATTTGCGACGTTACAGCACTCAACCCGAAATCAGAAACTCTTAAATCACCGTTTTCGTCTAATAAAACATTTTCGGGTTTAAGGTCACGGTGGAAGACCCCGTGCGAGTGGCAATAACTAATGGCTGAGATTAACTGTTGGAAATATCGACGGCTGAGATCTTCGCTAAACCGTCCTTTCGCGACCTTATCGAATAATTCACCTCCCTTGACGTACTCCATAACGAAATAAATCTTGGTTTTGGTAGCCAATACTTCGAAGAGCTTAACAATGTGCGGATGATTTAGTAATCGCATGATTGTTATCTCGCGCTTTATCTGGGGAGCTAGGCCTCCCTTTAGTATTCTGTGCTTGTTTACACATTTGATCGCTACGCTCTGACCTGTCAGTATGTTGCGGGCGTGGTACACTTTTGCAAACGCGCCGCAACCTAGGAGTTTTCCGAGCTCGTATTTGTCGAATATCGATACCAGCTTTGTCTCGGCATTGATGTGTTCGGGCATGGTGGCTATCGAGAAAGTTGTGAGATAATGGGTTTCGGTTTGGGTTTGTGTATTTGTTTGATGGAGTTTCGCGGAGTTAAATTGTGGAGTTTTTGTTCAAATAATTTAAACGCGTTAAATAGGTGAATCGTTTTGTTTGACTTATACAATTTTGACACGTGTGAGTTAGTAAAATTAGTGATTTGTGGCTAACTTAGCACGTGCGAGTGAAAGTGTGAATTTGATTTGAATTTAATAATTCGGAAGAGTTGAAGCCGTTTAATTGGATTGTTCTCTTCTCGGCGTATTAGTTAGAGTGTCTCCTCGTGGTTCTCATGGGTTGAAATATAGAACACGGAAGACCGGTTTTACGAGTTGTTGGACCGGCCAGGTTTGTTTTGTGTAACCTCAACAGTTTTACTGAGATAATGTAGTTTGAAGATTGACGCGAGTCCAAGTTATCCTTCTATCGTTTCACTGCTGCTCACTTCGGCCTAGCCTGACCCTAAGCTATTGCGTTATGAGTTATTTGTGTTCCGTAACCCATTTATGAAGGGAAACAATCGCTTTTACTATATAGACATTACCACTATGCAATGACGGAGCCAGAAAAATAGTTGAGTGGGGGAAAAGTGTCATAGATATAAGATATTGACGAAACCAAAGTGGTACCCGATTTTTTTTTAAAAATTTGGTTGAACATATATACTAGGTTTTCTCTTTGAAGTTTGAAAGACATTCTGAATTTAAATGGGAGTTTGAAGCATGGATCATGCATAAGTGAATTATTTGTCATGTATTGTTGCTTCTAAGTTTTAATAAAGGGACAATAGGGCAGGAGAATTATGGATGAAAATAATAGTGACTACAACTAATGATGGAAAACTCGACTTTTATTCAGTTTGTGTCGGGGTCGCAAGTTTTATTATTATATACTTAAAAATAAATAAAATTATGACGATAACGTGTTTTCTCTCTCTAATGTAATAAAGAATAACAGTTGCTCTCAGTGTCATGTTGTAGGGCAGACATTTATTTGTGCCAAGTGGGGTCGTGTGAAATTATCTCAACATCTACTATCAAGGGATTCCGATTGTCTTATAAGTTTATGGAGTGATTTTACGGTAGTTTTTATATCCATTTTTAAGTAAATTAGAGGGCATTATATTTCAAAATTCCAGTGGAGAACTACAACAGAATGTTGGCTGCAAAGACGTGCATAAGGTGTATGTGTGAAGATGGCATTGTCTAAGTATGTATTTGTCATGTGCGATACATACAGATACCAAGAGGGAAGAACATGTTTAGTTGAACGGTTATGCGTGAATCACATGGAGCCTAAAATTCGCGGGAGAGTGATTTTATGATTATATATATAACAACAAGTAAGATATGTTAGGTTGAGCTGGTGATTGAGATTCTTAATTAGGACGGAAAGTATATCTTATTTATTAGTGATGTTGATTATTAGTTTTCGCTTTCTTTAAGGTCAAGGTCCGAGTAAGTGGTGTTGAATGTTGAGGTCTATACACATTGGACAAATCAAGCCTTGCACCTCGAAATATAAGATCACGAGGCTAATCTTCTCATTGCCAACTGTAACGACTTTTCGTGTAAACATATTGAAATTGAAGTAGTGATTGTATATCAAAAGGCACGAGACCGATTTGGAGAAAGTAAAGCTTTTCTCACACACACAAAAAGTAATTAACATCGACACATCTATGTTTGGTTGCCTAAATATTTTTATTCCCGGGGAGCCAAGTTATTGTCAACAGAATTTCACTGTTGATCGAAATTTGTTGTCTGTTCTAGTTAACTTTGAGACTTACTTTCATAGGGACGTAACCAAATTTCTTAAGAGCTCATTTAGTTGTTTTCTTATTGCAAAACAATGTCCAAATATATTTTTTTTCTTCTCCATATATACACATGGATCAAAAATAAATTTACAAGTTTTACGTCTTTATCCATTGTTTGTCCAATCAAAATCCATTATACAATAGAACCTCGATAAATTAATATACGAGAAAATAATATTTTTTGTCGGTTCTACTCCGGCCAATAATTCACTAATTTTATAAGATAATACATAATACAAAACTTTTTGAAGAGACCTATATGTCCCATTTACCATATAAATTAATAATTTGCTAATATTAAAACATATCACATGGATGAGTAGGCTTAAAATATGAGTCGAAGTCGGTTTGCTTTCTCTTGAAATTGAAGTCGAGTTGGATCTCATCTCTGACTTTTCGTAACACACTAAATTTTTTTGATGTGGTGTTATCGTATTACAACAGCAAAGTTATTCAATGTTATTGTCGCTTTTAGAGCTTCTTTGCAAGAAACGAACTCCAAAACATAACTATAATCTTCAACTACACCCTCTCGATAATTTCTTAGTTCATCAATTTATCGCCCTGTTTAATTAATAGGTCTCCTTGGTCCCGAGGCTATTAATTTTGTTAAGGTGTTTTACTGTATATCATTTGGGGTTATTACAATTAATATTTTTAAGTGATAATTTTCTTTTTACGCCTTTTGTCTTTTGATAGACACACTCTGAGCGAACTTCACCAAACAGAAAACAAAGTTTGTGACTAGGATCAGTTAAGGGTCCATTTGATAACGATCACTATAATGATTGATAACTATATGAACATTTATACGAAAGTATGATAATTGCGAGGATCACCCTCTCCCTCTCCCTCGCTCCTTGAATCCTTCAGATGCATTCCCTCCACACCATGTATGTGAAGAGGATGAGCTTACACTAGCTCGTAAACTGACCCACAAAGTCTCTCAAATATATCAAAAGATCCCTTTGTTTCAATTATTTGGTGATCACGACGAAACCCATCTTTACGATGTTTTATTTATAAGAGTAAGACATATTTTCTGTATTATTGACATTATAGCAAGTTGGATACGTAGGGACATTTCCATGTGTTCAAGCATTTATATAAATGTCATCGTTATAAAGATTTAGTTCGCAGGAATTGAATCGGTAGTAAGGAACATGTGTGAAGATGCAAAATGTTCGATATCGAATTGCCCCCCCACTCAATGGACCACCGGCTACAAGAACTCCTTTTGCACAACTCTTTTCAATATGGTGTACTTAAAAAAGACGTTGAAAACGAGGTTGGGGACTACTTAATGGTTAGCTGAGCTAACATTTTTGTAGCTCAGCTAACCTTTTGTTGGTGTTTGAGGCAGACAATATTTTTCGCATTCACATCATAAATTTTGGTTGTGACTCTCCACCAAGAGAGGAGTCGTGGGTTCGAAACCCCATAGAGTTGGAAACTCAAGGGTGATGGATCCCTATATAAAACGGGCTTGCCTAACAAAAAAAAAATATTTTTTTCCTAAACCCTACTCTAAACTTTTCTATAATGTATTGATGCTTAATTTAGAAGTAGAGGTTCTGAGTTTGATTTACCACCAATAATAGGGCCACTCACCATGATTTATCTTGACTTGTCACCATTTCTTGATGTCATTGCCGCAATAAGCTTAAATTTTTTTATTACTAGAGAAGAAGTGAATCCGGATAATTTGCTAGTCAAATATAATATTGTATTTAATTGAGTTTTAAGTTTAAAATACCGTTAAATAGCCACACAAAAAATTGTGGCAATTTTTTTTTATTACGAGAAGAGAAGTGAATTCGAATAATTGGCTAGTCAAATAAATGTAATATTGATTGATTTTTAAGCTCCCCATTGATTGCACTGGAGCTTATCTAGCTAAATATTGTGTCAATGTGCTGGAAGTGGAAGGAAAGATAGCTAGGGCCTAAAACCATTGATCGGATAACTGAGCAGTGGCGGAGCTAAGGGGACCCCCACTCACTTTCGACAAAATCGACATTTTTCCTTTAATGTTTGACAAATTTTTTTGGTAGTAGAATATAATTGACACCGCTCAACTTTGGATAGTACAAAGGCAATGACTTAGTGGTTGAGTGTACTTGTTTTGAGAGCTTGGTCCATGGTTTAATTCCTCTCATTTTCAATTAATTTTAATTTTAATTTTAAGCAAAACAGCTAATTATCATCACCTCTAAGGTTCTAATATATTTGCAGGTAACGATTAATTCATTGTATCTTTTATATGCTTAAAAAGTGTTTATATTATAATGTAGTCATAGACAAATGTCGAAAAAATTTCTTGGTCCCCCGAAGCCCCTTAAGTAATTTTTGACCCCACTGAACTTAAGTCTTGGCTCCGCTCTGTAACTAATCTTGTTTAGATCGATCCATTTTGTTTTGTAAACGTAATGTTTATGTCTCACGACCACGACAGAAGATGAAATGATAGAACTATATACGATAACTATGACTATATACGATAACTATGACTATGCGAGGGTCACCCTCTCCCTGTCAAAATGCGTTTACTCCACCAGTTATGGAATATGTTTGTATTATTAGAACTAAATGTGCGTCGGAACTGCAATTTGTGTGGGGGGTTGAGACATTTCCATGATCAATGGGACGGGACTTTACGCCCTTCATTGACATGATTAAACAATTTATAGCAATTATTGTCACAACAATAATTCGTTCTTGTCACGATGTAGTTGGAAATCAACTTGAGTCCTTGATTGCTTGGAGGACTCCAGGTTTTGTGCAACATGGTTATGGTGGTACCTCTTATTATTAGGTACCTTAAGTATACACATGTATTGGAGAGTGCTTAGGGAGCACTTGAGGTCTCAGGAATTCCAACGATGGGGCCGGGGCAATTTTCTTTTTCGGCATCCGACTTCTGTAAGGGGCAAGGGTGCATGCATTGCAATGTGATCTCAGGCAAGACCATGTTGGAATGACAATCTGGATGGTATAATAAAGTATAAACATAGGATTACATATAAGAGTATCTATAGTCGACTCTCTATATTGGTTTAAAGTCAAATTTGTAGAGTCAAATCTCTATAAAATACTTACATCCGACTCTCCAAATTAAAATCAAATTGCCTAAAGTCATATTTGTTCATCAATTTTTATTTTTTATTTTTTATTTTTTTCACTCTTCAAACCAAATTTATGAAACCAAATCTGCCAAAAAATTAAGGATTATATGGAAAATTTGACATAGCATTTGACGAGTACTTTTTGAAGAGTCCGATATACTGAAAAAAAAATAAAAATATTTGACTTTTATTAGCCAATAAAACCAAATTTAGCGGGTAATATTTGAGGAGTCGACTACAGATGCTCTAAAACTGTAATGTGTGTAATTAGAGAGAACTGTAATTTGTGTAAATAGAGAGGTGTATGCTTTGAAACAATTGATTCTTAGAGATCTCCTAAAGTACCTCACTCACTTGGTTTTTGAGGTATTTTCGTCCTCAAGAGTACCTCACTCATTTGGTTTTTTCCCTCAAAAAATAAGATTGAGCCTTGATTTCCAAGGTGCAACCTTGCTATTTTACGGCCTGATCGGGGGCCCATGTGTTGGGCGCCAATTTGTTTTATAATTGGGAGCCTAATGGAGCCCAATTGTTTTTTTTTAATAAAATAAAAATCAAATTGAACGCATAAGAGTGAGGAGTCTGATGAAAATTATTATTACGGACACCCAACATTTAGGCGCCTGTTAAAAGAACCAACTGAGGTACTATTAGATGAAATTGGACCTCACTCAGTTAGATTTTGGCTTTTTTTTACCCAACTGAGATACTTTAGGAGATGCTCTTAGGAAAAGCCCGATGAACTCAATACCAACCTTAATGCCAAAACATATAAGTTTGCTAAAATACCAACCAAAAACTCAAAGGCCGTAGGGGATGCAGTAAATGGAATCAGTGCAATGGAACAAGTCTCGGCGGGAGCCATTTGAAATAACTACTAATACTAGGGAATACAAAATGACACTTGCAATCAAAATATGACAACCTGCCTGAGTACAACACATTGGTCTATTGAACTACAAAATGTACATTACAAAATTTAGCCCATGATGTACACTGAGAAAAAATTTAGGGGGTCGACAACGTATGGAGCTTAGCCAGGTGCGCTTGGCGACGTCCCAAGTTGAATGCTGTAACTATCCACAGCAAACAGACCTGAAATAACACCAAGGGGTAGTAAAGCAATTGAAGTTAAATCCAAACCAATGTCAAAAAGAGAAGGCTCTGTTTGCTAAGGTATAAATAAGGGCAAACAAAAGTTATATAAACGTACAGGTAGTGCATAGAGAGGGACCGTTGATATTCTCTTATTTAGACTGCTGAAAAGCAGCTTGTACATTCCCGCAGCTGTAGCGTCTCCAAGCCTTTGAACAATCACATCTATGCATACCTGTACCATTAAAAAGTAAAACCCATTCACCATAGAGTTCAACCCCGCTTTAGTAAGACCAACTACAAACGAGAAGAACGTTAACAGATTACCTAAAGGGAGAATATGAAATGCCAAAATGTCAAGCCAACAGAGTTTAAACACTTTATTTGTGAGGTGAAATTTAGGTACTGCATGGGGTAAGCCTGTTTCTAATGAAATCAGTAACTCGTTGCTGACAGGATTCTTAGAACAAGTCTCTCCAATAGACTTTAACAGCCAAACTAGTCGTACCAGCCAACAGATTTCACACACTATTGCCCATTGGTCTTTGAAAGGGCAGTTGGCAAATCAACAGGAAAATCGCCCGGTAACACTTATGTTCAGATTGTAGTTTTTGCTTTCTGAGGATTCGAAGAACGTCAAAGTTTTGAAATACCAAGTAAAAACATAAGTTGGGAAACAGTAAAATGGCAGTGGGAGGAAACCTTCTGGACAGGCTAGATAGATAGGTTGGTATGATTTTGGCTCTTGACAAGTCAAAATATATCAGTTGAATAATCTTTTACCAAAATACTACCTATACTCGACGAGCGTTAACCCATTTGTTCCCAAATCACTAGTCACATTCAGCCTTTCAAACATTGGAGAAAAAAATTGCATCTATGGTAATTGACTAAGGGAATTACCTTAGCTTTATATTTTTCATCCATTGTGACAACAGTAAATAAGAGTTCCCTTCCAGGTCTTGTTAAAACATACATAACCACCTGCAAAGCAATAAGAAGAAGAAACAATTATATTCCCTCTACACTATAGGTCGACTATTACACCCAGTTAATAGTAGAAAGGGAGCTAATATAGATGTTCTCAAAGAACAAATTCTGACAGATAGTACAAAAATATCACAGAGCACTTGGAAATCGACAAACCTTTCGCAGGGTCTCAGAGACAGCCACCACCATCCAGGTTGGCCATAGAGCAATAGCAACCATATTTGAGAAAGCGACGAATGGAGCAATGCATAGAGCTGTAGTAACCCCAGCCATTGTAAGAAAACGTCCCTGTTTTATGTCGATATGAAAAAAGATGTATAAGCTATAGACAGACCATAAAATAATGTTATAATCAAAATTCCAACTAGGGAAGAACAGCTTAATATATACAAATATTCACATCAAATACAAATGAATAGAGATCTAACGTTTTTATTATTACGATCAAATTTAATGGTATGTCCCTTTCGGAAACTCATTGACTACAAATGATGTGAAGTTGATAGAACGCAACTATGAATAGATACCTTCTGATATCCAAGACAAAGGTATGATTGTATGAATAAAAGTGGGCTGCGGCTTAGAAAGACTCCCCCGAAAAGAATAGCAACTCTATATCGAAAGCCATACGCACCCGCGAGCCTAAAGTTTTTAATGTTGGGGCCAGTCAGCTGTGCTCAGATTAACTTGGAATATTGCTTCTAAAAAAGATGGTACCTGGGTCAAGTGGGATAATTCTAACATGCTACGGAGGAACTTCGGTCTGTTTCGATTCCCCAAGAGTGTTCATGGGCTTCGAGGAAGAATTTGCAGCCAAGGGAGATTGCTATGCTGCGTAATGTTCTTCATACTATTGGTGATAATTTCTCTACCTAGTTTTGGTATGATCCTTGGAATAAAAAGGGCATTTCTAAGCAAGATAATCCAAATTTCCAAATTGCTAGTCCAACTGGATTAGCATCTAGGCGGCAGCGGTTAAGGATCTGGTGGACAACAATACCTCGGATACTGGGTTTGGGTTCTATTGGTGCTATAGGGCAGGATCAATGCTCAAGGTACACAGGTGCAGCTGACAGCAAGAAAGATGGGCAAATACAACAAGCTATCAGCAAGCAAGAAAGATTGGACTCCTGGAGATTCTTGAGAAGATCAACCCAAATGCCTACTGCTTGAAAGGACCAAGTCATATACGTACTTCTGACTCTGTTAATGTGAAGCATTTATTTCAATATCATGGTGATAATTATGATGAAGTCACTCGAGGGCGAATTCTCTCCAACCCGGGGAGGATGATGTAGATTGTATTGCGAATGACTTCATGGAGATTCGGAGCAAGCGGAAGGTTTGAATGAGTAATTAATGATTTGACCAAGATGAAGTGAACCTATTCTACGTAATGTTAGTCTTAATTTGGTATTTTGAATTTGTTCTCCTAGAAAAGAGTCTTAGGTTATTAATTAGGCATTATGTATGTGTTCTCCTAAGAACTTGTTTTGAGTTTGTATTTAAGTCCAAGTGATGTAATTTGGAAGGGGAGTTGTTTTGAATGAAGAAAAGGTTTTCTCAGAAGAAGAGTATTCTCTTGTTATCTTCTTGCTTCTTGGTTATTCTTAGAATCAAACAAGAATAGAAGATCGTTGATGCTACAAGATATCTTCTACGTGAAGATCAATTGGCTTCCTCGATAGTTTTCACGTTTTCTCTTCCTACTCTCTACATCAGTTGCAGACACCAATGAGAAGCCAGCTTATTTGGACTGGGCTTAAGGATGTAATTCTTTTTATCTTCTTCAATTAATAATCGAGGTCCTGGGATCTGTGCCTTAATCCCATTTTACCAAGCAAAAAAAGAAGAGCCAACTTATTATGTTAAAACCATGAAATTAGTTCTACCATTTACTCACAATACCATCGTACTAAGCTTATCCTTCAACTATAGCCATTTAACATATTCAAAAAAGATTATCATCTTTACTCAGAACGTCATATATAGTCACAGCTTTTATATGCGGAAAACTTATATTAAGATTATACGTTACAAGATAAAGGAAAAAAAAATTGTGGTTACTTCCTTCAAGATCCAAAGCTTTAAAGAGAGCAATACATGAATAGTAGTGTACCGTGAGAGTAAGCTGTCCAGCAAGAATAAAAATGGCAATGAAGCTGTTGATTTGTGCAAATAACCTTCTTCTTTCAATAGGGCTCGCAACAGCCATGGCAATTACAGTTACTTTCTGCAATTGTTCAAAGGATTTGTTCAGATAGTCAATAGGAATAAAGAAATAAGTAGTATAGACCATAAATTATTTTCTTTCCTCCATATAAATAAAACTCACATTCAAAGGCTGAAATTATAACAAGAGAGATGACAGGAAAAATTAACAAAACTAAGAAAATTTTGTTCTCTAGTGGAGATATGAGAATCCAGCACAATGATTGAAAGTGCAGTTTAATATCATAGATATATAATGAAACCTTTCAGAGAATCTGATATTCTCCCAAGCGGTTTAGACAAACAGTAGTGATATACGGTATACAGGACTGTTTTAATGAATAACTAACTCCATGACAAAAGAGGTCTCCTGATAGATTATTATTATTATTATTATTATCTTTCTTATAGATCGGCCAGTTTTATCAGAAAATTTACTAGCAGAATAGATTCAGAAGCATAGAACACGCTGTATTCTTTCAATATTATTTTATCTCCTTATGGTGGTTTTCCACTATTACTTGGGTGTGCCTCTTCTGTTACGTTATTTTCCTTGTTTTATTTTTGAATCTAATAATACTAGTACTACCCGTGGCTCGCCACGACGATTACGTCGACGCGCCTTCGGCGCTACATAATCATCCCTTAACGAGTCTTCTAATACCTCATATGCATGACAATATAATTCAATGAATGACATTGAACCAATGTGTCTTGCATATATGAATCGCTAATGAAAGGTCCCTTGCCCAACTAATATAGAGAACAACATAAGAAAAGGAGAAGAAAATATGAAGACAATGAGATAACAAATTATTTTAACGACCTCATAAAGAGAAAATAGCATAACTCCTTTGTAGTCATGAAGGTTAACTTGAACTAAAATTGCCCCTAAATCCTTGCTGCACACATACTCAAGAGTAAAAAGAAAAATTCTTATTCACTATTCTAAATTCTACATAAATTTTGGCTACACTTTCTCTATTTGATGGAGTATAAACCACATGTAAATCATTGAGAAACTTGTATAGCAATCAAAGCTTAAAAATGTCTAAATTCAAATATTAAAACTTCATAAAACAATATAATTTGTAACGATCATATGTATTCATGTAGCTCAAACGATAAGGAGTTGTCTGTACACGCGGTTTGCCCCTGCAAGTATAATAAACCGCGTGCCTACGACACATATATTGCTTTCCACTCTAATTTACATCTAATTAAGGTGATATACATTTAACACTATAACCATTTGCAATCTTTCAAATGTGACATGCCTTCGACATTATGCCATCTACGATGTAGTTTCTATCATTTTAAGGTAGTTTGTCTTCGGCACTATGCCCATTTGTGATGCATGTCATCGTTAATAACCTTCTAGAATCCTGCCCCCAAAATCGCTATAAGATGGTACGACATTCGTTAACAAAATATCTTGGAGAATGCCTGCAACTGCAAGTATGATTTCAACAAAACATCCCACCCCTTCCTGTGCTGCCACTTAAAAATGCTCAAGAAAATAAACTCCTCCCAAACCGGTGTATCCTTTGAACCCAACAACAGTTTTCATGTTGCAACAATATACAATGAATTAGACTTAGACGAATCAAAGAAATTTACATTCACAGATTGAATAATCCTTACGACCTTCGACGGTATAACCCCGCAATCATAACAATATCCATCATCTTCAATGTTGCTTTACTTGAGGAAAGCATCTCTCCCTAGACATTCACCACTCTCTATCTTCACCATTTCAGGGTTTAAAAGAGCACCCATAATGTCTACAAACAACTTGGTCTAGCTTCTTAAATATCCTCCATAAGACAGCTTCCCCAATTCTTTAAAACTTGGCATATTATGCCTATGGAGGCTTGTTTGCTCCATATAAGCATTGTTCCACTTGGACAAAACACATAGAAG
This sequence comes from Kingdonia uniflora, assembly GCA_014058105.1. Lineage (NCBI taxonomy): Eukaryota > Viridiplantae > Streptophyta > Magnoliopsida > Ranunculales > Circaeasteraceae > Kingdonia > Kingdonia uniflora. The sequence continues at coordinate 927,285 of JACGCM010002221.1, read as the reverse complement.
ACCAACCAAAATACATGGCTCCTTCAAGTAGAGAACCCAATCCGTGTAAACAACATGGAACTATATTAGCTTGCTAACTATGACATTCTCCTTTCAAGTAAACTTAAGCACCCAAGTTTTTGTTTTAGCATTTAATCAAATACTCCCTCAGCTACTGTAATCACCCAAAAAACTTAAAATACTCCCTAAAAATTCATAACTCAATCGTTGCTCTATAACACCACATTTTTGGACTCATATCAGACCACTCATTTTTTGAATGGTTGAAATCAGATGGTTCAACGACATAAAAAAACTCATCAGAAGTATCATTAAGTTCTCCAATGCTTGCAGTGTTAGAAGGTGACTTTTCCACCCTGTCTTCCTGGAAATCTTCCTCGTCGCTGTTTCTATTCTTGAATTTGGTTTTAACTTCAACCTTGATATCCTCTTTGCAGATAAACACCACATTTGTAGATAAACACCATTAAGAAGAAATCTAGGGTTTACAAACTCAAATTATGAGAACCCAAATGCATACCATCATTTGCAGACCATTGCAATTTAGGGCTGTGGAGATGCACATAGTTGAAATCGATTGTTTCTGAAACCAATTGTTGCTGAGATTGACATGAAACCCTTAATAAACTCTTGCACTCTTGAATAAAGAGTTTTCACCAAGAAAACCTTAAAATTTCAGATCTGAATCAGTGATTGAAAACCTAGATGACTGAGATCAAAACTCTAATCAGACCTTGAGATCGAAAATGAGGATCGAAGAGCTCTGAATCGAGTTGTTGGAAGAGAGAGACGGCTTTGGAAGAGAGAGACGTGATGGTAGAGATTAGATTAAATTTAAAATCACTTGTTTTTTGTTCTTATTTGTATCTTTTGAGAGTGCAGAAGAAATAATTACACTTATGTGAGAAGCTCATCTTTAGGTTCATCAACCCAGCTTAATGCGGCCGGGTATGTCGTTCGAGTTCTCTTTTTTCATAAGGATCATTTCCATTTTTATTTACATCGAAGGTATGTGAATGTGCTGGACTAAATGGCCTACCTCTCATGTTTAGGCCTAAAAATGTATTGAACCCCAAAGACATGAATCAATGGCGGAAAAACTCTCTCGGGGTTCCTATAGATAAGATAACAATGTCACAAATCAAGGACAAAATCGAACGAATGCGTCAAACTTTGGCAAATAAGGTATTTTATCAGTGTTCTTAAGAAAATATTTGAAGAGTTATCATATTTATTTAGCTCAAATTACTAACTTAACTGATTATCACGATAGTGGCATTATGCCAATTTTTGACACTGTTCCCATGTGTGACCTAGATTAGATATTTCTGTTCCAAATTTGTAACTCTTAATTTCACCTCTATTTTGGCGCTTTTATGAGATTGCACATTTGATTTTATTTACTTAATGGAGTGCAAAATCTAATATCTCGAAAGATTTTGTCTTGACTCGATTGCTCATTTGGTGAACAATGTGTTTCAGGAAATGATTTCAAGGCTACCAGATAAAGGAGTGAAAATCCACAGACAGATCAACGAACTGAACTTAGAGCTTGAAAAGATAAACTGCGGAGAGTGGCGAAAAAGAAGTCATCGATTTGGATGACATCTCTGGAAAGCTTCAAAGAGTCCTCTAGACAGATCAAGGAACTGAACTTAGAGCTTGAAAAGATAAAACTGGAGGAGAGTGGCGAAAAAGAAGTCATCGATTTGGATGACATCTCTGGAAAGCTTCAAAGGGTTTTACATGTATAAAGGGTCCTCTAGTTTTTAATATGTGAACAAAAGATCATGTATAACTACACATTTTTTGGGGAAGTGCGCATCAAACACTATATAAACAGGGTTGATTTAGCCCTCAAGATTACATACACCATTTAATTCATGAGCGTTTTACATACATGCATACATGTATGTAAAAGAAAGAAGTTTAGAAACTAACTGTATCAAAGAAATAACAAACTAAGGTTTGATTCGATCTTATTTTTTAAAGCTAATAAACCCCAATTCAGAAACTCAGAAACCCCAATTCTGAGATTCCATACCTTCAATCAGAAACTCAAAAACCCATGTATAATTCAGAAACTCAGAAACCCCATTTAGAAACCCATGGACAATTCAGAAACTCAAAAAACAGTAAGATAGAGAGAGACCAAAATCAAAGTATGAGGAAGAGAAGATGAGACCATGCCTTCAAATCGTTGAGTTTAAATCAAAACCCCAAGTACAGAGGATTATACCTTCAAATCGTTGGCAAAGAGAGAGACGGTTATGAGTTGGAGAGATGGCATGGAGGAAAGGGAGAGAGAGAGACGTGTTGAACAAGAGATACTTGAGGGCTTTAGACTAAACTACCCTTTTAACATATTTTGTCTAAAGTACCCTTTCTCTCTTAATAGGTAAAGAGATCTCGTCCGTCCATCGCGTCCTATCATTAAATCTCAACCCCTCTTTGTCTTTCTCTTGGGGGAAAATTTGTCTATACGAAAAACACCCTTCTTGGATAATATATAGATGACTATTTTTTGACAAAAATCAAAGATAAGGATTCCTCAGAATTTTACAAGTGAGAACATTAAAATTATAGAACCTTCTAGGTATAAGCCATGCAATATGAGACACTATTATACCATTAGTAAACTTTATAACTTATGGGGGGGGGGGGGGGATTACAATAACTTTTGTAATAAACTCGCAGGGGTAAGTGACATTTCAAGAGTAGAAAACACTAAGCACTGCACTCAGATACATTTCTGCTGCTCTTGAAGAGATGTTGAAATATAGTTTTGCTTTAGTAGTATAATTACGCGTAGGATAGTTGAGCGTCTAACAGCTATAACAAAATTGCATACTTCATATGGACGCTACTTCCGATACTTAAAAATACCTTATAAATTAGGAAAATTAGTATCATACCTGAAAATAAAAGAATGAAGAGACAACCGCACTGAGCCATAAGAATAAAGATACGTAGAGAAGGTAAGTTGATGATATTATCAGTCGCAGCCCATCTAATATGACCCAGAGCTGAGGCTGCGGCACTGGTGTAGAAGACTTGGGTGCACATCTTGCAGGATCAGTTCCAGTTTGCTCGGCAGAGACCACTTGTTCATCAGGGTCAGCTTCTCTAAAAGCAAAAGTAAATTAAATCATGCACAGGAAGAGAACCAATAAAGTAAACGTGTCCAAATCTTAGGTATTAAGCAGACACCATGTTAAAATTCCACCACAATGCTCAGAAGTGTGAAACGTGCATGACATCCTAACTTTAATAACTTATAACCTACGTTACATGGATAAATCATGTACTGGAAGAGAACGAATAAAGTAAACGTGTCTAAACTCTAGGTATTAAGCATACACCCTATTTAAATTCCACCATGATGCTCAGAAGTGTGTGAAGCGTGCATGACATCCTAGCTTTACTAACTTCTAACCTATCAAACAACAACACTCCACATTTGAAGGTTTTTTTTACTCAACGTGCCTGACAAACCAACACTCGCGTGGACACACGAATAGGTACTCCTTGCTTAGATCATTAACTATTAGACATTTCTCCAAAAATTGTCCAATTCTTTAAACATGTTACTCAATCCTACTAACTATAATAATTGTTTCAAAGTTTGAGATTAGTAGCAAATCAATTTACGTTTATCCAAATTATGTGTTTGTAATATTTTAACGAAAATTTAGTATGATAAACGTGAAGAATCAAAGATACGAGTGGTGATAACTGATAAGACAGAGTACAAGAAATGTCCAAAAGAAAAACTATCTTTGTAAGTTATGGACGTGTCCAACGTACCCGTGTTGGACACACATGCGTAGCCATGTTAATGTTACATAACTTATAACGGTGTGTTGTTACATAGATTATAACGGTGTGTTGTATTTGAGATAGTAAAAAAAAAAAAAAGGATCATTAAACCCCATAACTCGCATGTCTTGAGGAGACTTCTTAAATAGTAGAAAAGATTTCCCCATTATTCTCCAGTGATTCCGTAAGAAAATAAGTTTCGACAATTCAACAAACCTAATGGAAATGAGTTCTTCAGGATTGTAAGATACGTCCTGGCTGATGCCTTTTGACGACTGGGCAGCAAACTCCATCAAGAGAGCAGCAACAAGGAGTAAAACTGTTGATTGAAATTTGGATATCAGAAGGGGATAAGAACAAGGAAAGGCTAAAGACGGAGATGAAGAGAATACATACATGGTCCCAACCAAGCCATTGCCGCAGCAAACAATGAGCCAAAAAGCTGACCAAGTGTCGCACCGGCACCAATGAACCCAAACAATCTTGAACCTGACTGAATACATAATAAAATTAGTACTTGGATAAAATCTACTAGTTTTCTCGAACATTTATCTGGAAACATACGTACCTCATTATCCATCACATCAATCACTCTAACCCATGTTGAAGAAATAGTAATAAGATTAAGCAATGAAACCTTCATAAAATTGAATCCAGATAAGGAAAAAAGAAATTGCATAAGATACAACTTAAATATACATAATATTAACAATCATCATACCCAAAGGAACAAGGCAATCCTAACCGAAATGTAAAGCCACCCATGATCACCCCAACCAGTAGAATGTGAAAGGCTACCTTTATTAATATCAGCCTCCTGATCTTCCTCAGAATTGCCAATCGAAACCTGGTTATGATACACCATATCTGATATCATTACCACTTCCAATATAACAAAACATTTAATCAAAACTTCACAATTTAACATAAGAATGTGAAATATCCTTCAAATATGCTCCCAATTCTCACCTTAGAACCTGAAGGTGATCCAGCTGAGGATAAGTGCCATAGAACGAAGAATACAACAAGGGACACACTAAAAAACCTGTGTATCAAAACCAAAGCCTGAAATTTCAAGAAGCACCTATCACACAACGATATAAGAAGAAACGCCAAAACTATAAGACCAAAAACCATTTAATATCTACTAAAAAGTATAAGGACAATGAAAGAGAAAAAAAAACCAAACAATATTTCTAATTTGCATGTTCTATAAGTAACACGAAAGGTAATATTGTATCAGTGATCAACATGCAAGCATATATTGCATGTCGACATAAATATGATCTTGTAGCCAACATATAGAACCTATATATGAAGATAATCCCATATAACAGTGGGTATGCCAGTATGTTGCAAATATTGCTTAAACGTGGACATACACACCCACACATGAGCTCTTAAACAAAGGGTATCCGCGTTTCTATACTAACAAGCTGCATGCACATTGCTCACTCATATTTATAGTTAAATAAAGGCTCAAAATCATTCAAGCGGCCTTTGGGGTACCAACAAACTCAATTTACTCAGTTAATAACAATGTGTCAACAATGGGTATTGCTAAAATCTGATAAATAGTGCTAAACTGTATGTGTTTAGTTACCTGAAGTTTAGAAATGCGAGGCAATGAGAATACAAGAGTTGAAAGAGGTGCAGCAACCAATGTAAGCAGTAAAGACCCCACGAATAGTTCAGGGAGGTTCGTTAAACCTAACGATATCGCCCCATCATCACGCAAAGGTAGAATTACAAAATATGCACTCAATATCTACAATCATACACAAATACATATATACTTGAATCAACAAAACTCAAAACCATATGAGAAAGAGAGAGAGAGAGGGGTAGTTACGAAGAAGAAGCACGAAGAGGAGTGAAGCAGAGAGGAGATCTCGTGAGGATGAACTGTGACGATCCAAGAGAGAATTGAAGACCACCAATTTGACATCTTTCTTCGTTTCTTCGATTTATAATTTTGCATTATTTAATTTATCCAACAAATTTTTCTGTCCTTCATCTCTGGTAAAATAACATAAAAAAAGGCAAATACCCCAATATTTATAGCCAAATACTCCAGTAATTCGGATCGGATGTAGTTCGGATTAGATCTGATCAGATGTTATTTGAAATAATCGGATCGAAAATTTCAGAAAATCGGAATAACAAAAGCTATTAGATTCCGATCTGATATTTTTCAGAAAAAATCGGATATCGAAAAGATAAAATTGGGTTCCAAAATATATAAAAATCGGACCGAATTTTAAAAAAAATCGAAAATTCGAAAGAAACAAAAAAATTGCAGCCCTACATGTGAACAACATGCGACTTAACATCAAATCCAAAACACCTTAAGATAAACACGTGAAATACACGACTTTTTGTTATATAATCCAGACCGACGTTAGGAGGTCTGATTTTACATTAGATATGGCAAAAAAAGGTACTTGTGACGTCAGCTTATGTAATGTAACTTGTCCATCCCGCTGAGTATACTTCCGAAAATGCCCTCCACAAAAATAGTCTAGACCAAAATGCCCTCCACACAATAGTCTAGACCAAAAATTAGAGAGTAGGAGACTAAACTTTCGATCTCTCTCCGATTTTGTCAATTTTGGGATCGATTGCGTCGATTTTAGAGAGTAGGAGTTGTTAACATGCTCTTCGTCACTCTCGATTACCCCCAATACATGTAATTTTCTCTGGATTAGACCCATTTCCCCCTCTTTATCAGATTTAGGGATTTTGAATTTTGCCCTAAATTCGACACTCTCCCTCGATTTGGATTTCTAGGGTTTCTAATGACGACTTGCAATCAATCCCAGTTCAAAACTCTCTCAATTTCTCCCAAAACCAATCACATCTCCAACTTCAATCCCCAAATCTCTCGCTCCCAATGGCGATTCATCGATCGAAAGTTGGACGAAAGAGGTGTAGTTCAATTCCTACGGTTAGGGTATCAATTCAAGGTTTTGGATCATCATATTTCAGATCTTAGCCTTCTCTCTCAGTAACTAATAGTTTGGGTTCGATTTCGTGGATTTCGGATAATTCAATTCCTAATATGTCGTCTGCCTCTTCGCAATTTGATTGTTTCTCCGGGGAAACAAATGACTCGTGGGATCAAACAAGTGAAATTAGTACACTTAGAATTGGAGCATCGATAGACTCATTGACCTCAGATGAAGCTTAGTCCCTGCAATGTCAATATTTTGTACCCCAAATGAGGGCAAGGGCTGAAGATATAACACAAGATCCAGTCGAAAGATTCTCAATTGATAATACTCAAAGAAGGAATACAAGGGCCGATGAGATTACAAATGAGAGAATCGAAAGATTATCACTTCGCAATACTCGCCAAAGGAGGGCAAGATTTGAAGAAACAACAGAAGAACGAGCTGAAAGATTATCATTTGATAATGCCCGAAGAAGGAGGACAAGGGCTAAAGATCCTCAGAAGAGCAAACTGAAGATTATTGCTTGAGAATGTTCGAAGAAGGAGGGTAAGGGCTGAAGAAACAACAAAAGAATGAGCTGAAAAATTATCACTTGATAATGCCCGAAGAAGGAGGGCAAGGGCTGAAGAGACCCCAGAAGAGCGAACTGAAAGATTATTGCTTGAGAATGTTCAAAGAAGGAGGGTAAGGGCTGAAGAGGCACCAGGGGAGCGAATCGAAAGATTATCACTTGAGAACTCCCGTCGAGCAGCGAGACGACCTCAACGCCAAACATACCTTAGTAGTACAAGTTAAGTATTCCACAATTTTGAGAAAGGAGAAACAAGTTCCAGGAGGGAACAAGCACAAGAAACAACTGAAGCGAGTTCGCGCATGGTTGTGGATCATGACATTCCACAAGATCATGTTCCTAAGCAAATACCAATACCAGCTTACGAAATCTCGAGTGAGCAACTTTTTAGAAAGGCTTGTCGAGATATTGTTTGGAAACATTGTCTAGAATGTCGATGTTCCTTCCCTGACTTAAAGATGTCTGGTACAATTTGTTAAATATAATTATAAAAGGTGGGGTATTAAAGCAGGCTCGTCGTAAATGACTTTTCAAATCACTCGGGTAAGTAGTCACACAGATAGGCGTTTTCTAAAAATTCCCATTCCTCAGTTTTTTCGTTTCAAAAATAAATGCTCCACTTGGTACACCAGATAAATGTTTGTGATCGAAAATATTTTTCCTAGCCTGTATTTGTCGAATATCGACACCAGCTCTGTCTCGGCATTGCGGTGTTTTGTCTCGAACCGGCTGGATGATATTGTTTTGTTACCCCAAATTATTCTTCCATCTTTTCACTGCTGCTCACTTCGGTCTAGCCTTACCTTAAGCTATTGCGCTATGAGTTATTTGTGTTCCGAAACTCATTTCTGAAGGGAAACATTCGCTTTTACTATATAGACATTACCACTATGCAATGGCGGAGCCAACAAAATAATTGAGTGTGGGAAAAGTGACAGATATGAGATATTGACGAAACCAAAGTGGTACCCCAATTTTTTTTAAAATTTGGTTGAACATATATATTAGGTTTTCTCTTTGAAGTTTGAAAGACATTTTGAATGTAAATTATTTGTCATATATTGTTGCCTCTAAGTTTTAATAGGGACTACAGACAATGGGGCAGTAGAATTATGGGTGAAAATAATAGGGACTACAGCCAATGATGGAAAACTCGACTTACTATTTCAAAATGAGGTTATTCAGTTTCACCATGGAGTGTCAGGGTCACCATAGAGTGTTGCTCTCAATGTCATGTTGTTGGGCGGACATATTTATTTGTGCCATGTTGTTGGGTGGGGTCGTGTGAAATTATCTCAACCTCCACCAAGGGATTTGGATTGTTTAATAAGTTTATGAAGTGATTTTAAGGTAGTTTTTATATCCACTTTTAAGTAAATTAGAGGGCATTATATTTCAAAATTCCAGTGGGGGCAGGCAGCTGCCCCCATTCGCTCCCCTGTAGCTTCGCCAACAATTGCATTTTTACCGAGCCCAGAGGCCTACAGCAGAATGCTGGCTGCAAAGACGTGTATAAGGTGTATGTGTGAAAATGGCATTGTCTAAATATATATTTGTCATGTGCGATACATATATTTTTTGCAAAAAGTTTAGTAGATATAATCAAAAACAAATTTACAAGATGAGGAAAAGCCATCCATTCCTCACCCTAGTACATGCACTAGGGCAAATGTATGGGCTCTCTACGAAGATAAATAAATATAGAAGTAAAAAAGCCACAAATCCATATGCATCAGGGCTAGTGAACGCCAAGAGTGTATTTCTTGAAAATATGAAAATCCTTCGAAATGTCGTCTTTCTTGATAATTTAAGAAACTCGGTTTTGAGGTTAGCGTGTAAGTCGTTTTATTATTAAATCTCACTAGAATTTGATTGTTTGTGCAGGTTGCGGGTCCATTAGGGCAGCCGACCCCGAAGAAGCGGAAGCAGTTGCAGTAGTGAGAGGGATGGAGGCGGCGTTGAGGATTGGGTTGCACAGGGTCCTCATTTTGACGGATTGTCAGAGGCTGGTTTCAGCCTTCAGAGATAGGCCAGAGGACCTCTCGTGGGGAGCTCTTACTTGCTCTCCAAATATCCGTGCGCTTGCCACACGCTTTAAGGATTTTCGCTTTGAGTTTGTTCATAGATCTTGTAATTATGATGCACATTTCCTGGCCGCTTGGGGTGCTTGTACCCCCGATTTTTCTTTTTTGGAGGGCCCCCAGGCCTCCGCTTTTGTTGACTCTGTTAGGTCTGACCGATAGGTCGGGTCCTTTTTTATTGATCTCCTGTCCTTTGCTTACAAAAAAAAAAGCGTGTAAGTCGTTCGAACGACCTGTTGAAACTTGTCTTCATAATGTCATGAATCGGCAAGTTATTTTTTGTCATTTTGTTCGAATGGCCTTCTATCTCGTTCGAACAACTTTTCTCACTCTATAATACTCCATACCCTGGTCTTCAATTATCTCTAGGTATTCTGGTTTGCCATCTATCCATTATATATATAACAACAAGTAAGATATGTCAGGTTGACCTGGTGATTGAGATTCTTAATTAGGACGGAAAGTATATCTTATTAGTGATGTTTGATTATTAGCTTTTGCTTTCTGTAAGGTCAAGGTCCGAGTAAGTGGTGTTGAATGCTGAGATGTATACACATTGGACAAATTAAGCCTTGCACCTCTAAATATAAAATCACGAGGCCAATCTTCTGATTGCCAACTGTAACGACTTTTTGTGTAAACATATTATTGCCAATCTTAGTTTTTACTGCTGTTTTGTCGTAGGAATTTAAGATCTCTGGATGTCTGTTTTCCCCGACACCTTCAGCCACTTTCTTTGCCTTCTCACTAACAACTTTTTCTATCTCAGATTGTCCAACAGTTGGGAATACTGCACGAAGCATGACACGAAGTACTCTCTCATCGTCTTCTTCTATGGGGTCTTTATGAAAGCAACGACGTCGTAGATAGCTTCGAGAGCTTTCTCTGCTCTAAGCTTCATGGTGATATATGGGGCCACCACCTTCAGCTTTGTTCGCCTCTGCACTCAAACATAGCCTTTTGTCAGTTAAGGATTCATTTACATGTGAATGTAAAATTAAAACTAAACTAATGACATGAGTGCAAGTTCATGGTTCCTGCTGGAAAATAAGTATGTACGATAAAATACATAGAGACAGCGTATTAGCAACATTGCTCTTAAAGTGCTAACCTAACGATAGAGAGAGTCAGAACTGCCTTTCATGTCTTACAGTGATCTTTAGGGGTTCTACTAAACCCTTATCAATAGTTAGTTGCACCTGAGACTTTCACCTGAAATTAGGAGCTGCACCTGAGACCTTCACCTGATCAATCAGGCATCCAGAGACTAGAAGGTAAATAGAGATCAGACAAGTAGCACAGTACAACTCATCACAAAGCGCTCTATAATGGATATTCTTGAAATTGACTAAATGTGTAAATATTTTGAGCATACATGTTAGTATTCAAACAAGTCACACCCTTCAAAATTCCTCATGTTGAAATTCTTATTATACTCAGCTTTCTAATACATTGGTGCCATTTCGAAACACAAGTAGCCAGTAGAACTATAGGATATCGGATTCCTCATGTCTCCCCTTATTTACCCAATATATATTTGGTCCTAAGGAGGAGACTGAACTCAAATCCCCTTCAACATTCTAGAGTTTAACCCAATGTGAAATTGATTGCATTTATATTTCAAAACACCATCTTATTCTCAAAAATAACGCGTTTGCATGCTATTCGCGTGCATAACTGCTCGTTGAATATAAAGAAATCAGTTTGTTTACCGAAGCTTATATATTTAGAGATTAATCTGTTTATTATACGTACGGTACAATATTGTATGAATATATCTCTAGGCTCCCTGCAGGCGCATGTCCATTGTCAAGGAGTTTAGAGGTACCGAACTACCCCGATGGGGGTGGTAAAAAAAAAGACAAAACCTAATTAAAAACTAAAAGAAGATAGTTTATAGTTTATAGTTTATAGTTTATTTCCAAAATAAGCTAATTAATGACATGCGAAATTAATCAAAGAGAGTCAACTACAGTAGATGTAGAGATAGTGGATGCTGCATCTCAAGATAACTTAATATAAGACCATCCCCTCCTCATTACAGACTTTCATACACTTAACATTCCAAACCATGGATTCAACACTAAACCAGCTAGATAATGAATCCTATGTGTACATCACCCAATTGTACATGATGCAGATCCTACCCATGGTCCTGCGAACGGTAGTAGAACTCGACTTGCTTGAGATCATAGCTAGAGAAGGCAAAGGAGCCCAACTCTCAGCATCAGTCATAACCTCTCACCTTCCATCAAGCAACCCAAATGCCCCAAACATGATTGATCGTATCTTGCGCCTTTTGTCTTGCTATTCATTACTTCATTGTTCTATTGGCATGGGAAGTGACAGCAAACTAGAAAGGCTTTACAGTTTGGCACCTGCAAGCAAATTCCTAGTTCGAAATGAAGATGGGGTATCCTTAGCTCCATTCATCATCTACCGTACAAGCAAACCCAGTAACTTGAGCTGGTATGCAGCAAAATCTCTAGATATTGCCGTCTCACTTTTTTTTTTAAATGTCTAACACAACTTTATATGGTTATAGGTACTACTTGAAAGATGCAATTCTTGAAGGTGGGATTCCATACGCTAAGACCAACGGAGCACATCTTTTTGATAATCCTATCGTAGACCCTGACTTAATTGAGTGTCAGACGTTCTTCAATAAAGCTATGTTCAATTCAACAAATATAGTTATGAAGAAAATCCTTGAGGTATACAAGGGATTAGAGGGCTTAAAACAAGTTGTTGATGTGGGTGGTGGGCATGGAAGTTCAATTAACATTATCACTTCCAAGTATTCTACAATTGAAGGTATTAACTATGATTTGCCGCATGTGATAAACACCGCGCCTTCACATCCTGGTAAGTTTCCGCTCAAAAATTGGTAGTAATCTTAAAATTGTGACGCTCTAGCGAAGTAAGTATTGGAATATCTTGGTTGCACTTGCAGGTGTGAAACATATTAGGGGAGATATGTTTGCAAGTGTTCCCAAAGGAGATGCTATTTTATTGAAGGTGATTATCTATGTATATTTACCAAAATTAACCATAATATTACTTAGAATATTCCAACTAACCATATTTTTGTTGACATAATTATTTTCTATTTTAAGTGGATAATTCATGATTGGAGCGATGGACATTGTGCGAAGATACTGAAGAACTGTTACGAAGCACTGCCAAATCAAGGGAAGGTGATTATTATTGAGGGGCTACTGACAGACGTCCCTAACAAAAATATTGGCGCGCAAAATCTTCACCTAATGGATGCTATCATGATGGTGGGATTCAATGGAGGGAAGGAAAGAACGGAGCAAGAACTGGAGGCCTTAGTCAAGGGTGCTGGGTTTTCCCATATTGAAAAAATATGTTGTGTTTATGAAACTTGGGTAATCGAGTGTTATAAAAATTAGCAAAAGTTATCAACCAACGGTGGTACCACCCATTGGTAGGATTTGGATATGTGAGGCTAGGTCCCTCTTATGTAACCTAATGAAGTTTATTCTCTAATAAAGTTTATGTATCTAGACTATTTCTCTTCTTGTATTGGTACTAGTACTACCCGTGGCTTGCCACGATGAACAACGTCGACGCGCCTTCGACGCTATACAATTTTCTATTAATGCGCCTTCGACGCTACTTCTATGTAGAGGCGTGTTGAGAATCGAGGTAGTTACTCTCTCTTCTACGCCAAGAACGATACGCGGAATACGTCGAATCAAGAAATAGACAGAACACAGAATAATAAAGAAGACAAGTATTTTCTCGGAGGAGGGAAGTGGAAAACCCTTCCGGATGAAAAACCACTCCCCGCGAACAATCCACTATGATCAAACAGGTTACAGACGATCACCCTAAGCTTCTCAAGATCTGTAATGGAGTCTCTCAAATCCTAGCTCTCTAGAATTAAATTCATCAAAAGATAGGCTAACAAATAATCTAAGTCTTATTTATATACTAGATGACTAATTACAAGTATAACGGATCTCGGGGCAAACTCAATGTCTCAGACGACCTCCTACGCACACCTCGTTCGAACAAAATCCAATCTCGTTCGAACGACTTTGATGATAAATGTTTCAGCCCTAGAAAACAACACATGTCTTTCGAACGAAATTGAGCTCGTTCGAACGACTTCTTCGGTCTCCAAGTTTCCAACGCGAAAAACAGCCATCTTGTTCGAATGAGTTATATCCTACTTCGACAATTTCGACTTCACACTTAACAACTCGAAACTTTGTCGAACAGAACCAGCTCGAACTTCAGGTTGAACTGAACCAGTTCGAAATGAACATTGAAAAATCTCATTTTCAATCCGTCTTCAATCCTCAAACTAAACTACTTCGAACTGAAACTACTTCAAACATAATTTGAGTTCATACCTTAACAAGGCATTCCCACGACATTACCAAATAAGACTTGGGTCGAATTGTCAGTAAGTACTAGCAAAGAAAAAAAATCATTTTAATGTTTTTAGCTAAATTTTTCAAACTCGCAATTTCACGACAAAATTTGCAATCGATATTCTTCTTAATGTTAGGAGTTGGGTCCAAGCCCAAGCTAGGAACCCAACAGGGTTGGGGTGTTCTATTGGACTCCTAACAAAACCCATAGGCCTTTAGGGTTATGGGTAGAGTTTGAGTTGGTTAGGTAACATATTCAATATGGTTATCTCATAATGTTTTATAGTTATCCAATATCAATAAGAATTCTCTCTCTCTTAATTGCTCTCCAATTATAGAACTGATTAATCCTTCGATAGTAGATTATTTCATAATACGTTATCAGCACGTAAGAAGATATTGAAAAACACTCTCTAATCATCAATTTTTAGGGAAACTTTGTATTAAAGAGGTATTTTGCAATTTTGTTTCAATTTCCCCCTAATCTACGTTGTATGATATCTTAATATATATTAAACGTAATTTTTACTATTTTTTGGGGATTAAAAATAGGCATTTTTGGTGATTTTTATCCTATAAATATGGCTGTTTTTAACCAATTTTTTTCTTCTTTTATAGACATTAGATGGAGGCGAGACCACTTTGGTTAGAAAGCTTATCCCGAGAGCTTTCCAACGGCATATGACACGTCTCAGGGAGATGTCCCAATCACCAGAAAACTCACGATGAAACTAGGCAGTTTCACAGCCAAAAACGGCGTGATGACGTCAGCAGTTTAAAAAAAATATTATTTATAAAATAATTATCTGTTAGATGACGTCATCGTTATCCATTGCTGACGTGGCAAACATGTGTATGGCACGCGTGGTATGTGTGGCACGTGGCAATCACCGGACCGGCCATCGGACGGTCACCGGAGTGGCATGTGTGGCAGACACGTATGGCCGTGTTGACCCTGACCGAGTTAGGCCGGTCCAGGACTGGTTCAGATATAGAAATGGCTATAAATAGCCAATTTCTTAGTTAAATTGAGTCCAATTTTTTAAAAAAATTCCTATTGACTGGACCTACTCAGTGGGGGACCTATTTTTTTTTTTTTTTTATGAAAAATATTTTTAAATTTTTTTGGGAAAATGTGCCTTGTATAAGAAAGTTGACTCACTTATATAAGATATAAACAAATTGATTAATACCTATTTTAAGTATCTTACGATAGCTAATAGGATATTACTGGTATTCCCATAGGATACTAATTATCATGATCAGGAGATCAAAGATAATACAAAACCAATACTAATTTAGAATACGACTAGGAGTCATATCTAAATCACAATTAATTGTTAAAGACAAATTATTAGAGCTCAATTGGGAATGTTACAATTAAATGTTACATGATAAAATTTAGAGGTATATAGGCATTGATAGTAACATATAGTACCTTAGAATATTAGTTCAAAGACAGACATAATTAACATATCTTGTGAACCCAACTGACTTCAGGGTGTGACCACTTGTCAGCTAAATATTTAATACCCTTCATATTCGTAGCAAATGGGTCATTTGGCTAGAATATACAGACATTTATAAAACTTTAGGGCTTAGAACACCTTAGTTGTTCTGCAACATCTAGTGGTTTTGAATAGTTGTCTTGGCTAAGACTCTATTAAAATATACTTTAAGGTTTGGATCACCATTTTACAGGATAAAATTAGGATTTGACGCTTAATAGGATATGAACAAGGTTCACTTATAAGTAATGATTGAGAATCATTGACTTGTATAATATGAATTGTTTTTAGTAATGATTGGAAATCATGTACTTAAATAGGATTTCCTAAGGAACGCATGTTGGAAAAAACGCATGTATTTTCTTTGTGGTTTGAATAAAACATTGGTGATTACTGTTAGTCCCATATTGGATAAGTGAAAAGAGTATTTTTACTTTATATTGGGCTACACATGTATAGCATGTGTAAGTAAGTGGTGCCCTCACAAGTGTGTGAGGCGAGTGTGTGAAGGCTTGCTATGGGGATGCCCATGGGCTTGCGTGCACGAACCAACCCATGACCCATTCAGACTATTTTATAGATTTTATTCTAATAAGTCTATTCGAATAAATCTGGCAGTAAGAAATGTATTCGAACAAAAATAGATTATATTCGAATAAAATATGCAGTTACTCTTCAAGAGACACAACTCTTCTCAGAGATATGTCTTGGAACGCAACCCTGTCTACAGGTGCGGGAAATCATTGTCAACCCTGTCTACAGGTGATTCTATTCGAATAAAACATGCAGTTACTCTTCAAGAGACACAACTCTTCTCAGAGATATGTCTTGGAACGCAACCCTGTCTACAGGTGCTTCTAAAAGACAACACCTTCTGGGAAATCATTGTCAATAACAGAAGTAGAGTACCTTCTTTGCTCATTGACCTCCGGGTCTTCAACTGATAATTCTCTTCAAGCTCTTCTGGCCATTCTTCATATGTTGGCAACAAAGGCTCATCGTCATCTTCAACAATCCATTCACATAATGGATCTTCCAATAAAATAGCATACACACTTATGAGGTCTACACGATAACGTCGACGTCTATCTTCCCTTCTTCTTTCATATCATATCACAAAAAATGATTTTCCTCACCTTAGTGATTATTTCATATCATATCACAAGAAATAATTTTCCTCAAGAATCATATAACGACATATAACGGTGTTATAACAGTATATAACGGTGCATAAGTTAAAAGTGAAGAAAAACATTAAAAATAACGTATTGTTATAACGGTAACAACAGCCGTTATAGCATAAAATAACAGTCTGTAACAACAAATAACGGATATTATTTTTTAGAACAGAATATGGGGTATAACGGAACTGGTTCAAGGCGTTACCGTTAACGGTGTTATAACATTTGTTATAATGATTATTTAAAACCATGATTTTAAGTTGTTATTTTTTAAAATGGTACTTTAGTATTTTAAATGTGGGGTGTTTGCCAGATATATGACAAAGCGGAGGTGTTTGTCAAATATAATTATAAAAGGTGGGGTATTAAGACCGGCTCGTCGTAAATGACTTGCCCAATCACTCGTGTGTTTGGTAAGTAGCCACACAGATAGGCGTTTTCTAAAAATTCTCATTCCTCGGTTTTTCCATTTCAAAAATAAATGCCCACTTGGTACACCAGAGAAATGTTTATGATCGAAAATATTTTATGTGATTAGATTAGCTAGGCTTTACTTTCATACAAGAATACGGAAAATGTTTGTGATAACAATATTCCGGTGTACGGGAGCATAGCCTAAAATGATGAGTTAACGTTATAACACTATTTTCGCTTTAATTTTCATTCATCGCTTCCTAACTTAGAATATCCCCAAAAGTGCGTCATTGGTTGAAAAAAAAAGACGAATCCAAGTCACTGAGGTTTTATTTATTAACAGGTGTCTAATTGTTGGGCACCAATTTTATTTTATTTTTGGAAATAATAAAATAAAAATTCATCATGCACCTAAGACTTGGGGCGCCCGATTAGAAAACAAACAGACGCCCAATTGCAACGTAATAAACCAACCTTGTTTTTTGAGTTGGAAATCTAAGTCACTGAGGTAATGTTGGAGCTCAAAAATCCTGTGGCACCTTAGAATCCAAGCTAGTGAGACACTTTAGGAGATGCTCTTACAAACCCCCACTTGACAAATATCAATGAAAACAAATAATTCCGCTACTTTGGGTTATCCTCGAGGTAATTATTTCTATCAAATTTGTTTCATTCAAGCAATCTTTTGTTTTACTAAACCCTTCAACTTTCAGATATGATCAAGACTAATTACAAGGTCTCTGACTAGGTTCAATAAAAATAATTCACCACTGACAACAAATAGTTTCATACATGTACTACCACAACAAAGACTGATCAGCATTGAGTTAAATCTCCATATACAATAATGCTATAACTCTTTTACTGTAGTTATTTCAGGTTTCTCGTTTCACTTCAGCCTATCCTTTCTTTGCCGCTCCAGTTCCTTAGCCATTTGCCACAGCTCCAATGTTAGACGGGTCTCACCAAAACTAACAGTCAATAGGCGGGCTATTGTTAACAACCTGAAGGCAGTAGGATCCCAAATTTTCAGAAAAACTAGGCAAAATTACAGAAATCAAACTGCAGTAAAATTGGTCCATGTGACTGACCTGCTGAAGTCTTGGCTGCCTAAGTTTCGATCTTCTTGCCTAGCTGCAACAAGGTCATCTTCTATCACCTATAACAATTAACACGTCGCATTAAGAGTTGAGAATATAATCTCTAAGAAGCACGTGAAGCATTTGTATTTCTCGGTAAAATGTAATTTTCAGATAAAGTAGCATGCCACCAGCCCAGCCATTGCAAAAGCAGACCAAAGTTTGGGAGCAGTGATTTTGTATCTGTCGGAAAAGCACATTGGAACTGGAGGAGATGAGAAAAGGAACCAATAAAAGCATATATTTTTTAAAATAGGAAGCTAATGTGCGAGTCATTACAGCTCAATAAGTATAGGCCCACACCTGGATATCGTCAACGTGTACGAATACATATGCTACTTCGTCTCTTGTAAAGTCGTGGGCGCAGTTATGACCATGCGTTTGATTCAACAGTTTCAAAAACTACATCCTAGTCCACTACTGGTACAATGGACTTGTTATATCAATGATAAAAACCCAAGAGGCTTAACAATTAATATCCTTCCCCGTTCTCTTCTACTCTTCTTCTGGTCTCTCTTTTTATTAAGCATTGCTTGTTTAAACTCATCTAGAGTGGTAAAATATGTCTGCAGAATTGAAGGTTAAAATATGTGGTGGTCATGTCTTGCATGTATAACCTCCGATGAAGCAATTAGATTTGAAGATAAATGCAAATAACTTGATATAAATATAACCTGCTTTTCCGTAGTAATAGTAGCAGTAGTATTTGAGCATACCTTTTGCATATCCAAGTCAATATCATGCGGAAGTGTTTTTAGAGTGGCAAGGTACCACCTCCAAGTTTGTAGTGCTTCCGTTTCGGCATTCACAGAGGAGCCTATTCCAGAGGGCCGAAAAGGTAACACTAAATCTGCGGGTAAAATATTTGATTTTCCCTCCGAAAGGATAAGCATTTGGACATCGGCGGACATATCTATCTTATAGTACTCAAAATCATATTCCACCTGAAAAAAGAAAAACCTCAAGTAAATAAGTGTTTTCAACATGAAAATAATAGAGGTTTACCTAGATCTTTCACAATATTGCGCAAAGTGACATAGATCATTTACAAAAAGTATTTTTCCTATTGTCAAATTTAGTTTGGATACTTTTTAACCATGTTAGGGAAAGAGATAATTGCGCATCTCTAGAGACCCTTAACTGGTAATACCATGTGGCAATCGCCATAAAGTGCGATTGAGAGTCAAAAATAAAGCCAAGTCACGTACATAAAGACATTGGAAAGTGGAAAAAATAGGACGGTAATTTTCCGTATCTCTAGAGGCGCTAAATGCTAATTTTTTCCCTTATGCCAGGCATAAGTTAAATTACCTTTTGCAACTCCATCAGATTCTTAAGCAACTCTACATTCTTGACACCAGTTGAGTCGAGGGTTCCCACATCCAGTGGAGTTTCGTCAACGGTTAAGTGAGTGCCTTCTGCCAGCTGAAGAACACCGGTAACGAGCCTGTTTTGATATCGGACCATTAACACAAAAAAGTTAATAACAATACGAGAAGAAAAAAATCGCTTCACACCTTGCTTGAGATTGAAATAGAATAATAATTATAAGAAATAACCGAGTGATACAAAACTACCCACCTATTTGTTTCATAATCTTTTTTGGGAGAGAGTGAGGCTGTGTTAAGATAACCAATGGTGAGCGATATGGTTTGCGAGATAGGCATAAGATTTTGGATTGCAACGTTGAGCTGATTGCCAAAAACGGATAAACTTTCTTGAACAAACCCGGTCAGGTTCACTGATAGCTTTCCCAAGGCAGCAGAATCGACTCTAGCATGAACCTACTCATGAAAAATAAATATTTTCTTATTTTATCCATGAGAACTTGCTCACTAAAAGAAAGAGGAGAAAATTTGACTTTGGCCCCCAAGTACAAACTGAATATTAGCCTTTAGACTCTGACTTCGTTGCATATTCCTTTCTGGACCCCATATTGCATTTGACAGCACGTCGACTTGGGTTGACCCAATCTTTTTTGGTTGTTTCCCTCTTTTGCCCCTCACGTGTGTATCACTTCTTTTTTTCTTAAAACATAAAACCGAATGATTTTTATTTATTTTAAATCTCCTCTCATTTCCACCTGACCACGTGAGGGAATTAAAACTTATTTCATTTTCTGTTTTTTTTTTAATAACAAAAAGTGATACAAGCGTGAGGGGCAAAAGAGGAAAACAAGTACAAAAGATTGGGTCAACTAGGTTTGACTTGCAGTAAGGCAATTTGGGGTTCAGAAATAAATATGTGGGGAACTTGGGGTCTAAAAGCTAAATTTAATTTTCTATCTGGGGCCAAAGTCAAAATTTCTCACAAAAGAGTAGAACATAACGTAAAAAGTATGAGAATGAACGAATGCCCTCGAATTTAAGTTTGATAAAGAAGTCATGAACTCCTTGAAACAGAGAAAATACATTAAGAATTTTTTGAGATACTTCAAATGTTTTGGGGTAGCTTATAACTTGGGGTCTCTTTGTGGTGTCCCCCTAAATATTCAAATAATAAGTAAGATATACTTCCCCATTATCTCTATACAGTCTAAGCAGTATCAAGAGAAATGAGATATCACCCTGCATGAGGGTTATCTCAAAAAAATAACCAATCTTCAAACTATATAGACAGTATCATATACAACCTCAAAACATAAGGATTATCTCAGACTAGCTTATTGAGACTATTTCGAGAATAACATCTCTTGAAGTCATCACAACGAGCAAAAAAGGTTAGAAAAATTACCTGAGACAGAAGATGCAACAAGATGCACTGAGCTGCTAAACAATCATTACCGAGGACCGTGGTGAGATATCCTAGCAGAGATTCCCTTATTCCTCTGATTAAGCTTGGCATTGCCTGAAAGGTCAAAAGTAATATGCCCTTGGTAAATAAGTAATTCTCTTATTTGTGTCTCTTGATACATTAACTTGACATTAATGTGAAAGTGTCAGATCTGGACTCCAATACATAGACATAATTTAAAGAACATGATGAGAAAATCACCTCAATGACAGTTGATTTGCTAATGAAGTCATGAGTTGCAAGCTTCCGGTGTACAATGCAATGGAGACATGGTACCTGAATGTCAGAGTTGTATTAGATAGATGAACACTTCAATTACATTAGGAACCAGAATATTTCATGCTTATTTAGTATAATTAATCATGAGGATGGAGTATGAGATAACAAACATTGCTGGGGGGCAACTGGACTAATGCATCTTCGTCAAGCGCGTCAGAACTATCCATAGGAACTGGGAACTCTGGATCATAGGTGAAGACACCAATAAACTCAAAGACATCATTTAGTTTCAGATCAGACTCTTGTGAATCATATACCTGTGGACCACAGTTCATTAAAAACAAATCAGTCTCTTGGATTAGAACGTGAATTTCACAAATAACTTAGGTGAATTTCATTTACCTTAACTAGACAAGGAAGAGACTTTGGGTCAAAACCAGGCACCTCCCTTTGCTTAGAAAAGGCATCTGTAGTTATTAAATCTTGTAATGAAGACGACTGACCGGGAAAACCATCTTCCCTCTGTTAAAAGAAAAAATGTTACATATGATCAAGAAGTGGTGAATGCTTATTATTTTTAGAAATGTGAATTCATGGTAAAAAGTGGTAATAACTATAATCAATCATGCGGAAACGATCGCATGCTCCTAGCACTCTTTACTTTCTGATGGATAAAAAAGTCTTTAAAATTTGAAGCAAGTTACTTACCATCCTTTTGGAGCCCAAAGGTGAACCCTGCAACTCGCTATCCAAAACCTACCATTAAATACAATATGTTAAAAATATGAATTATTTTTGCGCACGGAGGGATTGTACCATACTCCAAATCACAAATATGGTGCCTAAATTGCCATCTACACCAACATGAATAAAATTAACCCAATTGGAATAATTAAGAGGTTCACAAAATACCATGTGAGTTGTAGCTGCTGTATCATCCTCTCTTTGGCGTTTTTCTCCGTGTTGGGATATCAAGTCCTTACACGGAGTTGTCACTAATTCAGAAGAAGACTCCATCGCCCATGAATTTTGTCCTGGAACCTACAATCGGAAATTAAGAATCATACATGATGTGTACTTTTTGATTGAAAATTATATAAACTTAAGAACTTCATGCACATCATATAGACATTAAAAGCCTAAGCAAAAAAATAACGTCAAAAATCTTACTGGAACACAGTATAAGAGTCTACGCTCCCAGATACGCGTTTCAGACGAAGAACCCATGGGGAAGGGCGAAACGTCACTGAATTTATTCGTCCTCCATGATAAACCATCCTAAAAAAAGTCCCTGAAAACTCATTCAATGTGTCCACACCTAGTCGCGAAAAAATGGTGCACTAGTAAACAACTTAAAAATACCTTGAATGCACCGACATAAAATTCATTAGTGAGCATGTCTTGTACCATTCCCCTAAATCGAACTAGCGAGTTCGGCTGAATACGACTGATATTTAACGGATCAAGAATTGGAACCTACATTGAATCAAATACTAAGCTTAATCTAATCACAAGTCTATATACATATCGTCAAAATAAAAAATGAATCTTTCTTATATCGCTTCAAACCATCTTCTACTAACACCAAAAGAGTGCACATATATTTACCTGAGAGATGTGGTCTTCGTCGAAGAGGCATTCTTGGAACACTTTAATGGCTCCCCAATCCTTCCCATCAGATGTTGCGGGATTGAAACCAGACGATATCGCTTTCTCGAACGTAAACCTAACCGCTCCAAGAGGGTTTGAGAGACAATCAAAGGGTAAACCCACCATCTTCAAATCTCTCTCTCTCTCGCTTGCTCGCTCTGGGGGGTTTTGTTTTTTTTTTTTTGGCGGGAATAAAAATGGCGGGAGGGATGTACTTCCCGCGCTAAATACTTGAAGTCCCGCCAAAACTTGGTGAACGTGTAATGTTTCAGTACTTCCATCCTCACTTTAAATATCTTAAAACGCTCATTATTTCTGCTAAAATACCCCGATATCGCCGATGTTGTCATACTTTCTTCTCAATTGGTACACATATAGACACCGGGAAGAGATCTATGGTCACGGCACTAACACAAAAATAATTCATTAGATTTGATTTGATGTTTGAAATATGAGATATTGTAGATTACACCTACGTTGAAGCGAAGAACGTAACTGATACACAAGCTAATAGTGTTGTCGATTGAACAAAAGTGCATAGCAGAATTTTTCTATGAATTGTGATGGGCCTAAATGTTTTTAAGGAATAATGGAAGTTTAGGCTTTGCTTGATATACTGGGAATACCTCCACAAATCAATGAATTTCGTATATTTTGAATGATCAAGGCGTTGCTAATCATTGGATTAAAGGAAATACACAAAATTCTATAATTTGTGGAGGTATTCCTGGGATACCAAGCTGAGCCTTATATCTCTTTATTATAACGGGGCGGTGTTTTTGTCGCTTTGGACAAGTCTGTCTTATGTCCAGAGATAAAAAGGGGTCGGGATGCGATGTGGGTGCCTCGAGAATCGCACATGTATGGGCCGTTTTGGAAGTTCATGTTTTAACACCA
The DNA here is from genome assembly GCA_014058105.1 of Kingdonia uniflora. Taxonomy (NCBI): domain Eukaryota; kingdom Viridiplantae; phylum Streptophyta; class Magnoliopsida; order Ranunculales; family Circaeasteraceae; genus Kingdonia; species Kingdonia uniflora. Next base: position 903,653 of record JACGCM010002221.1, on the reverse strand, counting down.
AAAGCTAAATAAACTAATCCCGACAAACAAAGTAAACTTCTCTTCCTCGAACAAAACCAACGCTCTCTCTATCTCTCTAGCAATTGAAACCCTCTACGCTTTAGAATCCTGCGATCTCATTATTTTTCTCTCTCACAACAAAGGTGCAAAGCTTTGCGTTATGTTCAAATTCCTTTTATTTGGGGGTGTTTTAGATTTTCTATGATTTGTGTTTGATATGCTAGGTAATTGTGCTCGGATTTGGGGGTTTTACTGCTCGATTTCAAGGAGTTTGGTGCTCGATGTGTTCATTGTTATCTTGTGCTTGATCATTGATTTATAGGTCTGCCTTTGAGTACTTGATTTGGAGGCATGTAATCATCGATTCAACGACTTTTGCGTTGTCCGTCCATTGGCAAGTTCAATTTGGTTTTCCTGTAATCGATTGTTGGATAATGCTCTTAATTAATTTAGTATTTGTTGTTGTTGGTAATTGATATGACCTACTATCTCAATTTTACCATGATTTGGGGGTTTCTCTTTTGATTTCCCTTGATTCAGCTGTGTTGCTCATGTTTCTAAATGGCTCAGTTGTTTTCTCTGTGTTAAATTTTTTGTGGACCTCAAACATAATTTCCGAGGTATACTGAGTTTCTTTGACAAAACTAATCTCTCTTCGTGGATACATAAAACAGCGTATTTAAGGATAACAAATTTTTAACCAACGCGAGTTCGTCAGTGTAGTATCAATGTATCTTTTACAAACTGATCATACGCTTATATTTTAGGGGATGTGAGATACCTTGGTATTTTGGGGGTTAAGTAGTACTTAGATTTTCTAAGATAGGCTTTAAAAGAGTTTCGGCTATACTTATATATGACTCCGAAATAATTAAGGTTGAACTCTTGGAAGGGCTCAAGTAGTTGTTTCCAATTTTAGCATGGTTTCATGACAACCTTCTTTAATTGGGTTTTATAACCCCTTATAGTGTTAGCGATAAAGACTTGCATTCGCAAGTGAAGTTTGGACTAGAATCCGTATTTGAAAACATTCAGAAACTTTTTGAGTTGGCTCGACAAGTAATACCTCAAGCAGAGTTATACCTCGAGTAGAGTTATGACTCTAGCATTTAAAGTTGGTTCAAGAAGTAATATGTCAATGGGGTATATTTAGTTTAATTTGGTTCTTACAGTGCTTTGGCATTTTTGGTAGCTCTACTTGCTTTATTTCCTTGATACATTAAATTTGTAAGGCGTTAAGTTCATTTCAGTTTGTTAGAGGATCCAAACCAAAATGGTTTTCCTCTTATATTACCCAAAATTCATTTATTTTGATAGAATCAACTGGCTTTAGATAGTAAGAGCCTAGAACTTGTTCATTGCTTAAACATTACCTAGCCATAAATGATTCCAGATATTAAGTTTGCTACCATCTCCTTCTATCCATTGTAATATAAGAGTATCATTAGGAGAATGACTTCTTTGATTGCAGTCCACATTAAATATTGTCCACTGAGATTTTCCCCTTTTGATAAGCAATAATTTATTTATGTACTCTTTAATCCCCCTCAAGCCAAGTCCCGCTACAAGTCCTGCTACTCTAGATTAAAATTGAGGGTCTTTACATGGAAACCCAGGTATGATTTGAGGCACAATTGGTTTCCTTTACAATTAGAAATGTTTGTTAAATATTATTCTTGATTGGTTTAAGAGGTGCATTGTTTCTCATTATAGGTATATTACGACATGAAGGGACATTATAACAATGACCTTCATCACTGTGAATAACAATTATAGGGAGGGCAACATTGTTGCAAATGACCTTGATCACCGAAGAAAAATTGAGAAAATTTCAAGCCACTAATGGAGAAGAAACTCCTAGGACTTAAGAATGATTAGAGCGTCTATAAATTATATACAAAAAGGGTAAGTTACTCAAAGAAAGATAAGTTATTCTTTCAATTTATTTTTCTCACTATGCTCTCACATACACAAATATTTTTTAGTTTCTTAAGTATTGAATTTTAGGATAATGAAATTTCATAAGAATCTTGATGTTATGGAGCAATATCAATATCTTTTTTTCAACTGAAATCTCATCAATAATGTGATGTATATTTTTAGCATCCCCGTCTTTCCCATACTCATTTTTTGCATATACTGTCATATTACACGATTTCTTGTTTTAGTTACAACAACATGGGGTGATACTATCATCATATTATATATTTATTTTTATGTAAGAGATATTTATTTACTTTTTAGGGCAGCAATGGTGCTCAAGATGATGTTGAGCAAAAGTTTTTGCAAGTTCACCCAAAATTGAGGTATGAATGAAATGAGCCATATTTTAAGTTTGAGAGAAACTGTGCTAAAGAGTTTAGTACCTAGATAGACTTGCTCAAAATTCTCACTTGATAGTATTTTTATTAGATAATAAGATCCATGCAGTTACACTTAAGGTTTATTTCAAAAAAGTATATTATTTAATTTTCTTCAATTTGGACACTTGCTCTAACTAATGTTAGTTTGATTTCAATTAATAAGTATATATGGACCATTTTATGACCCTATAATTTGTTTTAGCATTGATGAAATCTTATGGATGGTGGTGAATCGAAAAGTTACAAGGAGGCTTTAGATGTGAAAGCCAAGAGCAAGTGGGAGCTTGCTATGGATGATAAGATACATTCATTATCAGTAAATCGAATTTGAGATTTAGTTCGGTTACCGAAAGGGAAGAGAGAATTGCACAACAAGTGAGTATACAGACTAAAACATGAATTTGACGGTTCAAGGAGATGCAAGGTTAGACTTGTGGTGAAGGGCTTTTAACAGAAAAAAGACGTTGATTTTGGTGAGATATTTGTTCCTGCTATGAAGATGTCTACTATTCGGGTTGTGATGAATATAGTTGCAGTTAAAGATTTGCATATTGAGCAACTAAATTTTAAGGCAGTATTTCTTCACGATAACCTTGATGAAGAAATTTATATGAAGCAGCGAGAAGGGAATTCGGTTAAAGGGAAATAAGATCTTGTATGTAGGCTCACGAAGAGCTTATATGGTTTGAAATAAGCGTCGAGACAGTTGTATTTGAAGTTCAAACAATTCATGTTTAGAAATGGTTATTGGGATAACAATATGGATCACTGTTATTTTTTTAAAAAAATACGGGGAACTCGTATATTATTCTACTTCTGTATGTAGATGATATGTTGGTAACATGTGTTGACATGGGAGAGATTATCAAGTTGAAGGAACAGTTATCCCAGAACTTTTTCATGAAGGACTTGGGTGCAGCAAAACAAATTCTTATTATGTGTGTTACAAGGACAGAAAGTGGCGAGAATTGAAGTTATCTCAAGTTGAGTGCATCGGCAAAGTGCTTAAGCGATTTAATATGGATGGTTATAAAGTTGTTAGTACACTATTGGGAGGCCACTTTAAATTGTCAAAGGAGTATTGCCCGAAGACTCAGAAGGATCATAATAAGATGCGGAAAGTTCTTTATATCAATCCACAGTTGGTAGCCTAATGTACGCTATGATTTGTACGAGACCAGATATTGCCCAAGCAGTGGGAGTTGGTAATAGGTATATGAGTAATCCAGGCAAGGAGCATTGGAGAGTTGTGAAATGGATATTGAGGTATCTAAAGGGGACTTAAGATATGATATTATGTTATGGGGGATCTCAGATATACTTACAGGGTTTCGTTGATTATGATATGGCGGGTGATATTGATTGGTGGAAGAGCACTAGTGGTTTCGTATTAACATTGAGAAGTGTTGCGGTTACTGTTGAGAATCGAGGTAGCTACTCTATCTTCCCTTACAAGAATGATACGTAGAAATTGCCAACCCAAGTAGTAAATCACCAAAAAACAATAAAGAACACAAAAAATGTTTCCCAGAGGAGGGAAGTAGAAAACCCTTGCAGATGAAAACCACTTCCCACGAATAATTCACTATGATATCAAACAGGTTACAATGATTTCTCAAGCTTCTCAAACTTTAATGGAGTCTCTTCAAACCCTAGCTTCTCTTAGTTTAAACTCACCAAAAGATAGGTTAACATAATAACCTAAGTCTCATTTATATAGTAGAGAACTTAAAACACAAATGGAACGAATCTCGAGATAAAAATATTACATCTAAGGAAAACCTACGCCAAGCTCGTTCGAATGACTCCTAGCTCGTTCGAACGACTTTGCGATAGTTGGTCTCCAACCCAAGAAACATAACGTCTTGTTCGAATGAGCTTGACTCCTTGGCTAAAATTCCAGTGAGTACAAAAATGTTCGTTCGAACGACTCGTTCGAACAACTTCCATTTTTGTTCTAACGACTTCGACAATTTCTCAATCTTTGACAATCCTTCTATTCGAGTTCATACCCAACAATCTCCCACTTGAAATCGAATCCCGTAACCCATATCCAGATCTCTAAATGAATTGCTCGTACTACCCGGACCTTCAATCTTGAAGACCCATAAAAGTTGTACATGTTGTCAACTTCTGAAAGTTACCACCTTCATAAACATATCGGCCAGATTTACATCAGTGTGAATCTTCACAAGCTTCAGCACACCATCCTCGAGGAGTGAGAAAATATAGTGATACCGAATATCAATGTGCTTGGTCCTAAAGTAAAAAAATTGAATTCTTCGTTACGTGTATAGCGCTTTGACTATCACTATACAACTTTGGAGAGAATTGTTTTCTACCAAGCTCTTTCATTAACCCTTTAGGCCAAACTATATCTTTGCACTCTTCTGTAGCTACAATATATTTTGCCTCCGTCGTAGACAAAGCTACAATCTTCTGTAGCCTAGAAACCCATGTAACTGAACAGCTTCCCAATGTAAAAATGAAACCACTAGTGCTCTTCCGCCTATTCATGTCACCTGCCATATCAGAATCAACAAAACCCTGTAAGCATATCTGAAAACCCCCATAACATAATGCCATATCTTGAGTCCCCTTTAGATACCTCAGTATCCATTTTACAGCTCTCCAATGCTCCTTGCCTGGATTGCTCATATACCTACTAACAACTCTCACTGCTTGGGCAATATCTGGTCTTGTACAAATTATAGCGTATATTAGGCTATCAACCGCGGATTGATAAGGAACTTTCCGCATCTCATCGCGATCCTTCTGCGTCTTTGGACAACAATCCTTTGATAATTTGAAGTGACCTCCCAATGGCGTACTAACAACTTTAGAACCATCCATATTAAACCACTTCAGTACTTTGCCAATGTACTCAGCTTGGGACAACTTTAATTTTCGCTATTTTCTATCCCTCGTAACACGCATACCAAGAACTTGTCTTGCCCCACCCAAGTCCTTCATAGAAAACTCCCGGGATAACAGTTCCTTTAACTTAACTATCTCTCCCATGTCGGTACTTGCTACCAACATATCATCTACATACAGAAGTAGAATAATATAACCATTTCACCATAATCTTTATAAAACAACAGTGATCCGTATTGCTATTCGAATAGCCATTTCTGGACATGAACTATTCAAACTTCAAATACCACTGTCTCGGTGCTTGTTTCAAACCGTATAAACTCTTCGTGAGCCTACACATAAGATCTTCTTTCCCTTTACCCGAATACCCTTCTGGCTGCTTCATATAAATTTTTTCATCAAGGTTACCGTGAAGAAATGCAGTCTTGACATCAAGTTGTTCAAGATGCAAGTCTTCAACAACAACTATATTCATCAAAACCTGAATAGTAAACATCTTCACAACGGGAGCAAAAATCTCATCGAAATTAACGTATTCTTTCTGCTAAAAGCTCTTTACCACAAGTCTAGCCTTGAATCTCCTTGATCCGTCAGATTCCAACATTAGTTTGTATACCCACGTGTTGTGCAATGCTCTCTTCCCTTTTGGTAACCGAACTAAATCCCAAGTTCGATTAACTGACAATGACTGCATCTTATTATCCATAGAAAGCTCCCACTTGCTCTTGACTTTCACATCTAAAGCCTCGTAACTTTCAGGTTCACCACCATCTATAAATAACAAGTCATTTAAAGAATTTACGTACCTTGCCGAAATTCTTGCAACTCTCGGCTCCTTTCGAAGTGCTATTGGAATGTCTAGATCATTAGGTTCCTCAATTTGATTCAGTGCAGCGAACTCAACAACGACTTCTACATCATCCTCTCGAGAGGGTTCATCATCTTTAATGTCGACACTTTCCACTACTTCACCTCAAATCCATTCCATAGGTACTCTGAGGTCTTTATATAAGACTTCCTCATTGAATGTAACATTGCGGCTCTGGATAACTTTTCGATCATATCCCAAAACCAGTATCTAAACTCATCACCACCATATCCAATAAATATATACACTTCGTCAACTTTGCATCTAGCTTTGTCCTTGTATATGAATTATCAAGCACATATGAGGTATAATCAAAAATACGCAAGTGATTAAGGTTTACCTCTTTATTGATCCATGCTTCTTCAGGAAACCCAAAATCCAAAGCCGTCGAAGGCCCTCTGTTAATCAAGTACGCCACCGTACTAACCGTATCTGCTCAAAAACACTTTGGCAATCCGGCGTCGAGTCTCATACTCCTCGCTCTTTCCTTTATTATTCGGTTTATGCATTCTATAACACTATTTTGTTGCGATGTTCTAGGAATAGTTTTTTGTCTCCTAATCCCGTTTGATGCGCAAAAGTCTTCAAACTCGTCACTATAGTATTTGCCCCCGTTATCCAACTTGAGGTACTTCAGTTTTAAACCGGTTTTATTTTCAACTAGAGTCCTCCACCTCTTGAACTTATCGAACACATCTGACTTGTTCTTCACGAAGTAGACCCACAGTTTACGAGTAGCATCATCGATAAAGGTAACATAGTAATGAAAACCATCAAGAGAAGACACCTTGGCTAGCCCCCAAACATCCGTGTGTACAAAATCCAGCTTTCCAAGTTTCCTTGATCTTCCAGATAATTAAAAACTGACATTCTTCTGCTTCGCAAGAATACACTCTTCACAAAACTTGAGATCAACCTTAGCAAGACCCTCTAGCTTTTCCTTTATTACCATTATCTTCATCCCCTTTCACTCATGTGACCGATCCGTTTGTTCCACGTACTTGTATCAATCCCCAGAGTAGCTGCACAAATAATGGAAATTGTAATTTGCGTTGTATACAACGTTCCTTGTCTCACTCCTCGAGCTACCAACATAGCTCCCTTTATAATCTTTCAGAAGGTCGCGCCAAAGGTACACTTATATCCGACATCATCCGCCAATTTGCTAACCGATATAAGGTTACTCCCCAGTTTAGGTACAAGTCGCACATTTTGTAAAACTAATATTCCCCCTGAAGGCAACAATAACCTAGCATTTCCATTTCCTGTAATATTGCGTGCACTCATCTGCAAGAAAGACCGTGCCAAAGTCGCCTTTAACAATATTAGTAAGAACACCTACGTTCGCAGTAACATGAAAGGAAGCGCCCGAATCGATAATTTAAGATTCGCTAACATCGTTACACGATAGTAGTAGTGCCTTGTCAGAACTAACCTCCTTAGTAAGGTTTATTGTATCTTTCTCTTCATCATCAATCTTCTTAGAAGAAGAAGAGTTACAATCTCGTCTGAAGTGACCATTCTTTCCACAAGTCCAACATGCACCGGGCGGCTTAAACTTTCCTCTTGACTGTGATCGACCCCTTCCAAATTTCGGCCCTTTTCTGTAAGACCTCCCTCATTCCTTGACGTTCAACATACTGCCGTTTGAACTCGAAGAGGGTTCAGATGTTTTACGCCTATTATCTTCACTCATAATCAACGAGACTATAATATCAAATTTGTTGTTTTCCTTCCTCGATGAGTTGCTCACAGCTGTAATAAATCCTTCCCAGCTCTTTGGCATCTGCCCTAGAAGAGCCCACACTCTCACCTCCTTGGTAAAAGTGATTTTAGCGGATTCTAGTTGAGCATGTATGGTATTGAACTTAATGATATGAGCTTGCACACTACCATTGTCCTTCATCTTCAAAGTAAACAAACGCCGTAAAAGGTGTACCTTATTTGCCCCAGACGGTTCAGAGTACGTAGCAGACGTCTCCATTAAACCCTTCGTCATCGTAACTTTGAAGATCATGTGTAGAATTTGAGATGACAACGCTAACCTAATAGTTTCAAGCGCTTTGTGATCCAATCGCGCCCACTTAGCAGCATCGTACTCTGGTGGCATCATCTCAATTCTACCTAGTGGTAAATCAAGATCTTTCTGATATAGGCAATCTTCTATCTGTATTTTCCACACTCCAAAGTTTGATCTATTGAACTTTGTGATCTTCAACTTCTCCTGATCGGCCATCGCTCTTTACCACATAAGCCCTAATACTCGCTTTGACACTAATTGTTGAGAATCGCGGTAGCTACTCTTTCTTCCCTTACAAGAACGATACGCGGAAATTGCCAACCCAAGTAGTAAATCAGCAAAGAACAATAAAGAACACAATAAAAGTTTCCTAGAGGAGGGAAGTAGAAAACCCTTACGGATGAAAAACCACTCCCCACGAACAATTCACTATGATATCAAACAGGTTACAATGATCTCTCAAGCTTTAATGGAGTCTCTTCAAACCCTAGCCTCTCTAAGGTTAAACTCACCGAAAGATTGGTTAACATAATAACCTAAGTCCCCTTTATATAGTTGGGAACTTAAAATACAAATAGAACGGATCTCAAGACAAAAACATAACATCTAAAACAAACTTACACCAAACTCTTTCGAACGGCTTCTAGCTCATTCGAACGACTTTGCGATAGTTGGTATCCAACCCTAGAAACATAACGTCTCGTTCGAACGACATCCAAGCTCGTTCGAACGAGATTGACTCTTAGGCCAAAATTCCAGTGAATACAAAAAAGTTTGTTCGAACGATATCCATTTTCGTTCGAACGACTTTGACAATTTCCTAATCTTCGACAATCCTTCTATTCGAGTTCATACCCAACAGTTACATGGGTTTCTAGGCTGCAGAAGATTGTAGTTTTGTCTACGACGGAGGTGAAATATGTTACGGCTACGGAAGCGTACAAGGATATGGTTTAGCTTAAAGGGTTGATGAAAGAGCTTGGTAGAGAACAACTTTCTCCTAAGTTGTATAGATATAGTCAAAGCGTTATACACTTAGCAAAGAATTTGGCTTTTTACTCTAGGACCAAGCATATTAATATTCAATATCATTATATTTGCTCGCTCCTCAAGGATGGTGTGTTGAAGCTTGTGAAGATTCATACTGATGTGAATCTGGCCGATATGTTTACGAAGGCGAAAACTTTTCAGAAGTTGACGACGTGTACATCTTCTGTGGGTCTTCAAGATTGAAGTTCCGGGTAGTACGAGCAATTCATTTGGAAATTTAGAGATGGGTTACGGGATTCGATTTCAAGTAGGAGATTGTTAAGTGTGAATTCAAATTATCGAAGAAGAACTGAAATTTTTGATGTCGTTCGAACGAGATCTCTATTTTTGTGTTTTGGAAATTGGTTCGTCAAAGTTGTTCGAACGAGCTTGGATGTCGTTCGAGCGAGTTACATGTTTCTACGGTTGGAAACCTTTTGTCGTAAAAGTCGTTCGAACGAGATTGACTTTAGTTCGAACGAGATGTGCGTTGGATATCTGAGAAGATCGTCTGTGACGTTGAGTTTGCCTCGAGATCCGTTTCTACTTGTAATTAGTCCTTTAGTATATAAAGAGGACTTAAGTTATTTGTTAACTTATCTTTTCTCTGTGTGAGTTTAATTACAGAGAGGTAGAATTTGAGAGACTCCATTAAAGCTTGAGAAGCTTGGAGAGATCGTGTAACCTATTTAATTTAGTGGATTGTTTGTGAGGAGTGGTTTTTTATCCATAAGGTTTTTCTACTTTCCTCCTCTGGGAATTCTTGTGTTCTTTATTATTCTTGTTTGATTGTTTATCTTATTAGGCTTATTCTGCGTATCGTTCTTGGTGTAGAAGATAAATTATCTATCTCTATTCTCAACAAGTCGTTCGAACGAGATTGGATTTTGTTCGAACGAGGTGTGCTTAGGAGGTCGCCTGAGACGTTGAGTTTGCCTCGAGATCCCTTCCACTTGTAATTAGTCCTCTAGTATATAAAAATGACTTATGTTATTTGTTAGCCTATCTTCTGATGAGTTTAATTCTAAAGAGCTTGGATTTGAGAGACTTTATTACAGAGCTTGAGAAGCTTGGAGAGATCGTCTGTAACCTGTTTGATCATAGTGGATTGTTCGCAGGGAATAGTTTTTTATCCAGAAGGGTTTTCCACTTCCCTCCTCTGGGAAAATACTTGTCTTCTTTATTGTTATGTGTTTTGTCTATTTCTTGATATGGCGTATTCCGCGTATTGTTCTTGGCATAGAAGAGAGAGTAGCTATCTCGATTCTCAACACGCCCCTACATAAAAGTAGTGCTGAAGGCGCGTTAATGGAAAATTGTATAGCGTTGAAAGCGTGTCGACGTTGTTCATCGTGACGAGCCACAGGTAGTACTAGTGTAGCAATTAGGGTTGTACTCAGGTCGGTTCGGCCCGGGTCCAGGCCTATGTCTGATCTGATCCGAACTTATCGGGTTACCAAATTATAAACCTGGACCCAAACCAACTAGGTGCATAACCCGAACCCGAACCAAACCGGGTTGGTCGGGTCGGGCCGGGTCCTGAGTTCGGTTTGTTATTTTTTTTCAGATGCATTGTAAACCCACATTAAACCAAATAACCCAGATGCAAATCCACATTGAACCAAATAGCTTAGTATGACCAAATAGCCCATAATCCATATGCAAACCATTATCACACAAAAAAAACAGTATGACCACCAAATAGCTCAGAGATGCATACCAACACCATCATCATATACAAATACAACCCTCACGTATAACAAATGTAAATATACCCACCATATACAAATACATCATCATATACAAATACCCATCATATACAAACACCAACATCATCATATACAAACACAAAAGTCTCCCCACCGCCAACGGTCGTCGTCTCCACCCCACCTGCTACACTGCCAACACCAATTGTACCAGCTCCAGTCTCATCTCCACCGGCTTCACCACTTGTTGTTGCCGCAACTCCACCACCAGTACTCCCATCACCAGTTGTCAAATGTACCTTTGTGGTTTTGGGAGAGGGATAGTTTTGATGGGGTTCAAAGAAATAATGAAAACAAAGTCGAGAAAGGGGAAGGAAGGAAGGGAGAGAGAGGGGAAGTTTTCAAAGGGTTGATAGATCTGAGAAAGGGGAAATTTTTAAAGGGTTAATAGATCTGAGAAATGAGTAGTTTTCAAAGGGTTTTGGAAGAGGGGTAGTTTTGATGGGGTTTGAGTTGGGTTGGTGTAAGAGTATCAGGCGGGTATCAGGCTTGAAGCACCAAATGTATAGATCTGTGAGAGAGAGAGAGAGAGAGAGAGAGAGAGATAGGCGTTTGAGTTGGGTTGCGTCAAGATTTCAAATAAATAATGAAATCAAAATCGGTTCGGGTTTACTCCGGTAAGCAGACCTGAAAACTGAAACCGACCCGATAATAACCGGGTCTTTATAACCTAAACTGAAACCGACCCGGGTTCTCTTCAAACCCGGACCAAACTGGTCGGTTCGGATCGGTCTGGGTCGGTTTACGGGGTTGTCGGGTTTCGTGTACAGCCCTAGTACAATAAGAGAAATAGTCTAGATACATAAACTTTATTAGAGAACAAACTTCATTAGCTTACATAAGAGGGACCTAGCCTCACATATCGTGACGGTGGGGATCCAAACCCTACCAATGGGTGGTCCCAGCGTTGGTTGATAACTTTGCTAATTTTTATAACACTCGATTACCCAAGTTTCATAAACACAACATATTTTTTCAATATGGGAAAACCCAGCACCCTTGACTAAGGCCTCCAGTTCTTGCTCCGTTCTTTCCTTCCCTCCATTGAATCCCACCATCATGATAGAATCCATTAGGTGAAGATTTTGTGCGCCAATTTTTTTGTTAGGGACGTCTGTCAGTAGCCCCTCAATGATAATCACCTTCCCTTGATCTGGCAGTGCTTCGTAACAGTTCTTCAGTATCTTCGCACAATGTTCATCGCTCCAATCATGAATTATCCTCTTAAAATAGAAAATAATTATGTCAACAAAAATTAGTGATATATATATATATAGTTGGAATATTCAAAGTGATATTATGGTTAAATTTTGTAAATATATATAGATAATCACCTTCAATAAAATAGCATCTCCTTTGGGAACACTTCCAAACATATCTCCCCTCATATGTTTCACACCTGCAAGTGCAACCAAGATATTCCAATACTTACTTCGCTAGAGCGTCACAATTTTAAGACAACTACTAATTTTTGAGCGGAAACTTACCTGGATGTGAAGGCGCGGTGTTTATCACATGTGGCAAATCATAGTTAATACCTTCACATGTTAATTGAACTTCCATGCCCACCACCCACGTCAACAACTTGTTTTAAGCCCTCGAATCCCTTGTATACCTCAAGGATTTTCTTCATAACTATATTTGTGGAATTGAACATCCCTTTATCGAAGAACGTCTGACACTCAATTAAGTCAGGGTCTACGGTAGGATTATCAAAAAGATGCGCTCCGTTGGCCTTAACGAATGGAATCCCACCTTCAAGAATTGCATCTTTCAAGTAGTACCTATAACCATATAAAGTTGTGTTAGCCCTTATAAAAAAAAAGTGAGACAGCAATATCTAGAGATTTTGCTACATACCAGCTCAAGTTACTGGGTTTGCTTCTACGGTAGATGATGAATGGAACAATGAAGCAATGAATAGCTAATAGAACTAGGAATTTGCTTGCAGGTGCCAAACTGTAAAGCCTTTCGACTTTGCCGTCGCTTCCCATGCTAATAGAACAATGAAGCAATGAATAGCTAGATAAAAGGCGCAAGATACGATCAATCATGTTTGTGGCATTTGGGTTGTTTGATGGAAGGTGAGAGGTTATGACTGATGCTGAGAGTTGGGCTCCTTTGCCTTTTCTAGCTATGATCTCAAGCAAGTCGAGTTCTACTACCGTTCGCAGGACCATAGGTAGGATCTGCATCATGTGCAATTGATTGATGTACACATAGGATTCATTGTCTAGCTGGTTTAGTGTTGAATCCATGGTTTGGAATGTTAAGTGCATGAAAGTCTGTAATGAGGGGATGGTCTTATATTAAGCTATCTTGAGATGCAGCATCCACTATCTCTACATCTACTGTAGTTTATTATAAGGAGATTAGAGATCTGGGCTGCTTAATTACATTGTTATATTATTGTAGTTGACTCTCTTTGATTAAATTTGCATGTAATTAGCTTCATTTGGAAATAAACTATAAGCTATCTTCTTTTAATTTTTAATTAGGTTTTGTCTCTTTTTTTAATCTGTCAGTGAGTAACGAGCCACTTCTCTTGCAAAATAAATAGCGTTTTTTTTTGTAGTGACATATTTAGATCTCTTAACTCCTTCACAATGGACATGCGCCTGCAGGGAGCCTAGAGATATATTCATACAATATTGTACCGTACGTATGACAAACCGATTCATCTAGAGATATATTCAACGAGCAGTTACGCACGCGCATACTGTGCTAACACGTTATTTTTAGGAATAAAATGGGGTCTTGTATTATGTTTCGAAATATAAATGTAATCAATTTCACGTTGGGCTAAACTCTAGAATGTTGAATGGGATTTGAGTTCAGTCTCCTCCTTAGGACTAAATATATATTGGGTAAATAAGGGGAGACATGAGGAATCTGATGTCCTATAGTTCTACTGGCTACCTGTGTTTCGAAATGGCACCAATGTATTAGAAAGCTGAGTATAATAAGAATTTTAACATGAGTTGCCATGAGGAATTTTGAACGGTGTGATTTGTTCTGAATACTAGCATGTATGCTCAAAATATTTACACATTTAGTCAATTTCAAGAATATCCATTATAGAACGCTTTCTGATGAGTTGTACTGTGCTACTTGTCTGATCTATGTTTACCTTCTATCTCTGGATGCCTGATTGATCAGGTGAAGGTCTCAGGTGCAATTCCTAATTTCAGGTGAAGCTCTTAGGTGCAACTAACTATTGATAAGGGTTTAGTAGAACCCCTAAAGATCATTGTAAGACATGAAAGGCAGTTCTGACTCTCTTTATCGTTGGGTTAGCACTTTAAGAGCAATGTTGCTAATACGCTATCTCTATGTATTTTATCGTATTTTATCATACATACTTATTTTCCGGCAGGAGCCATAAACTTGCACTCATGTCATTAGTTTAGTTTTAATTTTACATTCACGTGTAAATGAATCCTTAGTTGACAAAAGGCTATGTTCGAGTGCAAAGGCGAGTAAAGCTGAAGGCGGCGTCCCCAGATATCACCATCGAGCTTAGTGTAAAACATGACAAGATCTATAAATAATTAGATCTAGAATGACCTAGGACTTAATACGATAATCACGATTAACAATAATGCGGAAACATAATCGCATACCTTGATCCATAGCTTGATTGATTGAGGTATGTCTTTTGTGTTCGTCAGCGGCGGCGAGCGGTGACAACTAGGTTTTCTCTCCCTTAACCTTCTCTTTGAGATTGTGCTTTAGTTGATGGGCTAGGCACATTTATATAGGTAGAGAAAGGACCTAGTCTCCTATTTCAATCAGGATTACTTTCCATCAAAGTAGAGAGTTATAGGAAACCCTGACCTCATTAACCAATAGGATTAGTTTCCTATTAGAACTTGGATCATCATGATTAGAAACCCATAATTACTAAAGGACCCTACTCATGTGGGCCATAATAAGTCTTACATTCTCCCACTTGGCCCATATGAAGTAGTTTTGAAAATCATACTCGATAAAATTTTAGTTTGCAAAATTTTTGACTCAAAATGGGCTCAACGATTAAATAACTGACACGCGCGCGATTTATATATCTAAGTCATACTATCTGTATTGGTCATCATAATACCAAAATCAAACAATTTACTAAAGCAAGTCATGGCGGTCTTATGCAATTTTGCGACACATTTCCTTCCATGTACTACAACAATAATGAACTATTTAACTTGGTTCATAAGTGATGTTTATAGGCGTTAACAAATAAGCCTATAAAAGGTCCATCAATAATGTCTTGTCAAAAGACTTTTCTGTTATCATTCATCCAATCACATACATGTGTACACATAATGATAAATAGGAAAATATCATAAACATACTATAATAAGATCTCAATAAGATGTCTAAAGAAAATAATCAAACTAAAAATCCATAACTATAAAGAAAAATATCATGGAATCCGCCTAAGACCCATACTCTAAGCATGTTCCTTAAATGTCTTTGGCGGTAATCCCTTAGTCAATGGATCTGCAACCATAAGCATTATGCTTATGTGTTCTATAAACACTCGTTATTTCTGAACAGACTCCTTGACTGATAAATATTTTATCTCCATACCGAATATCTCTAAAACTTTATTAATATAGGCTTTCTGAGACAGTCCTAACAATCCTCGTGCTCGGTCTCGATAGATTTCGATTCCAATCACGTAAGATGCCTCACCTAAATCTTTCATTTTGTTCCATTAATTTTAACTCTTCTTTCATAGCTTCAATCCATTTAGTAAAATTATTACTATCCATGGCTTGTGAAAATGAAACCGGATCCTTAATAGTCCCTATGTCAAATTCAGATTCCTGTAAGTACACCACATAGTGATCTGAAATAGCAAATCTCTTTTCCCGTTGGGATCGACGTGGTGCTATTTCTTGTAGTGCCTCTATTATCAGTTCATTGGTGGCAATCTCATTATGGAGTGGTTGATTTCCCAGTTGTTGCTCGGTATTATCGATTTGATCAACAACCATAGGAACAACAACAAAATTAGAAGTTATGGGTAATGGGACTTTCACCCTAACTTCCTCAATAACCACATTTCGTGATTCACTACTCCCACTAATTTTACCATTTTCAAGGAATCTTGCATTACCGGTTTTAACAATTCTCGTACTATGGGTAGGACAGTAAAACCTATACCATTTGGACTTATCAGGATAACCAATAAAGTATCTACTGATAGTTTTAAGGTCCAATTTCTTTTCATGTGGATTGTAAATTCTAGCCTCCGCTGCACATCCCCAAACATGAAGATGTCTTAAACTAGGTTTCCTTCCAGTCTAAAGCTCGAATGGAGTTTTTGGAACTGCCTTACTAGGAACCCTATTTAATAAATATACAGCGGTCTTTAAAGCTTCAATCCACAAAAATATGGGTAAAGTTGAATTACTTATCATACTCCTAACCATTTCCATTAAAGTACGATTACGCCTTTCAGCTACACCATTCTCCTGTGGCATTCCTGACATTGTGTATTGAGCACGAATACCAAGCTTCTCTAGGAGTTTGGCGAATGGGTCAGGGCACTGGCCCGATTCGTCATATCTACCATAGTATTCACCACCTCTATCTGACCTAATAACTTTTACCTTTTTGCCTAATTGTCTTTCAACCTCAGTAATGTATACCTCAACGGCATTCACTGCTTGAGATTTTTCACTTAATAAATAGACATAACCATAACGTGAAAAGTCATCAATAAAGGTGATAAAATATTTTTCTCCCATAAAACAATGAATGGTAAAAGGTCCACAAATGTTTGTATGAATAATTTCAAGAAGCTCACAAAATATTAATACTATGAATTATAGATAAATAAATAAAGTCATAATATAAGAAATTAAAACCAAATTATATTCCGATGATGAACTAATAATATCATCACAAATCAACCTTTGGGTCTAAATTGTAATATATAAAACGTCCACTCAAATAGTTATAACATTAATATAATAGGGCTAATTAAAAGTGTACGCCAAAATATGTAAGATCCTTCACCTTTGGGTTATTAGTTCCAAACACAAACTAGAATATATATCAATTACCCTATTTCAATTTATTAGTCTCGCAAAAGTCAATCTGCCTTTGGGAGAATTCATAATATTTTGAGATAAATAAATCGTATTATATACTCGGTTTGATATCCATGCATCATAATAATTGGGTCACTTTGGTGACTTCCAACCGGCCAAAATCACAGATCTCAAATCGATATTAAACATGGTCAATATATTTCATGTAACTGGAAAATGACTCAAAAAAAGAGACATGCGCCTGCAGGGAGCCTAGAGATATATTCATACAATATTGTACCGTTTGTATGATAAACAGAATAATCTCTTAATATTCAATAGAATTGTAAAGGATTATTAAAAAACAAAATCATAGTCATAAAAAACTCAGATTTCGGTTTTGGCGCCTTGTTTTTGACGATTTGGTCTGTGATCGTGTAGACCATGATTCGATCAATAAGCTATTTGTGCGAAGCTAGTGCCTAGTATTGGTAGAGCTGGCAATGGGGCGGGTCTGGTTCTGATTAAGCACTACGGAGTGGATGGAGGCGAAGTGAAGAGGGATCAGATTCTTCTAGTCTCTTTATTATTACGGGGGCGGTGTTTTTGCTACTTTAGAGAAATCTACCTTATGTCCAGAGACTAAGAGGGATCGGGATGCGATGTGGGTACCTTGAACTCCCGCCAAAACTTGGTGAACGTGTAATGTTTCAGTACTTTCGACCTCACCTTAAATATCTTAAAACGCTTATTATTTGTGCTAAAATACCCCAAAGGAGTGGAGAACAACTAATGGTATCGCCGATGTTGTCATACTTTCTTCTCAATTGGTACACATACAGACACCAGGAAGAAATCTATGATCACGGCGTTAACAAAAAAATAATTCATTAGATTTGATTTGATGTTTGAAATATGAGATATTGCGGATTACACCTACGTTGAAGCGAAGAACGTAACTGATACACAAGCTAGTAGTGTTGTCGATTGAACAAAAGTGCATATCAATTTTTTTTTATGAATTGTAATGACCTAAATGTTTTTAACGAATAATGGAAGTTTATGCTTTTCTTAATATACTGGGAATACCTCAACAAATCAATGAATTTCGTATATTTTGAATGATCAAGACGTTGTTAACCATTGGATTAAAGAAAATACATAAAGTTCTATAATTTGTGAAGGTATTCCTGGGATACCAAGCTGAGCCTTATATCACTTTATTATAACGGGGTGGTGTTTTTGTCGCTTTAGACAAGTCTGCTGTAGTGGCTTATTCCGCATCTCGAACTCATGCTTCATCTACGAACTACATCTGAACTCTCGACCTCACCAACAGAGCACGTGGCACAGACAACAACATCAGGAAGCACAACACAACGAGTTTCTCAACCAACACCACTCATCCATAATACTACTCGTGCTCTTGGTTGAGAGCCGTCTTGTAATAGCTTATTTCGTATCTCGGACTCAAGCTTCATCCTCGACCTCATCAGCATACAGGGAACACTACCAGAGACATATGCAATATTCCTCAGTTCACGTCATCGCTTTCGACCTCCACATCAACAGTTCGATTTATGCAAGTGTACAGTCATCAATAGAGCCATTGTACAGCAACATAGATCAGGGCGTTACACAATCTGGTCAAAGAGTATCTTACATATACTTTGTAACGTTCATCATTAAGAATCTTAATGGTCATCAAACGGTCATATTATAAGACCTATAAATAAGACCAGAGAACTGCAGATTAAGGATGGACAAATCTTCACCCAGTAACTCTCTATACAAAACTATTCAGAACATCTTTTGTAATAGCTAGAAACCATCAATAAGATCTCTATCTTTCTAATTCTTCAAGAGAGGTCGTGGCTTTAAACCTATGCAAAGGTTTTCTACGCTAAACTTTGTGTTAGCAATTATTCCTTGTTCGCTATTGTTCTGATTATCTTTTGTAATCCTAAAGGTTGATGGCACCTAAACCAACTGATAAGTGTTCCAAGGACAAAAGTATTGGTAGATTTGTCACAAAATTTGATTTAGATAAAGCTATTAAGAAGATTCGCAAGCAGATTCAAATGGATATTGAATTAATTTTGTCAGAGGCAAATTTCCATGAAGCAATTCTGGCAAAAAGAAAGCAAAAAAGCTATCAAGTATAAGACACCATAATCTTATAGATGTCAATTATTAACTACACCAATAGTTCTATAGTTAGTATAAGATTTAAAGTTGCAGCATATGATATGTTTTGGGTTTAGATTTGTAGAAATACAGTCTTACTCTTTCTAAATTCAATGGCCTCCTTGCTCCATTAATGTTTGCTGCCATGATGTTTTAAGTCTCTCATGAGCCTGAAAATGTTATACTTATGACTTAGTAATTACTATCTCCTTGTCCCATTAATGTTTGCCATGATTTTTATGTTTCTCATGAATTTGAAGATGTTCATGCCTTAGTAGTTGGTATATAAATCATCATGACTTAGTAGTTGGTATATAAATCAAAGGTAATATCTCAACTTAAATTATTATGTATTTTCCTTCTTAATGTTTCTCCATAACACATGCTTTCTTAGATGAACATTTAATCTTCTCTAATTTCCTTGGTAGTATGTTGACAAACCTTACCTCATGCTCTAGCTAATAACTACTACTGTATAAGACATTATGGGGTCTGAGTGCCTCGAGATTGACACATAAAGGGGCTCTTTTGATACTTTAAATTTTATGCTCAAAAGCTAGAAACATAAACCTCGACAAAAAAAAATCTTCTTCTGGCCCCGACTTCAAATTTCACCTCTCCTCCAAAAAGAAAAAAACCCTGCTTTCTCTTAGGTAAAACCCCCTGCAATCTCTCTCTCTTTCTCTCTCTCTCTCTCTCTCTCTCTCAGGTACGCTTTCTCTTCTTCTTCTCTCTCTCTCTCTCTTAATCCTCATTGAAGCTTTGGAATCTGATATTTGATCTTTGTTTGAATCATCAGTAAAGGTGTTCTACTTAATTTGATCAAATTGGGTATGTTCAGCAAGGTATGCTTATTACCAGCAATGCATGTTCATAACCTATTTTTCAATTAGGTCAACTTAATTTGATCTCTGAATTTACATGTAAATTTAAATCATGTCAAATTATCTTTAGATCAAATTATTTAAATGATACACATTTTAATTGGTAATCTTCATCAGGTAATATTTGATATCTAAATTATTTTTTATTTCCCAAAATAAAATTTACCAAAGTTTTGCCTAATGTTGTTATATTTTTCCAATTTCTCTATCGCATGAAATCTCCCTAGCGAAAGAATCTCTTCCATGCTTGTTGCAAATTCCAGGTATCTTTAATTATGTTCGCTTAGCCATTTTCTTTAGTTAGATTGTCAATGCATCCTAAAGGTTATGTAAAACTTGAATTCTACTTCCCAAGTTCTTTATCTCTGTCCTAGGTCTACATTCTTCTGGTTGTTTCTCTTAGTTTGGAAACGGTTTTGGTCTTGATTAGTTGGGAGCTTTCTCTCTAGAGGATTGGATGGTATCCCAAGTAGAAGTTTTGTAGATAAGATGTCTTCACTCGAAATGATGACAGTGATTGATGTCCTTGACGAGTTGATTATTTAGCCAAGAATTTCTTAAATAATTTTTGTTTCACTATGGCAATCCCTACATATTCAGAGCAGGACCGGCCCTGGCTATAGGCGCAAGAGGCGGCGGCCGCCTAGGGCCCCCAAATAAGGGCCCCAAAATGGTATAGTAGTATAAACAAAAGGCCATAAAATTGACATAAGTTTAGCTTGGGCTATTGGTTGCACTGAATTACTTTGATTAAGAGGTTAGAGGTAGCCTTGGACTAGTTTTGATTAAAGTTCAAATTTTGTACTTAGAAAATGCAATAATAATACAAAAATCTCCTGAGGAGGGCCCCACTACTTAACCTTGTCTTGGGCCCCTAAACCTCAGGGTCGACCTTGATTCGGGGTTCTGGACTTGGCTGCCAATATTTTGCCTTTTGATATAGTATGTTCTTTCGAGTCTGTTGGGAAACCGAGGGGGCAAATCGCAACGCAGAAGCACAATACGATTTAGCAAGAATCTTAGATCTATAAACTAACCACATAGAATTCAATCCAAAGTAATTAATCACTTACACAAGGTTTAAATTAGGTGGAAACCATAAACAAGATCAAAACCACCCCTGACAAGCACGACGAATATATTATCACACTAGGGTACAATAAGTTCCAGAGATCACTCAAACCTCACCTCTACCCTTATAGATAATCTCCCGCAAGAAACCCTAGAAAGAAAACCCAATGAAATCTCTCTAGAGCAAAACCCTTGATTTTTCTATTTTTCTCTCTTTAACTCTTTCTTACAGTACAGAGGTCTTTAACATACACTTTCTATTTATAGGCTTTCCATTAGGTCATCTCCAAAGTACGCATTACGAGATAATCCATCGTTCTGGATTAAATCCCCTTTAAAACAAACTTAGAAACAACCAAACAGAGCCAATTTCATTCGAACGGGTCATTAGGTCATTCGAACGACCCATAGACAATCCTCTGGAATTTTGGCCCAATAGTTATTTTTGTTCGAACGACCTCAGAAGTTGTTTGAACGACTTCAACAAAAACTTTTTCGCTCGAACGACTTCCCCACTCGTTCGAACGACTTTCCCCAATTTTTGAGCCGTATTCCTAAATGAGTCTTCAACATTCTGTAGGATAAACTTAGTGTCTTCAATACGAGGATATATGTAGAATACTCTATATCACTATAGTTTTGGGATGTGAGTGATCGCCGCATAAAATATGTGCATTTTAGTAACACTCTCAATCCAACTAAGTTATGGATCGTTAGTTTCTTCTCTAATCATTTGTTTCATACTTCTGCAATTTCTTTTCACATACGTGCTACTACATAAATAATAGATATTAAAACGTAATACCCGTGATTTTGCGGTTCACCTAATTTTCCCCACTCCTACCTAAATCTACTATTTGGTGAATCCCTATAAGCTTTGAATGGTGTTCTCCCTGGCTGCATGCTTCCTTGGTATCATATAGATGTCTCACATTTCATAAATATATGTATATAGGTTTGATGAAAATTATTAAGTTAGGCATATTATTCTAATTTCTTCAGTATATGTTTGCAGGTTTGGATGAAGAAATCTTATTGATACAAACTTGAGTTGAATGTACTCATATTTATATTTTGAGATCTGGTATTCTTCTATGGCAAGTCAAAAAGATCTATTATGTCAGTAACGATTACTTAACACTAAGCATATTGTAGCGTATAATATACTATTTTTTTTCTTTTCAAGCAACAAAACTCAATGTAATTTCAACATGTCAACAACCAAAATACTCCAAAAGAGACAAATCAATGATGAATGTAATTTGCTATTGAATAATATTGTGAGCCAATATTATGATCAAAAATAATTTACACTATAATGAAGTAATAACCTAACATGGTTATTACTAACATAATCTTTAGATGTACCTTTTACGCTAAATATGGTTTTTGATCATAGAATCCAGAACAATGATGTTCTCAAAACATTATGGCATCACTCAGATGCTATTATGTGTTGCTCCTTTAAGTAAAATAATGATAATTTAAGTAAAAGAAAGGTGACAGACTTATAAAAATAGAATATTTTGTTTGTTTATGTTTATACAATATTTATTTGCTTATGACTATAGTCACCTTATCTTTGTGCACGTATTCCCCTCTACTTAAACACTAAGCATATTACAGCGTATAATACTATTTTTTTTCTTTACCGGCAACAGAACTCAAGCTATAGGTATATCCTAATCCGTTTCTTTTAAATAAACCAAATGTATTATTTTGTTATTGTTCTACTTCCATTTCCACATAGTTAATTTGTTTTATAACAAAAATGCAAAGATATACAAGATTAGGTGGTCTAGACATTCATATATGTTATTATATTCCACCAATTACTTTTTGTGATAGGAGTTACTCAAATTTAGCAATGGATCAAGTGAATACATTCTCAAAATATTATGGCATCACTCAGATGCTATTATGTGCTGCTCTTTGAAGTAAAAGAAAATAATTTAAGTAAAAGAAAGGTGTCAGACTTATAAAAAGAGTTGTTTTTTTTTGTTTATGTTTATACAATATTTATTTGTTTATGACTGTAGTCACCTTATCTTTGTGCACGTATTCCCCTCTACTTAAACACTAAGCATATTACAGCGTATAATATACTATTTTTTTTCTTTACAGGCAACAAAACTCAATGTATTTACAACATGTCAATAACCAATATACTCCAAAAGGGACAAATCAATTATGAAGGTAATTTTCTATTGAATAATATTGTGGGCCAATAATGTGATCAAAAATAATTTACACTACAATGAAGTAATAACCTAATATGGTTATTACTAACATAATCTTTGGATGTACCTTTTACGCTAAATATGGTTTTTGGTCATAAAATTCAGAACAATGATGTGTTATAATAATCCACAATACGATGGAAAATTCTAGTTAGCAGAAAAGTACAAAGAACACCAAATTGGTTAGAAAAAATAAGAGCTTCAGTTGTTTAAACGCAGTTAATTACAATGAATTACTATAAACCCTTAGTTCTTCCCAAGAACTTTTCTAGATCTAACATAAGAAAAGAAAATAACCTAAGTCCCCATTATATACTAGAGAACTAGAAATACTAAAATAACACATCTCGAGGCAAAACCACGCCTTAAAATAACATCCTACCCCAAGCTCGTTCGAACGGCATCCAAGCCCGTTCGAACGACTTTACGCTATTTGTTCTAAAACCCTAGAAACTCGACAACTCGTTCGAACGATATCCAAGCTCGTTCGAACGAAATTTGTCTATAGGCCAAATTCCATAGAGGTAAACATTGGTCGTTCGAATGAAATAGGGAGTCGTTCGAACGACTCTAAACCTCGTTCGAAGGACTTTTACGATAATTTGGTCTTCAACTCATAACGTCTCTAGATCCTCCTAGATCATGGTTCTCCTCTTTAGGAGCCTTGAGCTCCTGCTTAAGTTGGAACTGGAGATCTGGAAATGTGGCGCTGCCCATTTTCCTGCTGTACCACTTCAACTTACTAGGTAGCTGACCCTTCTTCCAACCTCGAAATGACTCAATACTACCCTGTCTTGTAGCATGAACTTTCCTCTCTAAAATCCCATCCTCCTGCAACAAATCTTCTCTTTCCATCCATAAGTCATCAACTGACGGTAGGCGAGTGTTGATTGTGAAGTCTTCATCTAAAAGAAACGGCTCAAACAACTTCAAATACTTGGCATTAATCGCGAAGACATCTGCATAAAAGGCGGCAAATCCAATTTATACACACATGTCTTACCTTGCAGTAACATTCAGAGAAACACACTACGCCCCTTGGGATCATCATATCCTGCAACATACCCTAACGTAACAAAAGGCTGTATATGCATAGAAACCAACATAACGAAAGTAGTTGGTAATGGGGGTCGAGATAACCTATCAGCCATTTTGTTGTCCACTCCCTTCTTATACTGTATAAAAAAGGGGAATTGTTGGAGATACGACATCCCCTTCATCTGGCGAGCTTACTATAGCTTGGACTGTATACCTAAAAACTGGAACAGTTTGTGATCAATATGTACCACAATCCCCTCTTACAACTTCCCCATGTCGGTTTGTTGCTTATAAGACATTGTCATTGGAAACAACACGCTAGCCGATGTACCCTCTTAAACTGGTTGCACCAATGACACAAATTTGTCGCTCGCATTAACCAACAGCTTCACCTGAGTCGTTGTTACTAAATTTAACGTAGTGACATGCTTTTTAGAAGCATTGATATGCAACTCCTTCCCCTCCTTCACAAGACGATACATGTGAGCTCTACGGTAATAAATCGCATCTCGGTCCCAAAGATAAGGGCTACCCAAGAAGACCTGACACACATCCAAAGGAACCACCTCACACGTCACTTCGTCAATAAACATTTCAGTGATCACAAACTTGAATGTACACTGCTTCGTGACCATCAAATCTGCATCTTTCTGAATCCACCCCAACCCATACGGCTTAGGATGAGCTGCAGTAGTCAAACCCATCTTCTTCATAAATGCCTCAGAAATAAATAAAAAATTGACTGCCGGGATCAATAATGGCCTCGACTAAGCTCTATTTTACCTGATTACTGACATGAAAAGGTTTTTCCCGACTCTCCTCCTCGGTAGCGAAAGTCCACTGAAATATAAGTATAAGCTTAGGATTCGGTTTATCTAAATCTGGGAGGTCAACAACCTTTGCGGCTAATACATATCTATCTTTCTTGCTCTTCTCCTTCGGCCTAAGCTCCGGGTAAAATTTCCAGCATCTATCTGAAATATGCCCACTTGCCTTACAATGATTGCAAGAATTCTCCTTGGACGAAGACCCTTATCCTTTGGACTCTCCCTTATGCTCATTTTTCCAACTAGACCTGTACCCCAAGTTGTTCTTGTCGTCTTCTTTGTCACTCTTCAAGTATTTTCCTTCAATAGAAATTGCCTTCATGGTAGCGTCCTTGATATTGGCCACAGTAAAGAGCTTCAGCTATCTTCTAATGGACTCCGACAAACCCCCCGTGTACTTCATGAACACCTCATACTCATCCATATCAATGTCCAAAACTAAAGCTTGGTTATGAAATGCCGTAGTGTACTCCTGTATGGATTACTCAAACTTTTGGCATAAATTATGGAATTTATACCATCTCTCTTGCTCATACCAAATCGGATAAAACTACTTTCGCACTAATCCTCTAATTCTTTCCAACTCAAACTTCCTACATCGCGACGTTTCCGATAAGATTTTTACCACGTGAGTGCATGACTTGTAAATTTTAACATAGCAAAGCATATTTACTGAGCATTGGAGTATTTGTAAACAGAAAAATAAGTTTCTAACCTATTTAACCAGTTATCCAATATCTCGGAATTGATTAAACCGTCGAATACCAGAATTTTAATCTTAAAATTGATACGAAGATTACGTATAGGATTCGATGACTTACTAATACCCGATCGCTCCTTGACAGATTTAACATCACTAAAATTACTATCTATCTCTGCAATATCCTCGTCTCTATCTACCTCTAATACCCATTTCTTCCTCGAGCGGCCTCATCGTGTCACCGAAGCAGAAGTCTTCGCTCGGGAGGTTCGTGAGACGCAACTATTTTACCAACTCCCCTATAGTAGAAGTTAGGTCAAAAACTGTTATTTCCAAAATTGTGAATCGATCGTTGGAATCGCCCATCTCCAAATCGTTCTTCTTCTTCGAATTAGGTTTGCGATGAATCTTCAACAGACTCACTAGTTTCTTCTTCGTTTGCTTAAGACGGCCACGTGTAGAGACCATAAACCACAATCAACCCTCGAGAATCGTAACTGGAAAACTGATATCACTTAATCCATAATACGATGAAGAAACCCTAGTTAGCAGAAAAGTATGACGAACACCAAATTGGTTGGGAAAAATAAGAGCTTCAATTGCTTAAATGCAGTTAATTACAATGAATTACTCTAAACCCAAAGTCCTTCCTCAGAACTTTTATAGATCTAACATAAGAAAAGAAAAATAACCTATGTCCCCATTATATACTAGGGAACTAAAAATACTAAAAGAACGTATCTCGAGGCAAAACCACGTCTTAAAATAATATCCTACACCAAGCTCGTTTGAACGACATCCAAGCCCGTTCGAACTACTTTACGCTATTTGGTCTAAAACCCTAGAAACTCGACAACTCGTTCGAACAAAATTTATCTATGGGCCAAATTCCATAAAGGTAAACATTGGTCGTTCGAACGAGTCGTTCGAACAACTTTAACGATAATTTGGTCTTCGACTTAAAGCGTCCCTAGATCCTCCTGGATCATATAAGCATTATGGAAGGACTAGATAATTCTCTGTCAAGTAGACCTTATTAAAGGTTCTTAACTTCTTTTATTCTTGACTCTTGGACTTTGTTGTGTTTGCTTGGGAACTTGAGCATCTGAAGAAGCATAAGCAAAATTTGATGAATGTGATCCAAATAGTCTTATTAGAGCTTATTGTAATAGTTATTTTAAAGCATATATTGACATTTGATTTTGTAAATAAGATGCTAGAAAGTTATACTTGAATCTTGGATTAAGAGGAGGAAAAATTACATCTCTTTTGTCTCATTGAATTCTTACATGTGTTTTATAGTTAATTCATTTGTTCAATAGAATCAGCGTACTTTCCCCCCCGAATGTTTTCAATTATACGACCAATATAATATATCTTGAAGTACTATTATAGGTATGCAAAAAATTTACATATAGTTTATCTCATATCCTGCAATCCATATCATATTTTTCTTCTAGTAAAAGAATTTTTACCATTTATACTTTAACTATACTAGATAATTACTATACTTTCTTACACTTATCCAACTATTTCTCTTAATTATGAAGATTCAGATTGAATTCGGGGATAATTAATAATTTTGTTTATTATACTTGTAAGGGCAAACGTGCACAGACAATAGTTCATTATTGTTTAAGCTACAATAGTAAATATGATCGCAACAAATTATAACGTATTATGATGTTGTAATATTTGAATTTAGACATTTTTTTTTCTTCATTTTTTCTATATTGTAGTAATTAACTAAACATTTTTTACCATTCTTCAGTTTTGAAGTGTTTTGAATGTTTGAAAAAGCTTAGGATAGGGCAGATAAGTGTTTTGTGCATGTTGTTGGGGTGTAGATGTGTTGAATGTTTGCTACATAGGTTTATAAATGATTTGCATGTGGCCTTTTGTCTATAAAATAGGGAAAATGTTGTCCAATTTTTTTGAATTGCTATACAGTCTTAATGATTTACATGTGGTTTATACTCCATCAAATAGGGGAAGTGTTGTCCATTTTTCATTTGATTATTATATAGGTTTTTGAGAGTTTACAAGTGTTTTATGATCTATAAAATAGGGGAAATGCAGATGCTAAATTTTATGTAGAATTTTGAATACCGATTAAGATTTGTGTCGTGAAATTGTAAGAGTTTTAGAGAGGTTGAGCTAAAAACATTTAAAGAATTTTTTTTCTTTGTTAGTAACTACTAACAATTCGACTCAAGTCATATTCGATAGTACCTTAGGCACACCAATTAAACTTCAAAGCAGTATCTGTGGCGTGACACGGGTATTCACTAGTCTATTATACATTAGAGAATGGTATTTTTCAAATAGAAAAATTTGCCATAGTCTCAACGATAAAGAGGGGCTGGGATTTGTGGGAAAAGGAGAGATGGACGAGCTAGATTCATTATACTCTAAATCTTTGGGGTACTTTCGACAAAACGTGTAAAATGGTAGTTAAGTCTCTCTCTCTTATCAAAGCAAGCCCGACTCTTCTTCTTCTCTCCATCTCCACAATGCCTCTCTTCATCTTTCAAAGTACTTATCGCCCTCTCTCTCTCACTATCTTTTTTTCTCTCTCTTTCCCTCTCTCTTTATACTGTTGTTGTCTAGATTCATTTTCCCTCTCTCTTTACTTACTGTTTTGATTGTTGTTGCTGTTAAGTTTGATTGCGCTTCTATCGATCTGTTGCTTGTTGTTTTGATTATTGTTACTGTTGTTGTTTGATTGGTACTTATCTCTCTCTTTCTTTCTTTCTTTTTCTCTCTCTCTCTCTTTCCCTCTCTCTTTACTCTGTTGCTGTTGTAAATCTGTACAAGGCATGTAAAATATGAAGAATAACATGATTGTGACATCTTAACTCATCACTGCTGAGGTATAATTTCTTACACGTAGAATGTTGTCTCAATGTAGCCATAGGTGAAGCACATACGACGATAAGAATTTAACATTGATGGTTGCAAAACTCTGTATATAATGTAGAGCTTATCATTTATACACCAAATGATAAGCAACAGATCACCTTCAACTCATCGACATTATTTTGATAGGACTCACTCATCCCCTCTGTTAAATCATATAGAATTTCATGTTGAGAATTTGAGTCATCTCCTGAAGAAACTTGGTTATGGGGCTATCATGGAATTTTTTGTTATGGGTACATGTGAGCTCAAGAGTATCATTGCAACTGTTATGGGTCATCCCCTGAAGAAACTTGAGCTCAAGAGTATCATTGTAACTGTTTGATACTTTGTTTCTGAGAAACTTGGTTATGGGGTTTTTATGGGATTTTTTTAATCTATCCACAATCTGCAAGTTATAACTCTAACATAAAATAAAGAAGAAAAAAACATAATATTATCTCATACCTGAGTTGTAGAAGGGGTTTTACAAACTGGGGTTTGTTGTTTATTGTTCATGATTGATTTGGAGATGAAAATAGGCTCACTCTGGGTCTGGGTATGACTACTTTTGGATGGGAGGGGGTATTGAGAGTACAATACATATATTATGAACTTAGTCCCCACAAGCACTAACACTCAGATCTAGGGGTTTGATGGCAGTGGTTTTGATGTTGTGTTCTCCGGTGGTAGCAGACTTGATCAGTAGCTTTGGCCTTTTGTAATTGCACTTTAGATCGAAGCACCCCGATACAATGGGAGTTGATTACAAAAGTTTTTGGAGTCAGACATAAGCTAAAGAGTGTGATTAAGTCCACAAAGTCATTTTCGGAAATGAAGTTAGGTAATGGGGATTCATTTACACAGTATAGTGGAAAATGAGGTTAGGAGAGGGGGAGTTTTTTGGAGTTTTGGGGAATATGTCTCTCTCTTAATTTACAAAACTCATGGTAAGTCAAAAACAAGCAGATAGGGGAACTTCAAAGTCTCGACTAGGGATTGGAAGTAACTCATAAACTCTCCTCGACCCACTACAAAAACTGTTCTCTTAAACCAACAAATATGGCAACTAAATTAGATCATGTTGTTCAACCAGCATTTCAACATACATTGGTTTAGTTTCGATGAGTTTCTAAATGGAAGAAAGTTTGTGGATTTATCTATGTTGCTATAAATTAGATTATCTATGTTGCTTAGATCTAATCAGTAAATTTTTAATAATGGTTAATAGGTTTTGTAATAACCTAATTTCGTATCTCGAACTTAGTCTTTACACCAACGATATTCAGAGCGTCTAGATGTATAATGAATGAACACTAGCATGAAGTTGTAGCATGGAAAACCTTTAAATAGGTTTAAAACCATGACCTATCTTGAGGATTTAGAAAGAGAAATGTTTATTGATAGCTACTAGATATTATAAGAGATGATATCTCTTCATTCTTAGAATTTGATCATTAAAAATAGACGATCCTTAATAGGGATAAGTGCATCCTAAACTAGCAAAATGCATTAGTAACGCATAATGCAATCAAAACACTACATGAAGTTTCCAAAAGGCACTTAAATGGTCTGAATTAGTAACGCATAATGCGATCAGAATTAGTAAAGCATAATTAGATCAGGTGTTGTTATTCAGAGGGAGAGGACAAGCAAAGATGAGAGATATTGAGAGAAGCAGTGTTTCTCTTTGTATATAAAGACAAAACTCTTTTTAAAGCAAATGAGTGGGATTCATTGTATGTACCTTTCAGAGAGGGAGAGGTACACAATTATTCATTTGTTGGGGTGGTATATTTGTAGGTACACTACTATGAGGTTTTTAGCGCCGAAGGCGCTTTAATGGATACTTATATAACGCCGAAAGCGCGTCAACATAATCGTCGTGGCAAGCCACGGGTAGTACTAGTTATCAATTATCAAACACATTTTAAAATTGGTTTTCAAAGTGTAAAAACATTTTGAAAAGTACCTCATAGTCCTTACTTACTTAGTTGAAAAAAAAACCAAATCCAAGTGAGTAAGGTTTTATTTCTTTCAATAGTACCTCAAATATTTTTTTTAGCAGGCGCCTAACTATTAGGAGCTCGTTTCATCAGGCTCCAAACTGTTAGGCGCCCGATTTGAATTTAAAAATAAAATAAAAATAAAAACAATTGGGCGTCCGATTAGAAAATAAGCATACGCCCAACACTTGGCGCTCGATCGGAACGTTAAAACCTAAAGTTACAACCTTGTAAAACAATGCTCAACCTTATTTTTTGAGGAGAAAAACTAAGTAAGTAAGGTACTGTTGGAGGACGAAAATCCTAGTTACCTCAAAAAGCAAGTGAGTGAGGTACTAAATTAAAGATATGAACTCATGTTGTTGTTAAGGAATACATTTCAAATGTGTGCAGGACAGACGAGGGTAAAAACAATATTCTACACGTCTTCTTTTCATATCCAACGGACGTTTTCAGCGGTGGACCAGAGTTTACCGAATCTAATGTGAGCAAGATCTTCTTAATTTCATTGCCCTTGTTGGTCTTTTTGGGTGTAAGAGTTGCTGCAGAGAATGTGAGAGTGGTTTTGGGAATAATAATCTTTATTTGAACGACCAAAATATATGGTAATGTATACTTTTGCAGCATTGTCACGACATATTGATCTCCTTTTTATTGGTTGAACGACAATAGGGGGTGTTCATTTCACTTTAACAGTTGCATAAAGTGTCGACAGCGGCATAAATTTAGAAGTTGACCCTAGCACGAGATTAGATGCATTCCGATATGTGTACAAGTTTAAAGTACAGACTTATGCATCATCAAATAGTGATTTAGTGAGTCTTGATTAACATATCTTTCTAAACAACAATATCCAAAGGCAACACCTCGGATATCCATAGTTGCAGGTCGGTATTAAAGGAAATATCTCAGATATCCAATACATTGTGTTGCGCATGAAGTAAACAAGGTCTGAAATTTCCATTTCCGAAGGCATTTCAGTCTCTCAAACATTCCGAAATGCTCATTTGCCAAAACTTCAAAAATAAGAAGTTTAGGCTCAGTTTGGTTATCTGTAAGTATGCTCTGTAAGTATGCTGCAATGCAAATTCGATGTATTTGTAATGATTTGCATTACAATAAAAATCAGGGGAATTTCATTAATAAAGGCAATAATACAATGCACTGCAAGTACAATTAATTGCATATTGATGTTTATGTTCGGTTAGGTGCATTGTTATACAAATAATAACTACAATTTTTTATCCTTTAAAAGGTTTTTTATTTTAGTTTACCAAATGCAAGTAAAAAAATAAACTTTTGTATAGAAATACAAGTTGTTTGCTTTCTAAAAGTGAACCAATCTGAGCCTAACATGATTTTGACAAAAAATTGTGCCAAAAATGTAAAATACAAATCTTTGTCAAAATTTACAAATTTTCAAAAAATATTTGACAGTAAATAAAGAGAAAAATATTCAAAAAATTTAGTTCATAAAAAATAAACCAGGGTGATTCCGGTTCATAATTTATCACCACTAGATCACAGGAGTACTGAGAACCCCACCAACCCACATGGACGAGTACTGGCCGATGGCCTCTATATTGGTGGTGAAATTTCGAATAACTTTAGTTTAACAAAACGCACACTAATCTCTATCATTAAAAACATTAACGAGATCGAAATCGAAATTATACGTAAGAGATTTGTATTAAAATGAAACCTAAATTTTATATATTGATCCCAAATCAACAAGGGAGAAATAGCTAAATTACGAGCGAAATTCACCTAAAAATATATACGACGAGCACGAGCACGAGTTTTTGCTAAGGATTATACAACTTGTTTCCACATTTGCACCTCCAAGCTTCAGGATAATACTCCATAGTCACCGGTCTCCCCGGCGGAACTGGCACATGCACAGGCTTGCACGGCGTACATTGATGACACTTTGATCGACACCGAGGGGGGAACGATCCGAGCGCGCTGAATAACCTTCTGTTTGATAACGATAATGTTCTCGAGATCGACGTAACAGTTTGATCATCTTCTTTCTCCCCTTGAGGGGTTTTCTCAAGTCCCTGTTTGGTTTTAAGAAAACATCATCAACAACAACAAAAGGTATGCACGTGTTTGATTACTATTCATCGATCGACAACCATGGCCCCATTAGAGCTCTGTTTCTCTCTCAAAAGTTCACGAGAGGTGAAACAAAGGACCGTCTAATGCGCTGAATCAAACGGCGAATCTCACATATAATTCCAAGTGAGAGTCATGTTAAAACCTCAAATTTATTAGAATAAAAAATAATAAAACAGAGCAAGAAAACAGTAAAAAAAAACTTAAGATTAAAGAAGAAGATGAGATTGAAGGTTTAGAATCTCGAGAACAAACCTTCAAACTACAGTCGTTTTTCTTCACCATTGACGTTGTTGTTGTTGTTGTTGTTGTTACATTATCTGCAAGAGAAGAGATTAAAAAAGAGAGGCTAAATTTGTCGAAAAAATTTGAACTTTGAATCACTCAATCAAGCTAAACTAAGCTCAAATTCAAAATGGGTGTTTTCGAATTAGTCTAATTTAGGAGAAACAAGTAATGGGTATCTCAAAGATTTAAATTTTCTCACCTAAAATCATGGTTTTGTTGGTGATTGTTGCAAACAGAGTAAAAACAGAGAGCAAAAAGGCGAGAATAGTTGTTCTTTGAAACAACCTCTGTTTTCTTCTCTTCCACTCCATGAAGAACAAACAGTACTGAAACTCAAGCAAGCAACCTCTGTTTCTCTCACTCTCTCCTACAATAGAGGTCTAAAGTTTGAGCTCTCGAGATCTACGGTTGAAGCCCATGCAAGTGTCAGTGCAAACCATCACCTTATGATTCCCCAAAAGCCATAAATTTCAGTAATAGTTTATAGTTTCAGAGAGAGAGAGAGAGAGAGAGAGAGAGAGAGAGATCTTGCTCTGTTTTCACAAAAAACTTCAATCTTTTAATAATAATTCCTGAAAGTTAGAATATTGGGTCCCACCAAAGCATACAAGCATGGTAACATGTATAATAATGACCATTTTACCCCTTATAATTACCAAAAACAAAACTTTTGCAGAATAAGGTATTTGATGTGATGAAATATCATTTTCTAGTTTGGGATTCTTATCACAGAGTTTTGCTGCATCATATCCAAAAATTCCAAAATATAAATTTGAGAAAATGACTTATCATAAGTTGCTTCAAGAAGGAAAAAGCAAGAAAAAGATGTGCAGTTTCCTCTTATTATCATAGATTTCCAATTATCAAACTATCACAACTTTATATTTGCTTATACATGTATTTTGTTTAATTGTTTCGTTTTCATCGGGTACTAGGCTAACCTCATACGCTATCGAGTGGGGTTTGGTTTTTTGTTCGGTCTAGACATTTTTCTTGTGCCTATATGTAAAATGCACAGCTGATATATGTCGGGAGGGAAATTCAGCTGTCAGCTGTCAGCTGTCGCTTCGAGACTGATATTATAAATTTTGGTAATATATAGGACATTAGCATTTTGTAATATGTTTCCGAAGTTTTTTCTTTGGTAAAGGAAAGTTCACGTTTGTTTAAAAAAATTAAAAAATTATATATATATATATATTTGAGAAGACAATACAAGTATACAACAAGTAAAAAAAAAGGCTTTAACTAAGTCTTTTTGAACCATAACAAAACAAGTATACATAAAAAAAATATAGTTTTGGGGATAATGAAAATATACTTAGAGATATTTAATCTTTATTAATCGGGGATTAAATAGGATTTTTACAGCATTTAGATAAGATTTAGGTCATAAATTCAGTGCAGATTAATCTTGAGACTGAAACAAGATTAGTCGGGATTAATCATTAATTTTTCAAAAAAAAATTCATATACTTTGGGTTTTCTATAATTAAAAATTCGAAAGGTACTCATAATTAATAGGGTTGGTAAGTTGATATTTCAAATTCTCAACATTGCTAATACAGTCATCTACATGATAAAGTTATCAAATTATTCTCAAATGATAAAACAAGAATCATTAAGAGTGAGAGTAGATTTGGTGATGAGTCTCATCAAGTGGTGGGTCAGAAACAAATGCGTCCTTGTTCTCTCTTTTTAAAGTCCAAAGTACACTAACCATGTATTGTTTGTAGATAGCACTAGTGAATCTTTCTTTTACCCAATTCGACTTCAAACATTCACTGCTCCACAGTTTCACCTCATCTCTTGTTTCAGCTTTGAATTGTCCTTGTTTTTAGCATGAATGACAGTAAAGAAAGAAACTCTCTGCAAAATAACAACCAATATCAGATTGTTATTAATATGGAGAGAATTGACGAGACCTTTACAAGGAGAGAATATGTTAGAGTTCATAACAAAGACAATCTGCAAAGAGTTCCATCTACAAACTACAATATCTTGGTTTTATTTAACTGTTGGAGATCCACAGAGACATCATGCATGGTTTGGTATCATTCTTTTGTTAGGGTAACTTTTTTTTTTTTCATTTGTTTTCTTTCTTTCTTTCTTTTATGTTAAACTGTCAAACATGGTTTAACTCTTCTACTAATATCTGATATATCCGAAATCTGAAGGCCTGATTCATTTATTCTTTTTTGAGTTGGGGTTGAACAGACCTTATGATGCACTATATCGAGGTAAACATTTTATAAGTTAGGATATCATTAAGCTGATCTTCTTTTCAGTAGGGATTAGGTACTGGTATAGTTTGATTATTACATAAAAATCAGAAACATTTAATTTCTTGACATATATCAGAAGAAGTGGAGAATAGATGCTGGAAAATATTTTTGGATTATTACAAGAACTTCCCTACAAATTTATGAAATAAGCGGTCTCAAATGCCCGAGTATGGCATGCATTTCGCGTGTCAATGCACAGAGGGACTATCATATGTTTTTCGCCAATAGTGATGTAGTCTTATTTATTTATGGATCTATGATTTGAAAGTGGGGGAGAAATCTCATCAAAGTGCATTGTGAGAGCATCCACAACAGTAGTAGGGTGATTTGCTTAGGTGGCAGCAAGTTGCCTTCTTTTTCTCAAACCGACTACCCAACAGAAGGGTCTTCTTGTTAAGGTGGCACCCAAAACATCAACGAAATTCACTATGAGGGTCGGTTCAGAGACCCGCAAAGTGATTTCTACTTTTTTCAATGTACTGCGTGGCAAAATAGATACCTCAGATGAAAACACGTCACAATTTTCAATGGGTCGCGGTGCGTGATTTAAAAAAAAAATAAGGACCGCACAAGCAGTTCAAAACTACGACATTTTTTTCATCTTTTTTCTCTCTCGTCTCTTGTGTCATGTGGTTTTTTACGATTGGTTTAAATCTAAAAAAAATTAGGTGGGTGGAGTTTTCAACCCACTCACTGTAAAAATCAAGGTTAGTTACTGTTGAGGCATTTTAGTCGGTTCAAGGTAACCTTACTGTTGCTGCATATGCTCTGATGGGAAGAGGGGTCAAGAGTTTCTACAAAATGTTCCCTCCAAAGTAACTAAATATAGACATACAAATTTTGTCAGTAGGTGTTCCATCATATCTCTATCAACAACCATGGAGAATGGCCGAATGGGCTCCTTTACTAGGATGGGTTGTGGGTCCTCGATCTCTAACTCGAACCCCAAGCCCCTACTCTTAGAAAACTAGAAGCATTGATCCTTCCTGATTTGTACTTGCTCAGAGGATAATCATTCTATACTCGAGCGCATTGAGACCATCTCAAGCACAGGAAAAGGGAGCCTGTGGCGCATTAAGTGGCCATTAGAACAATAGTCCTGTCTATTCGTCTCATTGCCGACTAGTTTTAACATGGAACCTTCAGTTCAAATATGCATCACTTGAATTAATGTGAGTATGGATCATTATCGGTCATCGTGGTCATACTAACAAGTTGCAACATCAACGTCTTGGAGTCACTTTTTTTTTTCTTCTTCTCTTATAGTTAGGGTGAGGCTTTAACTGCATAGGACTTTTACGCTTTTTTCTCTTTGTCGTGAATCGCAATTGTATGTATGTAGTTTGATTCCATCTTATCAACGCAACAATCTATACTTGTGCAACTGAGTGTAAAAGAGAAACATATGGGGGCCAAGGGTCTTTTACCCTCAAGGTGCATAACATGTTTGTGCAAACTGTGCAAACTGATACAGGGTCCCTCTCCTCAAGACATGTTTGAGTTCCCGGGTTTTGGAAACCGGCTTTCAGTTTTTCCAGTGAGTGGTATTGACCTCAGAGCAACTCGAGTCTCCCTTCAATTATTTTGGTGTGTCCATTTATCTATAGACTTGGGTATCACCGTGATCCTGTTGACTCATTTTATACCTAACAGCATGATTTTAACAGACAACGAATATAGGCCGAAGCTCAGCTCACCACATAAGAAGTAGGTTGACCTTTCTTTATGCTGAACAAGCCAATTCAGCCTAATTGTGGCTCGACAATGGTATGACATGACATTGCTTCGCATGTCTAGTATACATCAATGTAGGCAGCAATCACAAATCGAATTTTCAGTTCCATGTTCTCCTATCAAAGTAAGATAAACTTACAACAAGAGTTTAGTTTTTCCAACTTTATGTTATCAATCTCAGTTACTAGTAAATCCCCAAAACTTTCGTATGCACTTCAAACTAAGCCAACCAATGCCTCACTGAAGGGCTCAAGCTCACTAAACTGTTCCTTGAACCAGCGTAGAAGAGTAAAAAAAATTTAACCCAAGAGGTCTGAGACTGTTTTTTTGAAATCATATTCATATCAACCATCGCCCCAGCAAATCCATCCTTTGCCAGTGTTCTTAGCTCTTACTATTTTCGATATGTCCAATATACAGAGAGAACGAAGATGAATGACTTTTGGTCCATAACTACATCTTCTATAACTCAATTTGTTATTTCCATTCTTGCTTTTGCCTTTGCGATGAAATACCTTGCAATGATCGTCTACAATAAATGGTATCCCCTTCCTGGATTGGTTTTGAAAAAATCAAAGCTCACTTTTGCTAAACAACTCAACTTCATCAACCCCATGGAATACCTTAACTGGGACTCTTCATTAAATTGTTTGGATTTCCTTTGTTTTTATGAAATGGGGTTGATTTAAATAGAATCTAAAAATATGTAAGAAAAAGCTAACTTTCGATACTCTTTTGTAGGCCGCGTCATGAAGATATATGTTGAGATATATAGTCCCAGTCTCCCGACACATAGCCTTGCACCTCGAAATATAGGATCCTGGGGCTACTTCTGTCATTGCCAATTGGTTTTAAGATAAAACCTCTTGGTGTCAGAGCGGGCATTTCTTCCACGTGTCGAAACTAACGGCCACGTGCTACTCCGCGTCACCCAAAAATTTATACACATGTTGAGCTCAAAAATTATGCCACAGGTGAGGGGGCGTGTTGAGATATATAGTCCCACATCAATCATCATGCGGATAGACATTGAATGAATAAACAATGAGAGTGTATGAGTACAAAACCGCGACCGAAGAAAAATGTGGGGAGTTAGTGATGACGATCCTACATCAACAACATGCTTCTCTATGCTTACAAAGAACAAATTCCTTCATCTGACCTCATAATCATATCGGGTCTAACTATTTTATATCATCCTGTTATTTGTAATTCTTTAAATGTACACTCTTTATATCGTCCACCCTAACCTTTGCAAATTGGGTCTATCTATTACTTATAATAAATCTATAAGACAGTGTAACACTGGTGCATCCATAATATAAGATTTTGAAATCTTCTGAACTGGAGCGAATGTGTACTCCAATTTATAGAGGCATAACAACGTACACTTTAAAATGTAAGAGATAGCAACTATAAGTAATGTTAAAATGGCCAAAAAAAAAAAATCACTACGGAAATACTGGCCTTTACGTGACATGGAAGGATGATACTTAGAAATTTGGTACGGTTTTGCCAGAAACACAGCAATAGAAGTCTCCTGGGCTGGAAGTGTTCAAGTTACAAGCTGTGGAAAACAAAGTTGTAATCCCACATTGGGTATTCAAGCCTTGCACCTTAATAATATAACATCCTCGGACTGCTGCTCTCATTGCCAATTGGTTTTGAGATGGAACCTCCAGTTCTAATACACATATTTGGTAGTGTTTTATTAAAAAATTAGAGCCGTCTCAAGTAAAAGAGATGACATAGAGCCCAGTTTTACTTTAGTTCTTGTTTTCATCTTATGATTTTTCGTTTAACAGATAATCAAATATTCAAAATGGAACATGTAGTTTTAGGGGTACAGTATGGGTTAGTAGGGATGATAAACTAAACTGCGACTTTCCAGACTTTCCAGATTACCCGCAGAATACCAAATCAAGTTCAAATGGTAGCAGAAGATGGGACCATTTCCAGATAATTAACTTGCGAATGTAGTCTCCATTGTAGCCTATATATCATGTTACATGTATTTTTTTGGAATAACGTATATGACTTTATCTTCAATAATAGAAGAAACCATCATAGCTGATATTATCTCCATTTACAAAGTCTAGAGATTATCTCACTAAGTTCTCAAATCTGAGTTTATCATCAACGTGTATTGATTAGGTCGACAGGTGACCTATTTCAAAAGAAAAAATTTCTCTGGGGCCGAAGCTGGTGAGACTTGCTTTTAATTATGAAGTTGTTGTAACAACAAATAAGTTGCACATCAGATACCTACCTGTCTTACTGAAGTACACAATGCCGGCCCAGGCTGTTTCAACTAATAAGGACCAAATTATGTGTATTGTTCCTTGGACCTTGGTGTGGTGCGACTCTGTGAACTACGTCATTATGAACGCATAGGGACGGTGCGTTACATCTTGACTATCAATCTTACATTTTGAAAATGGTAAGGGAGCAGACATTCCATGTTCTTTTTAGGAAATTTTGGCGATTCACAGAAAACTGTATTAAAACTTCTAGGATGAAAAGTCATAAAATGGACTAGTGAAGTTGACGTAGATTTAGCAAGAATTTATGATGTTTTCTTCTAGTTTTAACCACGGGTCAAGTTGATAATAGAGAAATCAAACTTGGGAAACTCAAAGACGCCTAAATCGACAACGAAATACCTAAATCCAACTTAAGACATCCAAAATATAAGTTAAAAGTAAATGTTAATTGTGTAGAGGTCTCATCTCAATTCTCACATCATTCTCAGATGACATTGATACTTACCCATTCTTATCTTCTAATACTTGTATCATTGGCATGAGATTCTTTGATAAGGTCAAACACATAACACATATTTTGCTTTTGATAATATGGGCGGCAAGTGGAATGGGATTATACCAGTTTTTGTCTGAGAGGTTATTGTTTGACCTGTTAAATTATTGCTCACTTTTTTCTATTCAAAGTAGGTTGTTTCAAAACCAAGATTATCTCATGTGAGTCCCTCTTCATAAGGCATACTCTTAAACCACTCATATACTATACTAGTTGCTGTTGTAGTTGACTCTCTATATTGGCTTAAAGTCAAATTTGTAGAGCCAAATCTCTATAAAACACCTACAAACTCTCCAAATTAAAGTCAAATTGTCTAAAGTTAGTCTTTTTTTTTTCTCTTACTCTTCAAACCAAATTTAATAGAACTAAATACACTTAAAAATTAAGAGTTTTATGGAAAAGTTGGCATGTGGCATTTGACGAGTATCTTTTGAGGAATCCAATGTCCTAAAAAAAAAAAAATTGACTTTTATTAGCCAATAAAGCCGAATTTAACAGCTAATATTTGAAAAGTCGACTACAGCTGCACCTGCTTAGAGCATCTCTAGCAGTGAGTTTTAGTTTGGGTGTGGGCTCTGACAGAGGGCCCACAAAAAACTCAAACCCACACCCAACCTCTCCCAGCAGCAAGTTTTAGTTGCACGTGTATTTTTTTATTTTTTTTTGGAAGAGTTTGGATTACCGCGCGATGTTCATTTTACCGTCGCTTCGACTATTCTCCACATTTTACTTCTTCATTTCTCTCAAAATCGAAGGTAAAAAAATTGTGATTCCAACAAAATTAAAATGTAGATGCCAGAGGGAGAGCCACACCCCAGTACTATCCCTGGGTTTAGAGTGACAAGAGATCCAGAGCGAGCCATTACTCGCTCAAGGTCCGGAAGGAAGAAAAAGGGAGTGAAATTTGAAGATGTCCAACAAACCCAATTTTTTTTTCCTCCTACTCTTCAAACCAAATTTAATAGAACTAAATATACTTAAAAATTAAGAATTTTATGAAAAAGTTGGCATGTGGCATTTGACTAGTACCTTTTAAGGAGTCCAATGTCCTAAAAAAAAATATTTGACTTTTATTAGCCAATAAAGCCGAATTTAACAGCTAATATTTGAAAAGTCGACTACAGCTGCACCTACTTACGCGCAGGTCAACATTTATCAATATTTTCTCTACTAATCTTCGAGGCCATCTAGAATAATTGTTGCTAATTTCTTAGCAAGTAAGACTAAAAATTTCAGCTCAGTTTGGTTTGCTGCAAGTACAATATAATGCAAATTTGAT
The DNA here is from genome assembly GCA_014058105.1 of Kingdonia uniflora. Taxonomy (NCBI): domain Eukaryota; kingdom Viridiplantae; phylum Streptophyta; class Magnoliopsida; order Ranunculales; family Circaeasteraceae; genus Kingdonia; species Kingdonia uniflora. The sequence continues at coordinate 862,320 of JACGCM010002221.1, read as the reverse complement.
GCATTTGCAATGATTTGTATTGCAATAAAAGTTGGGGGAATGTTTTCAATAAAGGCAGAAATACAATGCAATGCAATGATTGCAACTAATTGCATATTAATGTTTATGTTCATATGTAATGCAATATTGGAACCTGAAAATTGTAGGACTGACAAGTAAAATGATCCCTTGCGTATTCCTAACTATATTTACCTTCTTTTTTAGCATGATGCAAGGCTTAATACGGGACTAAATATCTCAACAATTTCTAATATGTCGATCGGCATTTATAATTCATTATATTTCTATATTGAGTCACACAATTGCATCTCAATATGATCACTACTCTTAAATCTTTCACTATTGGCGAAAAACAGAATAATTATGAATTTATATGTAATGCAATACAGCTAAAAAGGAAGTCAATCATGGTTTACGCTTACTTACCCACCGGTGGTGCCGGCAGCTGTAAAGTAAGCTCGGCCAGCTCAGCTGGCTTCATCGTCGTGTGGGTTCCATTGATAAAGCTTAAGTCGTATTATGTTTCTATGTTGTTGGCTTCGTTGACTCGGCTCCAATGGTTTAATGAGGCGGCTGCTGGCTTACAATTGTTGAACACATCCAAGAACAAAACGTACAATTTTCTTCTAACTATAACTATATAAAAAAGCCGCAAAATCATCTTAAAAGCTAACCATTGTTGAACTTCTTTTCTTGGTTTATAATTCTCGTTTACCTCTCAAAACGCATATTATCATTTCTTTCTTTCGTTTCTTTACTGATTCTTTCTAATAGTATTGTTCGTTCGTTTCTTGGATTGGATGGCAATATCTTCACAAGAATTCCCGCCAAGAAAGCGCAGACCGTCTGCTGGATCATTCATTTCTCCTAATTTCAGCGATTCCAAGCTTATTCAATCTTTATTAGTTCTTTCACTAGAGGTCGCGGAGTTAAAGCCTCTGGACTTCATCTTACGACGTTGTTCGGCTTCGGTTATCCGTAAATCTAGTCTATTGGCAGTCTTACTAGAAGAAATTCTTCGTAATCCTATATGCTTTCTTCCTCGATCGTCCGTGTTATGTTTTGAAGAGATATATCTTGTGTTACAGAGGATCAAGACCTTGTTAGAGGATTGTTTGGTTGGGAGCAAGATATGGTTGCTAATGCAGAATGAGACGGTTTCGAATAGTTTTCATGAGATGATCGTCGAGTTATCGACGCTTCTTGATATATTTCCAGTGAAAGAATTTGATTTGACGGAAGATGTTAAGGACTTGGTGGTTTTAATAAGGAAACAGTGTTGGGAGAGGAAAGCTTTTGTGGATCATAGCGATCGGAATCTTAAACTCGAGGTTTTAAAGTTGTTACATCATATCAAGAACGAAATCGTTCCTGATCAGAGTAAACTAAAGGTGGTTTTCGACGCTTTGGGGTTACGTGACTCGACGAGTTGTATAGTTGAGATTGAGAGTTTGGAAGATGAAGTTCAGAGTCAAGTTAGTGAGAATTCGAAAGCCGAGACGGTGGCGTTGATCGGATTAGTTCGGTTTGCGAAATGCGTTCTTTTCGGTGCTTCGACGCCGCGATCAGAGTCTTCGACAAAAACTATAGCGGATTTAGTTTGTCCGGTGGATTTTCGGTGTCCGATTTCTCTTGATCTGATGAGTGATCCTGTCGTCGCGGCTACAGGACAGACGTACGATCGCTCGTCGATCAGTCTTTGGATTGAATCCGGTCATAACACGTGTCCAAAAACGGGTCAGAAATTGGTTCATACAAACCTGGTTCCGAATCGGGCGATGAAGAATTTAATCAGTTTATGGTGTCGCGAGCAAAAATTCCGTTCGAGGTAACGGACGCAAACTTCAAACTCAACGGAGGTGTCAGTTCAAATAAGGCCGCGTTAGAGGCAACAAGGATGACGGCAATATTTCTAGTCGGTAAACTTTCAACACCTTCGTCAAATGAAACAGCTAGTCGTATTGTTTACGAGCTTCGGTTACTTGCGAAAACGGACTCGGATAACCGTGCTTGTATAGGCGACGCAGGCGCAATACCTTTACTTGTACGCTACTTAAACGATGTCGATCCAAACCTACAAGTTAACGCGGTTACAACATTACTTAACCTCTCGATCCTAGAAGCGAATAAAAACAAGATAATGGAAACAATCGGTGCGGTAGACGGCATTGTCGAGGCACTCCGTTCGGGTGCCACTTGGGAGGTGAAAGAAAATGCAGCTGCTACAATATTTAGCTTATCGACTATAGACGCGCACCGTAAAAAGCTCGGTAGAAAGACACGTGTTATTAGAGGATTGGTTGGACTCGCTAAAGTGGGACCTACTAGTGCCAAGAAGGATGCATTATTGGCCATTTTAAACTTGGCAGTAGAGAGGGAAGCCATTGGGAGGTTGATTGAAGCAGGAGTGGTACATATGGCTGTGGAGATGGTTGACGAATTACCCGAGGAGGCGGTAGCTATACTTGCGGCAATTGCAAAGAGGGGTGGAGCTGCACAAGTCGCGACATCATTCGCATGTGTTAGGAAAATGGCAATCATTTTACGAGATGGTCCTGAGAGTGCGAGGGAGAGTGCAGCGGCTGGGCTTGTATCGGTTTGTCATAGAGGTGGGGAGGAGGTTGTGGGGGAACTAGCGGGAACACCAGGAATAGAACGAGCAATTTGGGAATTAATGGGAATGGGAACCGGTAGGGGGCGAAGGAAGTCAGCATCGTTGTTGCGAATACTCAGAAGATGGGCAGAGGGAATGGAAAATCGAACAATTGCCTTCTCCATGAATAATAATGTAGCAAGAATGGCTTTACGTACATGATAAACGATTTCTATTTTTACGTTGTTAAACTGTAATTTGTAAATAGTTTTCGAAAGAAAGTGGTAATTAAAAGACAACATTGTTTAATTTCCAGAATATCGATGATGTGTTTTACTGGTATGATGTTTGTGTTAAGTTCGTTGGAACAAAGTTAGTCATACATTGGGCACGGGGATTGAGTCTTAACAATTTGTTTATTGTTTTTGTTTTTGGAATCTGGAAGTTCGTCGGGTTCATCATTTTGCCATGGTATATTTGTACCATGTACCTTATTTGTGAATAAAATACCATAATATCTTTATTGTCGTTCGTGTATCTCAATGTTTGATTTTTTTTAGTATTAAAAGAACGATTCTTCAAAATGCTGTTCATTCTGTGATTTTTTCTAAACATGAAAAAATATCTTCATTAGTTTTGATAGGCCCCTCGTAGCCAGGCCGGCGCTGGGGCGCTCGGGTAAGGCCACCAAAGCAATAACCTTAGGCCTCTAATTTGGAGGGGCACCAAAATTTAAAATAGCAGTTGATAGTTGATGTGATTGAATTGTGGCATCCCCAAAATTGATCACTTTTAGTTTGGATATGGACCTCACTATGTAGTAATGAGCTGTGACATGTCTCCAAAATTTGGGGGACCTCACTATTAGGGTTGGTTTTAGGCCACCAAAACCCTAGCACTGGCCCTGTTTGTAGCGATGGCATAAGGCACGCGTAATCAAAGCACCCAAGGCCATTGTCCCAACATTTTTTTTTTGTGCCATACCCCGCCCAAGAAGGCAAGAACCATGGTAAGAGCATGAACATGAGCATGAGCATCTCCAACATATTTCCACTCTGGGACGTATAGAGCCAAATAGGCAATGTAGCCACACGCCCACACCTACACCAAAGTGTGGATATTTTGAACTATCTAGAAGGCATGGGAGTTAGGTATGAAAACTTTGGCTCCAACTAGAACATCTTCTAAAGTACCTTACTTAGTTAGGTGAAAAAAATCAAAATCCAATTAAGTGAGGTTCAATTTCATCCAATAGTATTTTAGTTGGTTTTTTTAACAGACGTCTAAATGTTGGGTTTTTTTTTTTCTTTCTTCTTTCCATCAGGCTCTTAACTGTTAGGCACCCGATTTGATTTTAAAACAACAACAACAATTGGGCACCCAAATTTTAGGCCCACTGTTTAGCTCTTTTAAAAAAAATAAAAAAAATACTTAGGCGCCCGATCGGGACGTTAAAAATCAAGGTTGCACCTTAGAAAACAACCTTACTTTTTGAGGAGAAAACCGAAGTAAGTGAGGTACTGTTGGAGGACGAAAATATTAAGTGGCACCTCAAAAACCAAGTGAGTGATGTACTTTAAGAGATGCGGCTGGACCGGGTTATTTGGGGATTCTCTGAGAAGTGCAACTGCTAGGGATGCATTTTCAAAAATCCCAAACTAACCGACTCAAACTCTAAAATTAGATTTAGGGAAGCCAAATCTGACTTAACATTGTAGAGGTAAAAGGGTCTGATTAGAGTTAGAAGGAGCCGAAGGAGGAATTCTCAAAGGTATTAATTTATTAATTAATTTATTTATTTATTTTCCTTTTATTCTCTAATTATTATTATTAAACTCTACAAATCAGTGTTCCCTAATCCCAAATTCAATCAATAATGTCGTCAAACAACGATATGATTCCAGTAAGAAACCTTCGTAGACGTCTCACCACTCGTTACAACGATGAATATGATGCGGTTATAGTAAAGTCTAGGTTGAGCGATCGGTTATAGGTAGAACAACTCTTAGAGAAACTTACCAGAGCGAGACACACGGGTGTCTCGCTCTAGAAAGTTTTCTCTCAAAAACAAGAAGAAAAAAAGATATTAGTACTAGGAGATTAAAAGCGTCCGAAAATATTAAACGCTAAGAAAATTTCGAGACGGAATATTTGAAGAAAAGGGTTGTGAAGAAACTCGAAGATATTAAGGAAACTAATGAACAAGTTTATAAAATAGCTAAGGAACAGACGGAGAATATGTAAACCAAGAGAAGAGATTTGGTGTTGCATTACAGCGGTATCCTGATGCATGTTCTGTAGAGAAGAACCCCTTTGCTGCTTGGGAAGAGAATCAAGTTGGAAAGAGGACATTGAAGTTTGGTTCGAAAGACAAGAAAAGTGCATCGGATGAGAAAAACTCTGCCTATATATGCTTATCGAGAGGCACTACTTCAAGCTATTCATGATCATCAGGTTCTTGTCATTGTTGGAGAGACGGTTCTGGAAAGACTACTCAAATTCCTCAGTATCTTCATAAAGCTGGGTATACAAAGCGAGGAAAGGTCGGATGTACTCAGCCACGTAGAGTTGCTGCTATGAGTGTTGCTGAACGAGTTTCCAGGGAGATGGGCGTTAAACTTGGCCGTGAGGTTGGATATTCGATCCGTTTTGAAGATTGTACTTCAGAGAAGACAACAATAAAGTATATGACAGATGGAATGTTCAATGTTGCTCCGGGAGTTCCTTGGGGACCTGACTTAGCTAACTATAGTGTGATTATGGTAGACGAAGCGCATGAAAGAATGCTATCAACTGATGTTTTATTTGGTCTAGTCAAGGATATTGCTCGATTTCAAAGTGATTTGAAGCTGCTTATCTCTAGTGCAACACTTGATGCCGAGAAGTTCAGTGATTTCTTTGGCTTCGCTCCCATTTTCAAAATACCGGGAAGGAGATTTCCTGTTGACATATTCTATACAAAACACCCGAAGGAAAATCGAAGCAGCTGAGCATCTGAAAACATCGGCTACGGACAGGAGGTCGAAGCAATAGCAAAACTGCTATTATATGCCCCTTATTCGCTAATCTTCCTTCACAGCTTCAATCAAAGATTTTTGACCTCACTCCTGAAGGGGCTAGGAAAGTTGTCTTAGCTACAAATATAGCAGAAATTCGTTGATGATAGATAGGATAAGCTACGTGATTGATCCTGGATACTGTAAAATGAAATCGTATAATCCACGGACTGGGATGGAGTCTTTACTTGTTAATCCCATCTCTAAAGCATCTACAATGCAAAGGGCTGGTCGGTCTGGACGAACAGGTCCTGGGATGTGTTTCCGTTTGTACACTTATCTATACACCTAAAGGAATAACTCATCAGCCATTTCTCGATCTCAGCCGTTCGTTACCCATCTCTCGTGATGTCAAGAGCTTGTTCATTATTTCTCTATCTAAAATTCATTCATCTAATAGTTTCCTTTTGCCACCTTGTGCATGATCCCTAGTATACTCGAATATCCTTTTGTCACCTTTTATGTATCATATTTCTCCTTATTTTGCTGGATAGTGGCATTGGTATGATTTGAAACACTAAGTCATGCGGTCCACTTTCGTAGTTTCTCTTCATTGATTTATAATACTTGGATTTATAATACTTTAGTTACTTTTAGTTGAGTGGAGGTGACGATGTAACCCAAGGTTGTATGAAGTGGACAAGACCCATTCTGGACTCCCCATATGTCATTTAGACGACTTTCTTCCCCATTACAGACCTTGATGCAATGGATACCCTCTAATGAACATATTGTTTGTGCGATAGCCTTATATCTCGAGTGTAATACATTTCATAGCTCATACTACTTGATAGTCTCCCAGGACCTTGTGTTTTTACACTAAGAACATTTTTCCTTACTACAAGCTTCATTTTCTTTCTAATGGGGGAAATGTTGTGCAGACAAGTCTCGAATAGAAGTTGCGGTATTTCCTAGAGTTCTTCCGGTCTGGACCCCAGCACAAGAAACATTTCTAGGCCATCAGCAGAAAGACTTAATTTGTTCTTCTCTGCAATTTTCATATTGGACGAGAAGCTCTATGTGAGCCAAGCAGGTATGCTTGCCACCTGGATAATTTTGATTCTACTGATCCCAAGAAATTCTCTTCTCTCTTGGCCATAAATACTAGATGTTCATCAAGAGACTTGGTCCTTAAGAAAATGGTGGTTAAGAGTCTGAAAATTTGAACTTCCATTTCGAATTCAAATATTGGCTTGGAAACTGTTGAAAGACAATTTACCTGCCAAGCATAGACTTGGTCACAATTGTGAGGGCTTATTTCTAATCCTCATGTTGAGTCCGATATTCGAACTCACATAGCTCGAGTAAACACACTGATAACCAATTAAGGACTAAAAGCAAGGAGATCGTAGTACAGACTTCCTTACCTACAGTTTGAAGATATCAAAGCATCCTGTGACTTCGCGCTACAGAAGATACTCTTCCACTTATGAACAGGTCGTATGCATGCGAACATCACAAGAGATCGTATCTTCCCAACGGTCTGAAGTTACAGCTAAAGAATATTAATAGATTCGTTACACATCAACAAATATCAAGACGTTACAGAAGACCATTATGAAGACTCATCAAAACCTGATATTGCAACGTCCCTCATCAATGTAACCAACGATCATATTATAAGACCTATAAAAAGAGACCTGAAGATCATGATCCAGGACGGCTATTATCACCTAGAGAGTTCTTAGAGAAAGTCATCCCTACCAAAACTCAGACACTTGATCTATTTCTCTTTTTGTAATAGCTAACATCTATATAAATACCATACTTTCAGAAATCCTCAGGAGAGGTCGTGGTTTTTTACCCATTCAAGGGTTTTCCACGCTAAAACTCGTGTCGATTGTTTTTAGTTCCCAATCATAATTCTACATTTCAAAGGTGTAAGGCACTATTTTCGGTCTCTGCGAAAATAGGCTATTACAACAATCATATTCTCCAAAACTCTACCTACCTTATTTGCAACACACTCATGCACACAATCCATTACTCGTGTCCCTTCCTTTTTCTTGTGAATGGGCCAGGAGTATTTGGTTTCAAACCTCTTTTTAACTTTAGAACTAGTCATCACTTCAATGTATTACGTGCTCTCTCACACACACACAGACACAAACAAACACACGCACCACCACAAAAAGAAAATAATAGAAATGTGAGAAAAGAAAAAAAATCTCTCCCCTGAATACACTGAGCAGAAGGACAAGGCAATTTATCTTTACAATCTTTTATGCATTTCGATTTCAATCTTCTCTTCCGAAGTTCCTTTCAAAACACCTAGGGATGATCAAGGGTCAATCCAAGTGTAATTCACATGCATATTCAATCTGTTCACGTACTTTCTATTGTTAGTGCAGTCTATGACAGTGTTAAGCATGGCACATCTTATGTATCACAAGATTAACAACAGCACCAGTTGACCTTCAAGAATGATCCACGTTGGTTTACAACTTGAGGATTTTTGGTTCAATAAATAATCTCATTGCGCATCAGGATGCTAATGAACTAGAAAGGGGGAATTCCCTATTTGATCTAATTTCTGGATGACATGCAGACATAGAACGTACAATTGTAGTTTCATTTTTAAGAACACTGGTGGTTTTTACCCTTATATTAATGGGCAAATGGAAATGGACGGATGAAGAAATTACTGCCCTTACACTTGGAGTAACAAAGAATGGAGCTGGCAAATGGAAAGTCATAAAAGAAGACACTGAGTTCCGTGATGCCTTATCGTTGCGATCAAATGTGGCTCTCAAGGTATAGTATCTCATAATCATAAGAAAAAATTAATTTTATGAAAATTAATATTAATGAGTTTTTTTTTAATCTCAAAATGGGCATTAGTGACAGATAATATATGTCGTTAATACTGGATTTACGATGGTTATTTTGTCGTTAACAAATGTCGTCAAAAACGGTTGTTTTTTGTTACCGACAGTTATAAATGTTGTGATTTTTCAGCATATAATTATGTTGTTTTTTATAAGAAGTACGACATTTATAAACGTTGCCCTTTTTGTTGTTTTAAGGAGACAAATGCCGTTTAATTTAAACATTAACAACAACTATATATGTTGTACTTTAAGAAAAAATGTGATATTAATAAGTGTCGTTATTTAGAAAACTTACTAGTTCCTTTTAAAATTCTTTAAAAATATATCCGTCATTAAACTTCTAAATTCCTATTTGTTTCGTTAAATGAAAATTAATTAAAAAAATCTTGTACTGGACTAGATGGATTTGAACCATCTCCCTCTCAAAGAATTTGGGCGCTCTGTCCATTTTGAGCTTATGGTTCATTAATCATTAACAAAACATTCATCAAGTTATACTCCAAATTGAAACATAATTTACCTATCATGATTGATACCACTAACAATGAAGCCAACTAGGAGGTGATGATAGATAACCAAATTATTTTCTTAACAAATAATAAATGAGAAGACAAAGAACATAAATATAATTAGAAATTGAATGTATCTTTGTGATTGGTGAATACCTTAACACTGGCAATGACATCCGTTCTTCTCATCCTTACTGCAAAACTACTAGCCAAGAAAGAAATAGATATGAGCATTCAGAAATTGAATCTATAGTTAAATATGTACACCAATATTAAACATCACATATCGAAAAAAATAAAATAATAATGAGATAATCTATAAACAAAAAAGAATAAGTTTGCATTTAAAGTATGTAATGTACAATAATCATAGAAATCTCTAAGAAATTTATAGTTCAACTTTTGATGGTCAGGCAATAATCATAGACCCCTTATTGTTCAAAAACCAATTGTACTTTTTTAAGTTTGGCGCTGACACGGTTCTTGCATTTTTTGTAAAACATGCAACTGAGAAAACGCTAACATATTGCAAAGCCCAACTTTGACCAGTAAGTACCAATACTATAAAGAGTTTCAAGATCAATTTCATTTCCTAATTGGTAACTTGGAACCTTTGTTTGGTAAATTTCAGGGTCCAACTGCAATGCTATGAAAAACATACTAACTGTAAAAAGAAACAAAAGCATATAAACTGCATTTAATCTCCATGGACTTTAAACTATAAAGTAGACTAACCAGAATCAGATATTAACCTTAATACCATGGCAACGACTCATAAAACATTTCGTGAGTACCCTCTATGTGACTAATATATCCTAATCAACTACATGTTCGCAAGGTCACCGGTATTGCCCTTCAAATCGTTCACGCCACACTCGTTATCCTCACACCAGATCTCTATGATCTCTAAGCAATAGTCTAATTTGACTACTCTGTCCCAAATAAACTCTTTCAAGTTACGATGTCCAACACGTAGGATCTAAAGCCTTTCAAGCTCAATGCAACCTGTTAGATCAAGTACTGTTATTATGTGTAATTATGTCCCTGATAGGTCTAAAGCTTTGAGTTTGGGTAATCATTTAGATATTAGAGTCCCATAATTTTTTGGAGTTTGGCACAAACTTTCAATTCCATAAAGTTGGGACACAGCTTGATTTGGTTAAGTGTAAGTTCCCTCGATATGAAGAATTTTTTGACATTCATCATCTCAAGTTTTTCTAATTTTCTAATGGCCGATCTTGATAAACTATGACGAATAATATTATGTACTTATATTCTAGTAGATAGCTCGCTTACAGAATTTGTAATGTTAGTGATTGATTCTGATAGAAAACTAAGTGCGGAAGCAATTAACAAAAGGTAACACAACTACTTGGCTAACCTTTCTTTCTCATAAGCCAACCTAAAACTTACCTTATAATTATTCTTCACATAGTGGTTTATGTTATAAATTTTTTGTAGGATAACTTGTGTCATTCTAATATTAGCAATTTTATTGTAGGAAAAAGTGAGAAATCTGATCAGAACAGGTGGATACATTCCAATTGTGAAAAGTGTTGGAGAAAGAAACGTCTCCGATAGATTGGTCACAATATTTGACAATGAGGAAATTATTGTTAATATTCTTCTCCGGCTCCCATGGCAATCAGTTACCCAATTCATGTCTGTTTCTAAGAGGTGGCATCACCTCATTTCTGACCCTTACATAGTTTCCAAGCTGCAAACTGTTGGGCTTCTATCGTAGTTTCGGCTTTGCGCACGTTGGTTTTGTTCCTTTGAACGAAATTCGTGAAGATTATCTAAGGCAGAAAAAGAAAGTGGGTAAATCTTTGATATCTTGTAATGGCCTTATCCTGCATTCATACGGTGACGTGAAAGCTAGAGAACCAGATTTCTTCGTTGTTCATAACCCCATTGCTGATGCTGAAGCAGTTGTACCTGTATGCCCAGGATCTGTGGATGAATACATCAAGTTCTGTATCCCTATAGGTCCAAGTACTACCGAGGAATTCAACAGGTTTAGTGTATATGGATTAGCTTTTGAACCCTCACGCCATTCTCCCCACTTTATGATCACAATTATGTTCGATGTAAAAGATGGTTTAAAAGCAAGGACATTTTCATCCATTACAAATTGCTGGAGTAGCAAAGTACATGATGTTGAGTCAACGCTGGGAGAGGATTACAGATTATCTGGTTCATCTACCTATTACAAGAGGACGCCCATATTGCGTGTGCAGGTCCTTGGTGGAATATCAGGGGAGATGTCTTGCTTATGCTCGATTCATTGCCGAAACTGAATTGTCGATTTGGGTTTGTGAGAATTATTATTGTGCCAAGTGGGCTAAGTCTTACAATATTTGTTTGTCGATAGCGCTTTACACTTTTAAAATCTAGTATGTTTAATTAGGAAACAAACACTAGATTTAGCGTGGAAAACCCTTGAATGGGTTAAAAACCACGACCTCTCCTGAGGATTTTAGAAAGAGAGAGAGATTTATTTAGACTGTTAGCTATTACAAAGAGATAGAGAGATGTAGAAAATGATCTCTTAGAGGTTCTCAGAGCAGTCCCCCTTGATTCGTAGCTATCTAGTATTATTTATAGGTCTTATAATATGACCGTTGGTTACATTGATGAGAAACGTTACAATATCAGGTTTTGATGAGTCTTCATAGTGGACTTTTGAAACGTCTTGATACTTGTTAATCTGTAACGGATCTATTAACATTTTTTAGTTGTAGCTTCATACGATCTCCTATGATGCTCGCGTACATACGATCTGTAGACAAGTGGAGGAGTATCTTCTGTAGAGCGAAGTCACAGGATGCTTTGATATCTCTGAACTGTTGATGACGATGCGATCATATTCAGGTTGCATGCGATCTGAAATTCGTTTTCTTCATCTGTCATCTCGTGATCGTGTATAGGGTGATGATACTGAGTGGGAATTATGGCTTCCGTTCCATAGGCCAGTAAGAATGGAGTACAACCTGTTGCTGTTCTTAGAGTTGTTCGATATTCCCAAAGTACGTATGGTAACTCGTTCACCCAATACCCTTTTTTGTCATCAAAACGTTTCTTGAGTCTGTCCATAATCGTTCGATTACTAATTTTAGCTTGTCTGTTTCCTTGAGGATAGTAAGGGTTTGATGGGGAGTGAATGATATTGTGTTGATTGAGGAATGCGACGACTTTGGAGCCAACGAACTGTATGCCATTATCGATTCTGATAAGATGCGGCCTGCCGAACCGAATGATAATGTGCTCCCAAATGAATCTGATGACTTTTTCTTCTCGTGTCCGGTACAAAGGGACAGCCTCTACCCATTTAGTGAAGTAGTCCGTAGCGACCAACAAATGCTTTCGTTTTCATGGTGCTGTAGGAAATTCTCCTACGAGATCGAGAGCCCATCATCTGAATGGCTAGGTGACTTGGCTTGAGTGTAATTCGAGTGCTGGGGCTCGTATCATCGGACCGTGACGCTAGTAAGCGTCACACTTGCGTGCGTACTCAATCGCTTGAGCTTTCATCTTAGGCCAGAACATTCTTTGCATTAGTGTTCTGCTAGCAAGAGATCATCCTGCGGTATGGGATCCGCATGTGCCTTGGTGTAGATCGTGCAAGAATTGTTGTGCTTCATTTTCGGATAGACAGAAGAGGTATGGACCAGTGACTAATATTTTGTAGAGGAGATTATCCCGGACAATATATCTACGGGCATTGTCGATTAATATCTGTCGTTCTGTAGGATCCTCTGGGAGTGGGCCATCGAATTTGTTATGAATTCCAATATATCTGATGAAAGACGGTCTCCAATCACTTTCGATCTCCTCGTTGCCCCCAGTATTGATGGCGTTGGATACGGTGGCATTAATGCTGGGTTAGAAATGACGTCGATTTTTAAATAGCGAGCTTCTGATCTAAGGACCCCGGCGAGGTAAGCGAGTGCATCTGAATATCTATTTTCTCTCCTTGGTAAATGTTCCATAGAAATTTTCTAAAATTTGTTCATTCGTTCAACCACTGCAGCAACATAGTCAATCATTTTCCCATTGGCTTGATAGATACCCGCGTGATGATTGATGATCAGTAATGAATCGGTGTAGACAGAGAGCTCTGCTATGCCCAATGTGAGTGCCATGTCCATGCCATGAATTAGTGCCTCATATTCTGCTACATTGTTGGTTACTTTGAAATTGAGGTGAATGGATTTTTTTGAGTCGATCATTGGAAGGAGTAATAAGAACAATCCCCACTCCTGATCTCCCTGTTCCAACGGAGCCGTCCGTCAAAAGTCGTCAACCCTTCTTTGTTACCCAATCAGACTTTTCTTCAGGTTGTTCTGTGAGTGGTTCATCTTTGTTTTCATCAACATCTTCTTCCCAATCAGGATCATCTACTAGAAAGTCAGCTAGAAAATCTGCTATAACCTGACCTTTCTCAGAGTGGCGTGGCCCAAAGTGTATGTCGTGTTCTCCGAGTGTTACTGATCATTGCTGAATACGTCGAGATTTTTTGCGTTTAGATAAGATTTCACGGAGTGGTTAGTTCGTTAATACTCGAACAGCGTGGGCTTGGATATACTGTTTCAATTTCTGCGACGTATAGGCGAGGGCCAAAAATAGCTTCTCGATCTTGGTGTATCTTGTTTCCGCAGAGGTCAGAGTCCTGCTGATATAATATAAAGGTCAGGCTATAGTAGATTTTCTAGCTGACTTTCCAGTAGATGGTCCTGATTGGGAAGAAAATCTTGATGAAAACAAAGATGAACCACTCACAAAACAACCTAAAGAAAAGTCTGATTGGGTAGCAAAGAAGGGTTGGCGACTTTTGACGGATGGCTCCGTCGGACCAGCAGGATCAGGGGTGGGGATTGTTCTTATAACTACTTCCAATGATCGGCTCAAAAAATCTATTCACCCCAATTTCGAAGTGACTAACAATGTAGCAGAATATGGGGCACTAATTCATGGCTTGGATATGGCACTCACACTGGGCGTAGCAGAACTCTCTGTCTACACCGATTCATTACTGATCGTTAATCACCACGCGGGTATCTATTAAGCCAATGGGAAAATAATTGATTATGCTGCTGCAGTGGTCGAACGAATGAACAAATTTTAGAAAATTTCTATGAAACATTTACCAAGGGGAGAAAATCGACATTCAGATGCAGATGCACTCGCTTACCTCGCCGAGGTCCTTGGATCAGAAGCTCGCTATTTAAAAATTAACGTCATTTCTAACCCCAGTATTAATGCCACCACAGCCAACGCCACCAATACTGGGGGTAACGAGGAGATCGAAATTGATTGGAGACAGCCTTTCATAAGATATATTAGAATCCACAACAAATTCAATGGCCTACTCCCAAAAGATTCTACAGAACGGCGGAGATTAATCGACAATACAAGAAAATATATTATCCGAGACAACCTCTTTTACAAAATATTCATCACTGGTCCATACCTCCTCTGCCTATCCGAAAAAGAAACACAACAATTCTTGCACGATCTACACGAAGGCACATGCGGGTCCCATGCCGCAGGTAGATCTCTTGCTAGCAGAGCATTAACGCAAGAAATGTTTTTGCCTAAGATGAAAGCTCAAGCGGTTGAGTACGCATGCAAGTGTGACGCTTGCCAGCATCACGGTCTGAAGATACGAGCCCCAGCGCTTGAACTACACTCAGGCCATGTCACCTGGCCATTCCGACGATGGGCTTTCTACCTTGTAGGAGAATTTCCTACAGCACCAGGAAAATGAAAGCATTTGTTGGTCGCTACGGACTACTTTACTAAATGGGTAGAGGCAGCCCCTTTGTGCCGGACACGAGAAGAAGAAGTCATCAGATTCATTTGGGAGCACAATATCATTTGGCTCGACAGACCGCATCTTATCAGAATCGATAATGGACCACAGTTCGTTGGTACCAAACTCGTCGCGTTCCTCAATCAACACAATATCATTTACTCCCCATCAAACCCTTACTATTCTCAAGGAAACAGACAAGTTGAAATTACTAATCGAACGATTGTGGATGGACTCAAGAAATGTTTAGATGACAAAAAAGGGAATTGGGTGAACGAGTTACCACACGTACTTTGGGCATATCGAACAACTCCAAGAACAACAATAGGTTGTACTCCATTCTTACTGTCCTACAAAATAGAAGCCATAATACCCACTCAGTACCATCACCCAATACCCAATACACGATCACGAGATGACAGATGAAGAAAACAAATTTCAGATCGCATGCAACCTGAATATGATCGAAGAAACACGCGAAAGAGCCATTATAAATCTAGGAAGATCTCAGCTTGCTTTATCACGGTCTTATAATAAGCGCATTCGACATCAAGAATTCAAAATCAAGGACCTTGTTCTCAGGGAATTCTCCCAACATCGTAAAGCGCCTAATGCGGGGAAGTTAGCAGATAATTGGGAAGGTCCTTTCATCGTAACTGGTCAAAGCGGTTTATAATCTTACAACCTTAGTACACATGACGGATTGCCCGTACCTAATCCTTGGAATACCCGCCGACTGAAGCTGTATCAAAATTAAACAGGCTGTAACTTCAGATTTCGATTAATAAAGCAAATTTTCATCATCATGATGCAAATCTATTTCAACATCGTACTCGTCTTCATATGGTTCGTTCAAAACGACCTACTACTACAATATCTACTTCATAGCTCTTCAAATACATACACGATCTCCGTGGATCTCTTATTCGATCTGGCTGAGACATCATTTAGCTATGCAATATTTAGCACTGGTCCCATCACGGTCGCTACACTCGACCTATAACTAGGATCTGCTTCATAGCTCTTCAAATATATTCACGCTCTCCGAGGATCGCTTATTCGATTTGGCTGAGACGTTATTTTAGATATGCAATATTCAATACAGGTCCCATCACGGTCGCTACGCTTGGCCTATAACCGGTATTTGCTTCATAGCTCTTCAAATACATATACGATCTCCGAGGATCGCTTATTCGATCTGGCTGAGACGTCATTTAGCTGTGCAATATTTAACACAGGTCCCATCACGGTCGCTACGCTCGACCTATAACCGGGATCTGCTTCATAGCTCTTCAACTATATACGCGCTCCCCAAGAATCGCTTATTGAGTCATTCAATTCGATCTGGCAAAGACACCATTTAGTTATGCAATACTCAATACAGGTCCTATCACGGTCGCTACGCTCGACCTATAACCGGGATCTGCTTCATAGCTCTTAAACTATATACGCGTTCTCCAAGGATCGCTTATTGAGTAATTCAATTCGATCTGGCAAAGATGCCATTTAACTATACAATACTCAATACATATCCCATCACGGTCGCTACGCTCGACCTATAACCGGGATCTGCTTCATAACTCTTTAACTATATACGTGCTCTCCAAGGATTGCTTATTGAGTCATTCAATTCAATTTGGCAAATACGCCACTCAGCTATGCAATATTTAATGTCCCAGCACGGTCGTTCAGATCGACCCATAACGGGGACCCAGATACACGCTACCCTGAGAGTCGCTTATTGAGACAATCAATTCGACTTGGAAATAATGCGACCTTCAAATATCTCATAACAGTCTTTATTAATTTATTCAAAGTGACTTATACACGTTATACAGTTCAAACTGAGTTACAATACCACATCATTAAATCTCTATATAATCGTTCATTTGATCACCAAATTTAATTATACATAGAGATAACAACAACATATGACATTTTTTTTTACAGCCAAGACATACTTATATTTCTTCTCATGGAACTACTCCCCACGCATTGGGGATACAACATTCAAACTCTCCCCGGGCTCAGATAAAAGTAAAACAGGGGAAAGGCTAGTCGCATCCACTACAGTCGAAGGTGCATTCAATAGTTGTGTTACCCTCGACATCAAATTATCTATATAGGATTATCGTGCTATCTGCAAGTCATATTTCATGACATATTCAGTTGTAGCAGCCAAGATCGACCCACTCTCTGATCAAAATTTCTCTACATCAGCATGCAGCATAGCCATAGAACGCAACGTTACATTTTCCGAAATCAAAAGCGTAGCTTCATAAAATTCGATTTTCACCTTGTTTAGTTCATCGACAAGCTCTTTACAACGAACCTCTAGATATTTTTTCTCCTGCAACAACGAGCCTCTATATTGCCTCGTTATTTGCACATTGCGCTCCATCTCCTGCTTCAGACGGTCCAGTTTTTTATCTACCATCCTTCAATAATTGATCCCGTTTTCAGCGGCGTCCATCATCCTCTGCGACTCGTTATACTTCGCATGAAGTTCCTCGAAAACTTTATTACCTTGAATGCACTCCTGTACCAGAGATTGCTTGTCCCGATCAAGAGCAACGATCCGCGAATTACACTTATCAATGACCTCACAAAGCTCTCGATCTCTCTTGGAACATAGCTCCTCGTGATTTTTGGCACGGTCGTTCTTTCTCTGGCATGAATCTCGAGCCTCACGAGAATCCCTGTTCAGCCTTTTCAAGCGCTCACGCCTATAAAGAATTTCATAATCTTGCTTCTTTAAGAGATCCGTATTAGTCGCTATCACCGACTGATGATACAGTAGATCATTCTTCTGTTTTTCAACCGTACTTAACAGATCTAGCACTTGTTGATTCGCAGTCATGGTCTCTGACTTTTTCTTCTTCAAAGATTCTTTTCACTGTTCGGATTCATTATTAGCAGTCAATATCACATAATCCTTACATGACAACTCTACAGTCACAGCATTTAGACGACTCTGTAGCTCCAGCATCTCCGATTCTAGCTTTGAATTCAACAAAGTCTTTCTTTCAACCAATAACAAACATTGCTACAACTTGGTAGACAATTTTTTATTTGACGCAGATACGACAGCCACGTTGTCATTCTCTTTGTCCTCAACCTAGAAGAGCAGATCACAAGAGACAATATATATATCAACAAATATTTATTCCTACAAGACATATCATTCTACAACATGTGTTACAACATCAAGATATAATACACAAAGGCAACGTACAACCAAAGGCCACAGTCTAGTTGGTCTGTGACCACACCTTACTACCACTAACATCAACTTGGAAAGGTTCATAAAAAATTACGACCTCTTGCAGGCAGGTCTTATGCCGTGTGTGAGACAACAGCTTTTCGACCTCCTCCTCCCAACATCTTCAGCTCGGGATTTTCAGTTTAAAGCTCTCCCACCCTCATCCCTTATTGCAAACCACATATTTTCAACCTTATCATTCTCTACTTCCACATCTTTACCGCAGTTCGATATATAACGCCTAAATTCATTTTCTACTCTCTCAAGCTCCGACCAGTAAAATGCGATCACGTCGGCCATCTGACGTTCGTGGTCCGTATCGATAACACGTTTTACCCACTTTGGCGTAATTATCTTCTTCAAACGTGATTGGGATACTTGCAGAAGTTTTTACGTATCTAGTAAACGTGTTTCTAACAAGGTACCTCTCCTCTCAGAGTTCTGCAACAGTCTGGCACACTCCACCTTTTCCACCTCCAGACAGCCATTATGACCCTTGCATCGTTCCAGTTCATCACAAGCATGCCTCAGGTAATTTTCAAATTACGTGTGGATCTTTCTATCCTCCTATTTTAAATTAAAGAAAAGAATCCTCATTGCCCTCTGCCTTACAAAAGTCAAGCTCATCAGGCAATGAACCTACACCGCCCTATATGATGGATACTCCAGCCTGAGCTGAGCATCTTTGCGCCTCTCTACTATGGCGATTGCGAGCTTCTTGCGCTAAGAATTTTACCCGAGCTGGGTCGGGCACTATGTCTCTCTCGGTCAACAGTTCTAAGTAGACCTCCTTCAAACCCCGCTCACTATCAACTTCGGCCTCAAAGAACAGCGTCAAAGACAATAATGACCTTTGACACTCTAATTTATCACTCTCATCTACGAATCGCTTATCCTTAAGGAATTTTTGGAGTAAAATGAACCTATCGGTCTCTTTTCGCAAAACCTCATCCCTCTCAATTTTTATCTTCCCATATCTACATTGAAGTTCGAATAACTCCTTAAAGGTTTTATCAAAATTTGACTTATGAAGGGGTCTCTCATATTCAAGTTTATTATGTACCTGTTGAGTACGATTGATGGAATCTCTTGCTCGACTCAAGGCCTTCTCCATCTCGATCACTTTCCCCCTCAAATAAACTACCTCCTACACACAAATCATACATTCACATCAAAATAACAATATATGAACAACAAACACAACAATTTCAAAACCTCGCCCAAAACAGTTCTACCACCAATACAAAGGACAAAGTTTGATTAAGTCTTCAGATCTATACTACAACTACAGAATCAAGATTTAGATCCTGCTACCTCCTTGATCGGATCATCATCCACGGGAGGAGCCGGGGTCTGCTCAGCCACTGGAGAAGCATCATCCCCTGGGAAGACAATCTCGCCATATTTTCCCGCAAGAGCAAGCTCGACATCCGTTCTGCTCAAACCTCAGGTATAGAAGGCTTGAATCAGTTTATTACGGGCAGCCATCGCAATATCAACAGCTTTCTTCGCCTCACTTTCAATCTCTTGCTTTGAAGCGACAACTTCCTTCTCGAACTGATCCCTCTGCAACACCTTTTCTTTCTCGAACTGTTCCCTCTGCAGCATTTTCTCCTGCTCGAACTACTCTTGCAAAGCAGCTTTATCTGCATCGTGTTGTCGAACAAGATCAACACGATTCGCAGCAGCTAACTTTAACACCTCCGTGGTCGATTTCCAAGCAATAGAAAGCTGCACATCACATACAGTCAAACAGTATTACAAGGTCGGATCATTATCTGACAAAGATTTAATCAAAGAACACATTGCATACCTGAGAGATACTTGATCGGATTTGAGTATCAAGGTGGATGGGATCACGAGTAGCCAAGCCTAATGCCTCCTGCTCCACGACTTCAAGATTGACGCCCTTCGAAGAAGCTCGAATATCTTTCCCAGATTCTTTTTGCTGCTTCTTCAAAGGAGGAGCTATATTCACATCAGCAGCTACCCCCTCAGTTCCCACTGGCGGTAGCTGCACAGGCACTGTTTGCTCAGAAGGCGGCACCGACATTTTAATTTTTGGTCGTCGAACTAAAGAGCTCGAAGAACCCATAGCACAGGCAGGAATCTCCATAACATCGGCATAAGCAGAACCAGATGCAGCCATCGCTCGTTTTTGATGAGCTCGTTGAACTTTTTAAACTACAGAGTTAAGCCTCTTCTCTCTGCGAATTCCGAGCTCTCCGAGAACTTTGTTCAGTTCGCTCCCTTCTCAACTAACGATGTCGAACAAACTCGATGTATCAGCAACAACTTTTGGTTTAGGCTCTGCCAAAACAATAACAAAACTATGTTAGAAGCTCATAATAAGTTAAGGAACAAACTGCAGATAGAATGAAGATACTTACTCTCGTTAAAACTCTTATATATCAGCTCGAGCACAATTCGTTGCGGACGATGTCTTTCCCAGATTCTTTTTTTTGCTTCTTCAGAGAAGTTATATTCACATCAGCAGCCACCCCTTCAGTTTCCACCGGCGGTAACCGTACAGGCACTGTTTGCTGAGAAGGCGGCACCAACTTTTTGATTTTTGGTCGCCGAACTAAAGAGCTCAAAGAACCCACAGCACATGCAGGAATCTCCATAACATCGGCGTAAACAGAACCAGATGCAGCCATAGCTCGTTTTTGATGAGCTCGTTGAACTTTTTCAACTACAGAGTTAAGCCTCTTCTCTCTGCGAATTCCTAGCTCTCCGAGAACTTTGTTCAGTTCGCTCCCTTCTCGAATAACGATGTCGAACAAACTCGATGTATCAGCAACAACTTTTGGTTTAGGCTCCGCCAAAACAGCAACAAAACTATGCTAGCAGCTCGTAGTAAGTTAAGGAACAATCTGCAAACATAATGAAGATACTTACTCTCGTTAAAACTCTTATATATCAGCTCGAGCACGGGTTCCCCATGCGCTTGCATACAATTACCCTTCACCATCACAAGATGGTCACATCAGGGCCTCCCAGACGACTGGAAATCAAAAAAAATTTGGCCTCACCGAATCACTAAACAAATATCCGCTCCTTCGATCTTTCATGTACTTAAACTTTTAGTATTTCAAGACATCGTCCGCAACGAATTGTCTCGCAATACCACTATCTCTCCACTTCTGATTAAGAACTTCACATAGCCTCATCATCTCAAAAATGTTACCATTCAATTGACCAGGGCAACTCATTAGTGCATTCATTACCCCTTTTGGGAAAAAGGTTAGGGGAATACTTAACCTATATGCGACCTGATTCAAATAATAGAGAAATCCTTCCTCTACGACCTCTGATCCAGTCCCATTATAATAAACGATATCTATATCATCTCCTATATCCATACTTCTCTTCCAACGATCTAGAGAAGGCACCTGATAATGCTCTATATTACCACTCGATCTCACCAGAGTTTTAAACCACAACCCTGCATTCATCACATACTCCCCCCATTCTCCGTCTAAACTCTTTTTATACTGTAAAAATTTCTTCGCTACGTCTACATTCTCGGGATACTTAAAAAATTGCCCAGTTTCACCTCCAGCATGCAACCCCACCCCCCTCCCAGAAGACACAGACAGATTGTCAGCAGTCACCGTACCAATTATCACAGAATCATTCATAGTCCTATCAGACGATGATGATTCCTCACTACTGGCAGAGACAATAAATTTACTACTGGGTTTCGGGTTTTTTAAGCGTATCTTCCACACATAAAGGGAAAATTTATTCAGAGATTTTATTAACAAAACAGGCCTTCTCCCTCAGCCGTACCCAACACATTATTAATCTACCCAAACAATTCACAAACATAACCTACCCATTTTTCAGGAACCTAACACAGTAAAAAAAAAGAGAAAATAGAAACAGAGGCACTAACCTGTACTAGAAGAGCAACAGTCGTCGACTCCGTTTACCGCTCGCACCTCAGGCGACAAAACTTTGTCTTTCTTAGTAAGATGATTACACAATGCTGGAGGACTGCGTTCAAAATTTGAAAAATTTCTCTCTCTAGAAATGCTTTTGCCTCTGTCTGCAACTGATTGTATTTTAAAAAAAGAAGGAAGAAAAGCTTTTATATTACCCCTCAGTTTCTGAAATGATGGCTCTTCGGGACACATGTTCACGTCATCTCTCCTAACAGGCACGTCTTTTAGTTTGCTCTCATAATAGTTTTTGGGGTAACGTGTTATGTTCTCACGTCTGTCTCTCACCTCCGCCATTATTACGGACTCACTGCCCAAAAAGATTTACACAGATCTTACATCACGATTATTTCCAGCAACAACTTTCTACGGCTGTACGATCCTGCTATACTATTTATAGCATGGTTCCAGTTCAAAAAACCTAAGTACAGCTATTACAACTGTCACTTACCACATTATAGGCTTGACAGATGCAAAAATATCAGCGGTAAATCCTGCTTCAGTTCCTTTTTCATTCAAAAATTATTATAGATACAGAAAGCAATGGTGAACGGACCTCAACACAAGCACATCATTTTATTAAGATCAACCGTCCGACCTTACATACAATGACAGAACAAATAACACTCCTCACCATGCGGAATGGTTTCAATATAGCTCTCACAAGCTTATCCAGCGCGTGCTCAAAGGCCCCGACCAAGTTCCATTGATGATAACAAGTATTCAAGTTAATAATGGCATGACTCTAAATAACTCATGACACGAAAGGGATCACGACCTTGTCATACCCACAGACATAATAACACTGTGTCTCAAAAGGGCCACACATATATATAGGGGCGACCTGCCCAGTTCGGAGATATCAACACGACGTCCTACATATTTTTGACCTATGTCATCAGTGACTAGTTTGATTTTTTTACAACAGTTCTAAAATAACTTCAGGCACTTACATGACAAGATAACGAATTTTGAATTTCTTATTCACGAAAATCAAGTTACAAGAACGAATACTTCAACCAGTTCGTAGATAAAGATTACAAGCTCTACAGACATTTTTATCTTCTACAAAGAATAGCCTACGTTGCAGATGACAGTGCAACACTTGAACAGAAACAATGGAGGGCCCAGCAGAAAAACTCAAAGCTAAAGGATGGAAATTGGAATGAGGCAGAGAATAAAATTAATCCCACCACTCCTCCATAACCCCCACCTCCGCTTCCAACGAAGGACCTCCCCCACCGTTATAATACTCAATCTTTTACAGGGTATCGACAGTACTTCTCAGACGACTTCCCTGCATTCTCATCTTCCGCCAACACTGCATCTTCTGCAAGCATCCGCAGACAAGACCGACGGTGAGCAGCAAACAAAGCCATATAATAGAATCGGCACAGTTGATGAAAATCATCCTCCGCCTCCTCTACTTCTTCCCACGTCATCCCATGGGAAGTCGGCGGAACAGGGATTAGAGTTGGCAACGAAAGATTTTGGGTGCCAAAATAACGAGTTTGCAGACTCGCCATTTTTATCTGAACCCTAACTTCATATGCTTGGCGTCGAGTTGTCACCATCACTGCTACTCAACCCAACATAAACAGCTGACAACGTTAACCAGGGTGAACAGTGATAGCAACTATTTACCATATTTTATACCCGTAACATTTAATGCACTCCACAACTTCAAATAAGATATTCATCACAAGTACAGGTCTCAAGAAGAATTTCTGGGAGACCCAACAGTTGAAAATACATCTTCCAAGATAAAATGAGGGCCATTAATACAACATTCATTTTAGACGACTGGACTTCTCAACCAACACCACTCGCAACGCACGTTTCTCCTGCTATTGGCTGAGAGGGGGCAGTTGTAAGGGTTTATTTCAAATTCCCGTATTGAGTCCGATATTCGAACTCACATAGCTCGAGATAACACACTGATAACCAATCAAGGACTAAAGCAAGGAGATCGTAATACAGACTTTCTCATCTACAGCTTAGGATGACAAAGCATCCAATAATATCGTACTGCACAAAATACTCAGATATCTAGCAACAGTTTGAATACACGTGAATACTATTAGAGATTGCATATACATCAATAGTTCGGAGATATCAAAGCATCCCGTGACTTCGTGCTACAGAAGATATCCCTCCACTTGTCAACAGATCGTATGAACGCGAGCATCACAAGAGATCGTATCTTCCCAACGATCTGAAGCTGCAACTAAAAAATGTTAATAGATCCGTTACAGATCAACATGTATCAAGACGTTACAAAAGTCCACCATGATGACTCATCAAATCCCGATATTGTAATGTTCCTCATCAATGTAACCAACGGTCATATTATAAGACCTATAAACAAGGCTAGATAGCTACAGATTAAAGTAGACTGCTCTGAGAACCTCTAAGAGATCATTTTGGCATCTCTCTCTCTCTCTCTTTGTAGTAGCTGGCAGTCTAAATAAACCTTTCTCTCTTTCTAAAATCCTCAGGAGAGGTCATAGTTTTTAACCCATTCAAGGGTTTTCCATACTAAATCTAGTGTTGTTTATTTTCTGTTCATAACTAAACATCCTTGATTTCAAAGGTGTAAAGCGTTATCTTCGTGTAATACGAAAATAGGCTATTATAACCACGTCCTCCTAAATATAAGGGTAAGTGGCAGTTGGTGTTGTAACTGCTAGTTCGTAGGAGACAGGTGTCTTTGACTTGTTTTATTCCATCTGGAGTGCTCGAGCCACGTTCTTTTTCAGTTCGTGGGCCAGGTATTATAGTTGATGGTGTATGTTACGTGTATATTGCGTGAGTCTGGTATTTGATCAGTTTGAGTTTAAGTTGGCTCGAGGGGCAAGTCCCTACTGAAATTCTATGTGCTCGTATCTAATATATTTTGATAAATTAGGTCATAACTATTCCTATCAATCAATGATCTAGAATTAAACAAAAACAATCAAAAGTAAAGACAAGGAATTAAATGATACATATAATTATTCACCTTGTGGAAACTCTTTACACGGGAGAAAAACTATAGGTCGTTGTCGATGAAATCGATAACAAAAAATTTACAAATCAAAAAGAGTTTAATCTGAATTATACTTACAAACTTGATAACCTAGTCTCAAGATTATCTTTCTTCTGAGTAAAGCTTCACACCCAATCTTCTTTAGTTCTCGCAATAACCCTTCTTGATCTCGCACCAAGAATCTTCTTCTGCTCTCGCAATAATCCTTCTTGATCTCACACCAGGAATCTACTTCAACAATATGTAGGAAGTATTGTAGAACTAACTCAACATCAATCTTAAGATTAGAAGATGCTTGATTGATCTTGAATTCACACTCTCTGATAAATGAGTTTTGAGCTTTTTAAAAAATAAAGGTTTTTCAAACACAAAAGACCGAGAGAGAAAAGGAAATAAGGTTTGCTTAAATAGTAACCAAATTTCCCTCGAGAGTTGTTCGAACAAAACCTAATGTCGTTCGAACGACTTATGTCTAATTTGGTTTAACACCCTATAATGTTGACAGTCGTTCGAACGACAAGAAGTCTCGTTCGAACGACAATTGTCTATGGGCCAAATTCCAGGGGACATGTCAATTCGTTCGAACGACAAGAAAACTCGTTCGAACAAAAATTGGCTATGGGCCAAATTTCAAAGAGATATGTCAAGTCGTTCGAACGACAAAAAAAACTCGTTCGAACGAAAATTAGATATGGGCCAAATTTCCAGAAGACATGTCAAGTCGTTCGAACGACTTGAAAACTCGTTCGAACGACAATTAAATAAAAGCTCATTCATTTATCAGTGAGTTCTACTTACCACGAGACTCCACAAACACGAAATGAAACAAATAAAACCTTTCACCTACAAATAACTAAAATTACATCTTCTTCGGGATCACCAGCTCTAGAGTCGTATTCTGCAGATAAAACAATATAATAATCTACCACTATCTAAGAGCATCAGTATAAGGCTAGGTATATTAACCAGCCACATGAGAAAATTTTACATGCAGTAATCGGTATAAAAATAAAAAATCTTTTTCAGGGTTGGGATGCGCCAAGCGCCAAGTTAGATAAATTTTTATTTTATTTTAATTAATTAATTAATTTAAATAATAATAATAAATGTTGTGCGCCACTTGAATTGGCGCTGATTTAATGAATAGAAGTAGGTGGCACATAATTTTTTATTTTTTTTTTAAAAGTAAACCAAAAAAAAACTGCACCAATTAAATTGGCACACAACATTTTCTATTAAATAAAAAAACATATTATTAACACAAAACGAATTTAAAAATATTAAACGTGGGGGCCATTTGAAAAATTATGAGCATAACAGCATCGCCACATATAACAACTAATTTTATGAATATGAATTGGTGGCACATAATTTTTATTTTTATTTTTTTAAAGTAAAAACAAAAAGACAAAAAAAAAATGCACCAATTAAATTGACGCTCTCAATTGACGTACAACATTTTTTATTAAATAAATAAACATATTATTAACTCAAAACGAAATTAAATATATTAAAAGTGTGGGTCATTTGAAAAATTCTGAGCATAACAACATCGCCACATATAGTCACTGATTATACGAATAGGAGTGCAATTTAAACGATAACGATCCTGAAAAAGAAGTTTTTACAACATTTAGATCGTTACAACAAATCTCTATATCTCTTTGCCCCCATTATTGATTTATAGTAGCTAAAATTTTAAAGATTAAAATGAAGTTAGAAGGGAATCCTGATATTGCGATTGTGTATTCTCATCTCATTATAGTGGTTTCTGTGGTGCTAGTGGTATGCTTGCCACCTGGATAATTTTGATTCTACTGAGCCCAAGAAATCTTCTTCCCTCTTGGCTCTTGTATTACATGATAGAAATAAATAAAACTATAAGTTAATATTGTAATAGCCTATTTTCGTATTGTACGAAGATAGCGCTTTACACCTTTGAAATCTAGTATGTTTAGTTATGAACGGAAACAAACAACACAAGATTTAGCGTGGAAAACTCTTGAATGGGTTAAAAACCACGATCTCTCCTGAGGATTTTAGAAAGAGAGAGAGGTATATTTAGACTGCTAGCTATTACAAATAGAGAGAGAGAGATGTAAAAAAAATCTCTCAGAGGTTCTCAGAGCAGCATCACTAATTCGTAGCTATCTAGTCTTATTTATAGGTCTTATAATATAACCGTTGGTTATATTGATGAGGAACGTTGCAATATCGGGTTTTGATGAGTCTTCATGGTGGTCTCTTGTAACGTCTTGATACTTGTTGATCTGTAATGGATCCATTAACATTCTTTAGCTGTAGCTTCAGACCGTTGGGAAGATACGATCTCTTGTGATGCTCGTGTGCACACGACCTGTTGATAAGTGAAGGAGTATCTTCTGTAGCGCGAAGTCACAGGATGTTTTGATATCTCCGAACTGTTGATGAAGATATGATATCTAATAGTGTTCGCGTGTAATCGAACTGTTGATAGATATCTGAGTATTTTCTGTAGTGCGGTGCTATTGGATGTTTTGTCATCCCCGAGCTGTAGATGAGGAAGTTTGTATTACGATCTCTTTGTTTTAATTCCTTGATTGGTTATCAGTATGTTTACTCGAGCTATGTGAGTTCAAATATCAGACTCAGTACGAGGATTAGAAATAAGCCCTCACAAATATTGTGAGGACTACTAAAATATCGAGTGTATTCTATATATTTTTACTTACATATTCTAGATAATAAACTTCTCCCTTTTATTCTTCGTTCAAGTGTTAGTTTTCATTTCTCCAAAGTGTCAAATTAGGACCAAAACAGAGATCAAGAAGCCTTTTTCTGATTATTGACACTTGAGGCACTCTCGAAGTGTCTAATTAGATTTATGATACTGCATGCTTTAAAATATTTGGTGGACAAATCTAAATTGTTCAAACCTTCTGTTTCATGCTCTTCAAAGTTCCCATAGAATAAATACATAAAACTACAACTTCAAGGGAGTGAGCATGTGTTGACTTCGCCGTTGGTAGGTGGTTTTGAAGTCTTGGCAATAACGAGCGTTTGTAGGAGAACTTGTTGAATTCGCGTTGAGTAGCCTTTTCGTGTCATCCGTGGGTTTCCTGTCTCTTATGTCTTGAATGCCAACGTGACCAAATGTCTTTGTGTTTAAACATTAGTCACTCAAAAATGTTGAAGTATTGAATAGGAGGATCAACATCTCCTAAAGTACCTCACTCACTTGGTTTTTATCACCAAAAATCAAGGTTGGGCCTTGCTTTCCATTGTTATTGTATTCAGGGGCGGAACCAAAGGTAGACTCACCCGGGCTATAGCCCGGGGTAAGATTTTGGTAAAAAAAAAAACTAATTTCATTTAAAACTCTGCCTTTCCTCCTCTGTTCTCTCACACACAAAAACCTTCTCTTCCTCCACAACCACAAACAAACCCTAGCTTCTTATAATGACAAATAACTCACTGAATCGCTGAATCCAAGTTGTTTACAATGACAAATAACTCGTTAAATCGTTGATGCCCTAGGTTCTTTTGATTTTACCAAACTAGGTATACCTTTGAAGTTTAAACCTTTCTATCTCTCTAATTTTATGTGATTATGTTTGGGTTTTATTTGTGTTTGATTTCTAGGTTCTTAATTAGGTTTTTTTGCACCCCCAACATTGAATTTTTTTTCCCAATTTTACTGATTTGAATTAAGGGTTTATCTCTTTGTAATTGAAATTATGGTGTATAATATCCCTATGGAGTTCATAGATTTTAATTATTCTTTGTTAGTGTATAATATCCCTATGGAGTTCATAAAAAAATGTAATGCAACTCTACTAATGGAGTTCATAGATTTTAATAACTCTTTGTTAGTGTTCTTATCGATCATCTTGTTGTGATTATTGCTGCCATTGGTTTAAGTGCTTCAGTTTTGAGATTCATTGTAAGTTCTCTTACCACAATAATGGATTCTCTTTGTTGATAATTTTCCAGAGTTGGGCAATCGGAGTATGACACGTATATGAGCCGTCGAAACCCATGTGATTCACGATCGGAGTTTGCGGGCGACGTTGAATAGCGGTCGTTTATGTTTAATAGGAGAAGTGAGACTTTCCTTTGAGCGCAATTGTAAGTCCAGCTAATTATTAAATTGGGGTTTATCTCTTTGTGATTGAAATTGATGTGATTGCTCCTGTTGAATTAGAAGAAATTGTTTCTCCTATTGAACCGGTTGTTGGTGCTCCTCTCGAAGTAGAAGAAATAAGTTACTAATATACTAGTAATTAATCAATAATTTTAGTAAATATCCCTCTAAAATTACTAATATACCCTCCAAAAAAAATTTGGGGGCAATCCCCCGAACCCCAGTAATATCTTATCCCCCCAACCTAGAATCCTGGTTCCGCCCCTGATTGTATCACCATTTCGATAAACATTGTTTAGTTACCATTTACTAGATGATAAATCAATGAGAAACTAAGCACTGCTTCCATTTACTGTAAGATAAATCATGTAAATCAATGAGAAACTCGTATACGATTTAATCTAAATATAATGTACAAGCTGAATATGGCTGAGTAAAAAACTGAAGAAACTAACAAACTGATCCGAACGAACCAAACAAAACTGAGCAAAATGGTTCAGTTTCTGAGGGTTCGGTTTCTGAAAATAGGAATCGACAAAATTCAATTTTGGTTCTTTGACCATAGGAACCGGAAGAAACCGAACCGACTCCGAGAACAAGACTTGAATACAAAAATCTCATATCTCACATGAAAATCTAATTAAGGGTGAGCACAGGTCGGTTCGGGTCGGTTTTGGGCCTAAACCAAACCCGAATTGACCTAAATCGGTTTTTAAATTTTGGACCCGAATTGATTGAGACCTAAAAATCGATCCGATCCGAACTGAAACCCATAAGCTAAAACCAAAACCGAACCGTTTTCTGAGTCGGAAAGGGTCGAGTCCAATTTCATCACAAGTAATTCTCGAATCCACCATTAGAGACTCTTCAAAATCCTTGCTTTTCTCACACAAACCCTAATCAACAATCAAATTTAAGAGACTATAACTTCATTAGGAGCTTATTATGATATAAATCCTAGTTTACAATGAAATATAAAAAAAACCCTCTTAATGATTTGAATCATGGGTTTGTTTAGAAACCCTAGCTTTTGAATCAAATGATTTATTTACAACAACAACAGCAAGAGATGAGAATTTATAGGATTAGAAATCGGCAACATCAACAATGGCAGCAACAAAAGATAAGAATCAAGAAAGATAATGAAATAAAACATGAGAGAGAAGATATGAAGTTGTTGTATGAGCCATCGATACAGTTTTTTAGGTGTTATTAATATGTGGAACCGAAACCGAACTGAATCGAACTGCTTCAAAAAATTGACCTAATCAGTTCGGTTTAGATCAGTTCGGGTCGGTTTTTTCGATTCGTGCTCACCCCTAAATCTAATATTGATAACTACAAATGTCCACACCATACTGCATCATTACATATTATTTATTTATAGTGAACATACTTTTTATAGTGGCTGTACTTTCTTTCTCTTTCAATTTCCAATACAAATAAAGGTTTTGTTTTTTGTTTTTTGTTTTTTGTTTTTTGTGGCTGCATTTTCTCTCTTTCAATACAAAACAAAAGTGGCAACATTGTCTACTTTTTATAGTGGCTGTCTTTTCCAATACTAAACTTTGTATAGTGGCTATACATCCTCCCTTTTCCAAGTTACAAAAAGTAACATCTTTGCCTAATTTTATTTATTTATTTTTTATATTGGCTCTCTTCCAATACAAAAGTGGGTTTCCTGGGATGCAAAGAGATGTTTGAGTGAGTATAAGAAGGAAAGGGAAGTGAGGGTAGTGTTATTTATAGGTAAAGAAAGAAGAATGTGCAAAAGTTTCTCAATGGTTTTTTTGTAGGTGTTTAAACGTGCTATTTTCCCATGCCCATATAGTGGTCTAATTGAACACCACAAAAATCATCTTTCTTCGTACCAAAAACCTGGAGTTAAGTCTCATATTGGGTTTCCAAACAACCTCTTTGTTTTGCTGGAAGTTGTTTCGACTGGTAGAGAACGAAATAAATAACAGATATGACAATCATTTCTATGTTGCGAAATAATCGTTCTTAGCCAAATAAATAAGTGCAGGTTAAGCTACATATTCTATTTTTTATTCTACTTCAGTGGTGGAAATAGGATCTCATTTAAGTTCCGCTAATAGTTTTCTATTGGGATAATTCTTCTCTCATTTATCCATATTGAAAAATAACGAAAAATATGGACTTGGAAAGAGAACTAAAATCTTTTGATACCTGTGTCATAATCTTAGACTTAACTTGGGAGCCCTTTCTTCTTAGATTGTTTTATAGCTCTAAGCTATTTCCTATGGTGTTAAACCGTGAAATAGAATAGGAATTTTTTCTTTTATCATGTAGTGATATATAGCAAATAATGAAGTTGTGAACTTATCTGAAACTTATGAATCATCAAGAAATCGGACCCGGAGCAACTATATTTATAATGATGCACGAATGAGTGATGTGATTTACAGTGGTGAGATATATTTCACCGTTTTAGGATATTTAAGATCCAGGAAAATACCAAAGCTTCTACTGTGTTGTATAGACCCCTTTTAGTATGGTGGTAATAAACAGTTATATTAGCAGCCAAGGAGAGCACCAAACATGTGTTGATGTGATGCATCTAAAAGTCTTCTGTTGGGAGCAAATTCTACATATAAGGCTATAAGCTTCATGCCACAAGAGGTAGAACACATGCAGCTAAACTTTCAAGGGTGTCTTAAAACCTTCAGGGAACAAGATTACCATAATCCTACACTGTTTTTTGATTGTTCTTTCATCATGTAAAGAAATGGATTGATTAAAGCTTTAGACCAAATTGATATGGTTGGCAGGTAGAGCTCAGTTTATGCCTCCTTATATCTTCCTTAAAATATGGCAGCTGACCACCAATGGAGCTTAGAGATATGCACATTTCTCTAGATTACTACATCTGATCCTACGTTATGGGATCACTCATTTTTAAGGTTATTAGAGATACTAATAGATGCAATGATTTCTTAGTAGCTTCTTATAATAAAAATGATGGAATAATTTTTATTCTCAGAAAAGAAATTATGAATTTTTTTTATTTTTTATTTTTTTCAAGGCAAGCCGGTTTTATATAGGGATCCGTAACCCTGAGTTTCCAAACCCATGAGGTTTCGAACCCACGACCTCTCTCTGGGTGGAGAGGTACAGCTACCACTGACCAAGAGCCCAATGGTCGAAATTATGAATTATTCCTTACAGAAGATCCTTTTTTGCAGATCTGCAACTCATTCTAGATGAGGATGCGAAGGAGAAGACCATTCCTACCATCCGACCTTGCTTAGCAAAGAAATAAGGAAGACATCAACAAAGTAAAAATGTGTAATCCGAGGTATTTTTGCTTTCCTTTAGTTGTGTATTGTTGGCTAAATCTAACTTGATAAAGTGTCATTGTAAGTAGAGCTAGACATGAATTTTGACAAGCGATGTTAAGATTTATGCAAGGATATAATCTCTGGAATAAAGGAGCTTGGTAGAAAACTGACGACAAAGAGTATTTGTTTGGTATGGTGATAACTATAATGGTAATGCTCTCACGATTTAAGGTCTTGAATATAATACCTACTGTATTGCAGGTTGCTTAGACGTTGCACTTGTTATTTCAAACAGACACTACAAAGATGAGCACCAAATACTAAGGTTAGCTAATGTTACATTTTTCGAGTTATATGTAGAGTTTAGTATTCGTACTTTTTAGGGAAATGCGGTGGAATCTTGACTGAAGCACAAGAAGCAATGAATTTACGCAGAACAACTCCTTAAGTCTTGCAAGTTTTCTATCATGATTAGCAACCTATTGACTTATGGATGCATTTATTTGGTTAAATATGATATCCAACAATCATGTTAAGCATGAGTTAGAGCAGCTTATTTCTTTCTTTTTTCATAATTTATGGGAGTTTTTTATTAAACACTAACGACATTTGCATATCTAATTGGCAGGTGCAATCAACCCAAGAAAAGAAGCACTAAAAACATTAGAGCATGACTTGAGAGACACAACAAATAGCATTGTCCAACATCCTTGGTCGAGCGAGAAATGACACTATTATAAAAGAGTTCAAACATTTTATGAGAGAGAAAGAGAGTTTCTTTGATGTGAGAACCATCAAAATCGATGTTAAAAGAAAGCGTGATTGGTAGGACTTAACCAGTTCTTTATGTTAAAGCCAAAATGAATTGTGCAAAGGCTAACACCCTTCACGAGTGAATTGTGCATTTTCATCTTCCCTTAAGAGTGAAGAATTGTATGAGTCATTGTCTATTGTACCAAAAAATTAATAAAGCAAAAAAAGTTTTGGATTAAAACCAATATTACTTCTCTCATAAGCTCAATAGACAAAATTCTTTCATGCAATATATTATATACAAACACCAAGATAAACATGTTGCTATTATGCAACCATGATCAGGGGCGGAGCCAGAGATCTAGACTAGGGGGTGCCGGGGTGTTGGGAGGGCAGAGCCCTAAACCAAAAAAAAAGAGAATTGGGCGGTTAATGAATTTTTTATTAATTTTGCTTACGAAGTTAGACAAAGAAGTAAAGAAATAGAGAAAGAGGAGAAGTGGTGAGAAAATTTAGGCTTAAAAATCAATTAGAATGGCCTTAGAGGGATGTCAAACCCCCTTGCTTACATTATTTTTATATATATTTTTTGGGTTTACATGTAAAAAAAATTGCAACCCTCCAACCAAAATTAGCGCCTGACCGTGATGATTACGTCAAGAATTTATGTATTACTGGCTTACTGCAACAATCAGTATGTGGTATGTACCCATATTAATATTCATTACAAAACTGTATAATGTTCATCATAACTAAATTTCGCCCGTGCGAGCATGGGCTGATTGTCACTAGTACAAAATAATACAAGATTTTTGATCTATGCTTTTTGAGGTTGAAAAATAACCACTCACAAAGCGAAACAATGCTACATTCCTGTTCTAAATTATTGTGATTACCAAGTGTAGAAAACTAAAATGCAGAATTTAAATATAAATGTTCAGATATTTAGTCCCACATTGAGAGTTTATAAAAATCTGGCAAATGCGAATAGCTATAGATTGGGCATTTTGTGGTAATTTAAACTTAAGCAGCTGCGTGGTGAGCACAAAGCGAACTATTCTTTCGCCTTTTACTAAAGAATACCGTGTGCTCGCTACAATAAGCAGCATACTCTTATTTTTGGAGGGTCTTTCCTAACAGGAAAAGGCCCTAACAAAGCAATGTCTCAAAACCTTTTAGTTTATTTGCATCTCTCAAGTTGTTTTCTTCCTCTGTAATTTACGGAATGTGTTATGGTTAATAGCCCTGGGTAAGAGCACTGTATAGTTCATACTGAACTATGTAATGAGAATTTTGTAACGATTTTTGAGGTTCTTAATAAAAGTTTTGAAGAAATTAAAGGCTAAGTAATCATATAATATATTTGGATGTGCTTATTCTGATGTGTATATAACATCACTTTATAGTTCATACAGAACTTTGCAGTGAGAATAACATTGTAAGGGGCTAGAGACAAATAAATAGATTATTGACAAGGCTCCCCTTTCCCCTTAAGATTTGCAGAAAGCTGGATTCTATTAACGCTCGTTTCATGTGGAGCACTAACAGCTCTCGAAATAACAAAATTCACTTGGAAGAAAATTTGCCGCCCCAAAGAGAGGGGCACGTGGACAAATTTCACTATTTTTATTTTTATTTTTTTAATTATGTGGGCCCCTTCCGTCTTTAAAACATTTACTTTTTGAAAACCCTCAAAAAACCAAATGAGGTACTGTTGGCCCTCACTTAATTTTTTTGATTTTATTTCCTACTAAGAGCTTCTCCTGCAGTTGGATGTGGGTTTGGTTCTCCTGGCTCACATGCCAGACCCAAACACACCCAACCCAAACTCTTGTCTCCCAGTAGTGGGTGTGAGTTATAATTTTTATTTTTTTAAAATTTAGTCCGCGCGGTATTCATTACTCCGCACAACTATTCATTTCCTCTCACACATCAATAAAAATATGTTTAGCCCGCGCGGTAATCAAAACACCAATCAAAGTACGCCAAACTCGTTTTTTGAGTATGAGGAGCTCACACCCAATTGAGTTATGACAGCGCCACATCATCAAACCCAAACCCATTTTTTCACTGTTGGAAAACGTTTAAGTTTGGATTTGGATTTGGGTTTGGGTTTGGGTTTGTATGCTTAAGCAAACCCCACCAAACCCATTTTTTCACTGTTGGAGATGCTCTAATTGAGTGAGGTACTTTAAGAAATGCTATAATGTTCTTCTTTCTCCACCAATCATAGGATCTGAGCTAGTTCGAAAAATAATTCAAAAACTATTTGCATAAGGACTTAAATATTCTTATGAGTGATGCTGCTTGGGACTATAACACTGAAAATGCAGGAATAGTTTTCTGCTTGTTTAATCCTCAAAAGCAATGTATTCTTGCAGCCCCACTCGAGAAGACAAAGCAACCCCGTTGAAGAGGCAAAAACAAGGGCCATCCACTGGTTAGCCTTGAAGCTCTAACAACCTTCAATCTTTTGGTGCTTGTGGATAATTTAGCTGTTGCAGATTTCTTGGAGGGCATGTAGAAAGGGCCATACTTAGGACTACCTGATTGTTTTTATCTAGTCATGTTGCACATGAGCATGTAATGTATACTTTGTTTCCTTGGTTATGCAATGTCAAAGTTATCAAAAAAACAAACAAAAAACTTGTTCGTTATTGCATCACCATTTCGATAAGCATTGTTTAGTTACCATTTACTGGATGATAAATCAATGAGAAACTAAGCATTGTTCCCATTTACTGGAAGATAAATCATGTAAATCATTGAGAAACTTGTATACGAGATTTAACTCATACGATTTAATCTAAATGTAATGTGCAAGCTGAACATACTAATAGCTCTCAGTGAAGTATCCTAAACAACGTGACACATATATCATATAATCCTAGTTCATCATCTGTCATGCAGTTGCTTGAAGAATAAAACCAACATGTTAGGAAATGCAAGACAAATTGTGGACAAATACTAACAAATATATATATCACACCATGAAAAGATAACTTCATTACCAAACAACTAAAGTAACTAAAACAGTTGTCTAGACCATTACTATGTCCGGCGACCGATGAAACACTGCCATCAGTAATAACTTCGTCCTTCCTTGGAAGACTTATTGTTTGAGGATCCTTGGGTCGACGAATAACTGTCGAACTTGCTACGAGCATCTGAAGAAGACCTTGCCCTTTCGTAATCAGCACCGCGGTGCCCTACCACTTGTGAATGTGCTGCAGGCCATGAATAATAGACTCCCGGGTTCCTTCCTTCGTAAACAACATACGACTTCTTTGCAGGCGCTCCTGAAGGGCTAACCTTCTCGTAGCAGGCTCTAGGGTGCCCTGATACTTGTTCCTTAGTTTCATTCCATGAATTGTAAATTCCAGGGATCTTTCCTTCGTGAACAGCATACTTCTTGTCCATTTTTCTGAAACAAAACCAAGATATCGTCTCGATGAAGTATTAGTAAATATAACATAATATTGATGGCTAAACATGCATACTGATGCTGTGTGTAAGAGCATCTCCAACAGAACAGTATGCAGTTCCGGTTTACCATACCGGTATTCCAGAATCTCGCATACTGTTTTGGTTCAACAAAAAATTACGTTTTTTCTATTGGGCGCTTAACGGTTCAGCGCCTAACACCAAAAAGGCAAATGATATGTTTTTTTTTTGGCGCTGAAAAGTTCAGCGCCTAGCATTTATTAATTATTATTTTTCTCTTAGACAACTGTATTTAAAAAGTTGTTGGGCACTAAACGGTTCAGCGCCTAGGCGGTATGCGCATACTCCTCACCAAATTCAGGATTCGCATATTTTGGAGGGGTATGGGGGTGAGTATGCTGAACCCCATACTCCTGTCGGAGGTGGTTTTTGCAAGAGTATGTTAAAAATGTAACACCATACCACTCTGTTGGAGATGCTCTAATGGTGTAACAAACAAGAATCCTAGCATTTAACTCCAATCTCAAGGCCAACATCCCGATGAACGAAGAGTATTGTTAACTATAGTACATCTACTAGGGGAAATTGATACAAAATATCAACATAAGAAAGCCCTAAAAAAGATCTAGGCCATCTGAAAGAAAGAAACAAGATTCATGCATGTGATGTGATGTACTATCAAGAATAAACATGAAACCTTAGAAAACACTGATAGAGAAAAGGGGTTTTCTCCTTAAAAAGAAGGTTGAGCCTTGCTTCCAACCTTGTTTTTTTATGTCCAGATTAGGCACCCATTGTTTTCTAATCAGGCACCTAACACTTAACGAATTAAATATGCGCCTAACATTTAGGTGCATGTTGAGAAAACCAACTGAGGTACCGTTGGATGAAATTGAACCTCACTCAGTTGAATTTGGGTTTTTTCAACCCAATGAGGGAGGTACTTTGGGAGATACTTTCACAATACGATCCTCTTTTTGGGGAATATGCGTACAAATAAAACGAATATTTCTAGTAGAGCATCTTTTTTTATAAAATCCAGAAGTTCGTTTGGCCGTTCATCATTAGTTCACAATTAATAGAGCATATTTCTCAATCCTTGGAGAGATTGTTCACTGGACACAAATCATGAATGTTTGGAATCCATATTATACAGTTTTTGCGATTTTGAAGGGTGATATCAAATCGGTCTATTCCACCACTACTAGGCTGGTGCTGGTAAAAGAAATTTGCAAGTTGCAACCATTCATAACATTCAAATTTTGTAATCTTTAACCATTAAATGACTCGTTAAACAATCAATTCATACTTTGGAGTTCTTTTGCCAGAGAAGCTCAATAGAAATGGCCAGCAAAAAATGTCTTTTGCCATATTAGTGTTTGAGCGTCATTGTCGTACATTTGAACGGATTGATAAACAGGAATTTGGGATTTGACCATTGTGCATATTTGATAAGGATACTAATATTGAAACTGTATTTTCCGCTCTCAGGACTGTCGAGTTTAGCTACTCTATTACTGTACCTGTACAGTATTAGATATCCCTACAAACAATTGTAATGGATAGGAAACAGCAAACTAGTACTGTATATGCTAAAGAATATGTAAAATTAATTTCAAAATCAAAATTATATACTAGTTAAGAGTTCAAAAAAAAAAAAAAAGAGCTTGAACTGTAATATAAAGTATCAAACATCCTAAGCCAACTTGTTTGTATCTTAATTATCAGAATCATACGCATCATCGTCGTCACTACCATCATCACTATCTTCCTCACCAGAATCAGATTCCATGTCGTCGTCATCATCACTATCGTCAGCCTCGCTATCGTCATCCACATCATCATTGTCATCAGAATCATCAGTATCCACTCCGTCTTCGTCACTCCCAATACTACTTCCGTCATCACTATCTTCCTCGCCAGAATCAGACACATCCTCTTCATCAACGTTTTTGCCACCAGACTGACCTGTTGTACATTATCAAGGGAGAGAACAGGATATAAATGCCAGAGCAAGGACTACAAAATGAAAACGTCCAATATCTTAAAACAGGTCATAAATATCAATGAATTAACTGCTTCCCATTTTCAGCATACTAAGAAAACAATAAGAAAGATAAGTACAGACCAATAGACAATGCTCAGAAATAGAGAGAGAACTGAGAAGAGATGAATAATTAGGAATAGTTTTGGGAAAAAGTACATAGACAAAAATGAAGAGATGCTGACATGTCTATGGCAATACGTTCAACCAGACATTGGGTATGCACAACAATACATAGATAAGCTCACATCTTGCGAGTGAATATATAGAAATTAATCTAAGGAAAGGATGATTAACATTAACAGTTAACACATGGTACACGTGAATCACCAGCATGCCACAAGTAGTGGCGATGGCAGGATTTCTCCCAGGAGGCAAGGTAAACAGGGTCATGGGTATTTACATACATTCCCTTTAACAAGAACATATGTTAAGCCACCTTTAGAGGATACCACAACAAATTTTAGATGCTTCTTAATATATATTGGGGTTATTTAAATGTAGGGATGCTAAGGTGCAACTCTTACAAGAGTTTCATTGTGCTATTCATCAAATTTTCTGCCACAAAACAGTTTTGAGACCGAATAATTGTACAGATGCGTTGTAACCTATAAATAGTGAGTGTATCATGATGTACAAAACATGCATTACAAACAGAGCAGTTCGTCCCTTAATATTTTGACATATTTTATCACACCGACATTTTCACCATAGGGGAAATTTTCACACATCCATACAGTTGCCTAAATTTATGTCCTCATTTTACAGGTATTAACTACTTTTCTCGTTACATTCTTTAATATTTTTGATCATGTTTGTCATTGCTATGAGATAATACATATATATTTTGATGTTTACCAACTAACTTATTTTTCGTTATATGTTGAAGATGAAATAACCGGAAAAATAATAAATGAGTGCAAACTAATCAATGGTTACCTTCCTGTTTGGATTCCTCTGTCGACCCATATATTGAAGATTTTACCCTTTCAAAATCAGACCCCGGGTAGCCTGTCACTTGCGCATGTGCTTGAGGCCAGGAATCATAAACCCCAGGTTTACTCCCTTCATGTACGACATACTTTTTATCTGGTGCTTCGCCTGAAGGATCGACTTTCTCATAACAATTTCCTGGCTGCCCGTCCACTTGTGCCTTTGCATCAGGCCACGAATCATAAAGCCCTGGATTCTTTCCATCATGGACGGCATAATGATTCTTGTCCATTGATCTGAAACAACAATATCACCCTGTCAATGTTAAAAGTAATGATATTTCTTGATTGGGAAAATTTAAAACGGTTTAATTGACCAATTCATATTGGGAACTCTTGAAAAAGGCTTACGAAACTGATAGGTTGTCGGGTCATCTCTACGCAAGCACGTCGGATTATTTCCACGCATTTCACCCGGCCACTCTCTATTTTAGTAATTATTTTAGTAATTCATATTAGTAGTATGATTATGGTATTCTATCCTAAATTGTGTTTCCTAATTACTTTCTAATTGTAATGAGCCTCCTTATGCCTATAAAAAGAAAGTTCTTTTAGCTTTATTTTTTAATGTTAGTTTTAGTGAGAGAAAGGTTTAGCCTTACATAAAAAGATCTAGTTTATTTTCAATTTTAAATCAATCAAAATAGTTTGTCTTTTTGATAATCGCTTCAGCGTAAGTAGTTTTCTATCAAAAACTATCTCGTATAAATAAAAAGTAAACCCCCCCCCCCCCCTACAAAAGTTCTCTACTGGTCAACACTAAGTCAATCATAGTTGACTACAAACCGAACAGTATAAAATTGCAATTAAATATGGTTCAAGGTTCACTTAATTTAAAGCACTATAAACCCTAATTATAAAACTGAACAAAATGCAGGTTTAGGGCATCATATAATAAGCAAATATAACTAAAGAGAGAAGAACAACATACCTTCACTCAGATCTCTCTCTCAAATCTAAATAACTCCTCGATTGAGATTTTATTTAGGGTTTTGTTAAAAGCCGAACTACTGGGCAATTAGTGTGACGAGCCACGTGTTTACATATTATTGGTCCACATTAATAAGGGGTGCACGTGTCAACTCCTAACAATGTCTGATGTGACCGAGGTGACTGGGGCCGTTTGTTTTTTTTGCTCTGAGTTGATCTGAGTCTGAATCTGAGTGGAGAGAAAATCAGACTCCGACTCATACTTAAACTCAGATGGCATATTGGATCTGAGTGGAGATGACAGTTTTAAGTGAAAATAATCTAAGTCTATACAAAAAAATAACACCTCTAAGTGCGATGAGTTAGTCCAAATCACTGGAACAGACTCAGAGTTTGACTTTGTGAAAAAACAAACAACCTGTTAGACTAGTATTCCAGTAACAAGTGTTGGTGGCTGTAAAGAATTTTTATTGGGTTACTTTATAGCACCTACAACAACATGGTATGCTGTTACGGTTTTTACATACTTTTGCAAAAAACCCTTCCAACAGGGGTATGGGGTTCAACATACTCACCCTCATACCCCTTTAAAATATGTGAAACTTGAACTTGGTGAAGAGTATTCGCATACCATATGGGCGTTGAACCGTTGAGTGCCCGCATTCTTTTAAATACATGTGGCAAAAGCTAAACGGTTCATCGCACGTTGACATATAATTCAGCTTTTTGATGAATTAATTTGTTTATTGTTTTACCAAATGATTTGGTGTTTTTGGGATAGCGCTGAATTGTTCAGTAGCGCGCGGTTGAATAACCGTAACTCATTGTTGGACGAACACAATATGAGATTCATGTATACCAGCATGCCGAACCAGAATCGCATACCTTGATGTGAAGGTGCTCTTAGCTTAGCTTATAATGCTAGTTACAAAACCTCTTATGAATGTAACTCAAAGGATGAAGATGAAGTAGTTCAAGATCTTTTCGGGATTTGGAGTTCTCAATGCCTATTCCTCTTCATTATGTGTGTTGTGTTAAATTTAGGCGAACCTTAAAAGGAGAGATCGGCTAAGGGAGAAATCGAAAGGCTACAAATCATTTACTCTGAACTTTAGCAATGAATTTAAAGCTTTTTCGGCTAAATATATACTCTGAAATGTAAGATCTGTTTGTTCCAAAATGTACAATAGCATTAGCGCCTTTCTCCCCAAAGCAATGCATAAGTTAGTTGGAGTACTCAAGAAGTTAGATACAGGTTAAAGCTCAAACAATGTAAACCATGCCGACTTCGAGTAAGGATGCGGGTGGGACTCGAAGTGCCACATCGGGTCCCCGGCAATTTCTTCTCAGAAAATTGTATCCAATATCTATCGCTGCTCTTTTAAAAATCGATGAACCTTGCTTCGCTTTCACATGTGTGTGACCCAGAATGAAAGCGGTTCCCGCTTGTTGAGCAGCCCCAAGCTCTTCCAACTCTTCTAAAATCCGCATTTCTGGACGAGTTTCTTCGGAGTCGTCATCAATAGCAAACCTCACCCTTCTCTCATTTGAAGCAACATGTTCCATCTCTATCATGTCCGTTACACTGTCTACGGTTCGGAAACCAACTGACACACTTTGCGGATGAACACTCCCCTCCATTTCAAAAGCTGGATTGCCCGAGAATGCCATGGTCCCAATCACTGTCAATCTGCACTCACCTGTTGACTCGGCAGACCGTGAACCGTCCTCTATAATTCTTTCATGAATCCCGGGGCTCTGAGAACCATCTAATCTGATGTATTCAGCAAGTCGCTCAACGAGCTCGGTCTCAAATGAATTGACATCTTGATGCACGTCCCGGTAACCGTAACGGACAATGCACCTGTAGGACCTATGAGTTGCTGGACCCACACGGCCTATAAGATACCTCTCATCGGGAGGCACGTAAGGAACGGTTACATATTTAACACACAGAAACACCAGAATCCGGTGGAAGGCAGGGAGATTAGTGACAAACCGAGAGAAGTTTGCAGGGATGCCGGAGATTAAATTAGTATATACTATCCCTATCCCGGGGACTCGAGAAATTCCTAAACTAGGGCCCAAAGCTAGAAGCCATTCCAGGGAAACCTTATTGTGGAGGTCGAACTCATATTTCTTGATAGTCGTGTAATGCCAAACGAACATCACCGTCATGAGAATGAGAGCTAGAAGAATGGGGAGCCAAGCTCCTTCAAGGAACTTGATAAGGGAAGCTGAGAAGTAGAGTATCTCAATGGAACCAAAGAAAAGTAAGAAAGCAAGAGCTAGAATAGGGGGCTTACGCCAACACAGGATAATAACCAAGGAAGTGAGGCATGTAGTCACTATCATCACCGTCATTACTGCAAGCCCTGCATTACAGGAAATTTATGTTACTTCAAAACTTGTTGACAAACAGGACTAATCTTTACAAACTAGGGTAGTAAAGAATGATCTCCTTCTTAACATTTTGTGATATTCAATGAAAGTGTAGTTACCTGATGCATTCCCCATGTGCTTTGTGTCCCTAAATCCAACAGCCACAGCGATACAGAGTATCATGAGCATCCAGTTGATTTCAGGAATGTAGATTTGTCCATGTACCTTATCCGAGGTATGAACAACCTTGACTCTCGGAAAACACCCAAGTGACTGGCTCTGGTTGATGATCGAGAATGTTCCACTAATGATTGCTTGGCTTCCCACTACTGAAGCCAGGATAGCAATTATCAGTACTGGCCACCTTACAACTACTGCAGCCAAACAATTGAGTGTGTCATACTTCGGCCAAGTAAGTTATAATATCCACTTCATGATTATAAAATTGGCCATCCCTAAGCTTAGTGACAAAACTGACAAGCTTTTCAAATATTTTCTAGAATTTCTGCAAAAAATAAGTGCCGATTTTCTCAAAAACGGTAACACGAAGCTATAGGCATATAATCAAATGATTCTCCGGATTACCGAATGATCACATAAACTCATCTAAGTGTTGCAGAATTGACCGCATCATACATTTTCCAACTTTTGTGTTAAAGATTCATTTTGAAACTCTCTGGTCTTTATATAGTCACTATGCCCTACAATTCAAGTAATTCTAATAATTTTTATTTGTGCTTATAATAGAATAGAGATGTTTCTTTAGACTGGAACTGATATGGTCCTTCCAGTTAAGAATGCTGTTTTAATGTTCTTAATTGAGATATCAAAATTTTGTCGACTTCATCCATATTGACCCGTTGCAGAACTATATCTGCATGTCTAGAGGTGAAGATTGTTTAGTTATTGGCATCACAAATAACATCCTAAATGTGTGTAAGAAGAGAACAAATACAAATTTTTACCTGGAACAGAGGCATAAAACCCGACCTGGTAACTGCTTTGTAATTGGTGATGCTTTGACAAAAAAGCGGCTTGACCCATATATGCCAAAATAAGTGCTGGGTAAACCAGAAAAGTGAAGGCAATCTGCAGATGGACAATAACTAAAGGTAAGAAGATCAAAAATTAGCAAGCATCCTGAAGTAACTATCTTGGCCGTAATTACCTGGATTGCGGTGTATGAGAAGTGCCCAAGATCTGCAAACATTGCCTCTGAGCCTGTAAATATAATCAACTTCATTTAGAAGCTTTATACTCACTCTGCCTTATGAGTGCAAACCAGAAGAAGATAGTTTAACGTCCATAGAGATACAAAACCACGGGGTAAAGTTCAAGACAAAGAGTGTA
This sequence comes from Kingdonia uniflora, assembly GCA_014058105.1. NCBI lineage: Eukaryota > Viridiplantae > Streptophyta > Magnoliopsida > Ranunculales > Circaeasteraceae > Kingdonia > Kingdonia uniflora. The sequence goes on along the minus strand of JACGCM010002221.1, from coordinate 817,959 downwards.
CCTGTTATGCATAATAAAATTCCACCCAAAGACATCCAGCCACCTTTTCTTGTCTTCTTCAAGAACTTATACATGTAATACGGGGATAGAGCTTGATAAACATGTGGATTCCACCGTAGTATGTTGTATAACCCGAGGGCACTGATGCACAAAAGCCAAGCCAGCACAATTGGCGCAAAAATGAATCCAATTCGGTGAGTGCCGTAGTGTTGTAATGCAAATAAACACACTAGTATGAAGCAAGTGATTGGAACCACAGCATCTGCATATAGGGATACAGCCAGAAAATTACTAAAGGGCTCAGTGTGAAAAAGGCCACATGCAATTAAATATTTGTTATGAGTACTAATTGAACTTGTGAACATAGCATGCATTTGATCAGCAATGTTAGGAAAATAAGACTGCCGTCTATTTATCCAATCATACAATAAAATGCTACTTATACCGTACTCCGCTATAAATTTAAGAGTATTTTCCTGGATCCTATCTATGTTGACTATACACAACCTCGCACATGAATTTGATGTCTAATTCTAAAGACTAAGAGCATCACAAATAAGCTATAAGGGGCTTGGTCATGCCAGTCTTAATAGAGAAGAGTATAAAGTATTTTCTACCCAATACTTCCGGGTCGGGGGAAATGAAAGTGAACTACGAAAAAAGTAAGAAAAAACTGATAAAGAACGATGCATACGGTCACACTAGCAATAACCTGTCTCAATAACTCTTCCTATAAAACCATATCCACTAACAGAGTAACTGGATGCCTTTGGCTACTGTGTCTGTGTCAAAATTTATCTCCATAAAAGTACCATAGCTAAATGGGTCTTCTTAATGTCTCTGACACCCTAATAAATTGTCCCTATCATCAATACCCATGCCTATCACTTTGACCATAGGTTGGGTAACCAATATGATTCACCAAATGATGCCGTGCTATTGAAGCCAAATAGACAATAATTGAAAATTATATTTTTTGATAAAGATGATATCACCATGTCTTTAAGATCATCCTCACAAAAAAGTATACTAATGTCACACTTCCATCTGATAGAAAATAGGATTAGAAGATGATTTTTTTTTCCGGAAATTTCGCAAAAATCAAGTTCCATATTTGTTGGGGTCGGAAGCATCAAATTTAGGTGAGTTTTGGGAAGGATGACATCCATGATATTACAAGATTATCTTTACAAGTACCCCCTTGACTACACTTTAGATGGGTTTACAAGTTATTAATAAAATAGGACAAGAAATACAATTTAAAGACTGAGAATCTTACATAGATGGTGTTTGCTGGACATGGATAACTCTAGGCCTGATACCGCAGAGAAAACTGGATAAAGAGGTAAATCTTGTAGATAAGATAATACCAGAGAAAGACTAAGGCAAATGAAAGCTTGTGTAGTTGGAGAGGAAATAATACCAGATATTGCTGGAGTGAGGACTCCATCTCCAATTACCATGCAAGTACCAAGCAAAACCAAGATTAACAAAGCAGTGTGCAAGATCTTGTGCTTCTCCAAAAAAGTTTTAACTTTCGAGCTATGTTTGGTCTTTGGAGGATTTTCTAATTTATATGTAGAAAGTTCTTCATCTGCAACTTGCTTGTTTGGAAGAAGGCTTACATTTGCATGCCTACATATCAAGGAATAAAGAGCAAAAGTGCCACCTGCAAAGCCATGACAAGAAAATACTACATTTATGTATCAACATACCATTATGTCCATTGAAATATTGCAATATATCTATTAAAATGACAATCTTACAGATAGAACGGTAATCCGTATCATAATTATTTGAAAAAAAAAACAGTTTGGATAGTTTCAACGTGAATATATCGGCCAACTACATCAAAATATATGCTGACGCTTAATTTGATACTTGATCCACTTTACTATATAATATCATACTAATATCAAAGCATATTAGGAAAGAGAAAAATCTAAAAGATCTCTCTAGAGTATTTTAACACTTACCTTCTCCATTGTCATCAGCTCTAAGAACAATGAACACATACTTGCATAGAGGAACTAATGTCAATGTCCAAAAAACAAAGGAAAGAACACCAAATATCTCCTCATTCGTCTCAGAATGTTGAATATCTTCTGCAAATGTACTCTTGAAAACATACAAAGGGGATATACTCAAGTCCCCATACACCACTCCAAGGCTTTGATACGCTAACAACAGAATTCCCTTCCAAGAATCCTCCTGAAATGCAATTCCATCACACTAATATTCAGCACTCCATGTCTTTATATATATCTTCTAAACTTAACATAACTCCATAACATCGACACAATGAAGTTATCCAAATGAGTTAACAACTAACAAACCTTCAGGGATTTACTGTAGTTTCTACAATCAAGATCCATAATTCAACCAGCGCCCAATCATCACAGTCTACCCCAAATGTTGAATGACCCTGTAAAAATTATAGAAAGCTAATTGTATATATGTGTGTGGTGGTCATATAATCTTATATGAGTAGAAATGCAGAACAAAATGTGTGACCAACAATATCATGTGATACAAACACATCAACCACCCATGTAGAGCCCACATAACTAATGCAGATATCAAGGGTTTTAATGTCAATTAAGATAACTCTCACACACACTCTCTCTCTCTCATCTTCCAACCAACCTGATTTAATATATATTTTTCAAAAATAAACCAATCCCAGAATGGGTATTCATGAAAGCTTAAATTTCTTGCTGCTAGTAACTTATTCATCAAAAAAATGTGGCAGGAAAACAGAAGAACCCATTGGACTAAATAGAAATAAAAAGTACCCCATTGGTTCAAATGCTACTACAATTGACTCAAACACTGAAAACAAGCTAAAAAAAGGGCCAAAACCATACTCATTGCAGTAAATATAACCACTGTCCATGTAATCAAACACTGATAACTAAGAGATTAAAGCTGAAAGCAAACTTACCTACTAGAGCAAAACACTTCAAGTTTGAGAAACTTTAGTGGAGGTGAGAAAAAGAAGAAGAGATCACGAAATACATGTGGGAGAAAATCTGTTCAAGGACAGACCCATGTGAGAAGAGAGCCAAACATTCTCTCTCTCTTCTCAAAAAGTATCACAGTTTCAACTTCAAACCGTTGGATGCTTTTGTATGACTATTTCGAGATTAATCTAACAGTGTTAGCAATCAGTTGAGTAGTAGTGGGTGAGTGGAGGTTTGTGTCGACTCAACTTTTTTGCCGAACTTTGTCACTTTTATTGTGTTAAATATCATTTTATTACTCCTACTACAGCATTTGCTTTACTAGTTAATTTTCGCCATTAATTGTTCTGTGCTCGAGGTATTTGGGTCACCTGGCCAGACCGTCAATTCCCGACTAGATCCTCTAGGGCTCATATAGTGGCTGATAAACTACATGAACCAGGTCACGTTAGTACAAGACCAGTGGGGTTCATACCAACCAGAAATGGTGAAAATCGAACCCTTGACCTCATGGTAGTTGTTACAAGCTTTATTTTGGCTCTAATGGTGGCATTTTTTCTTGAGAAACGAAAGATGCCCCATGATGTGTTGCTTTAAAACCTAAAAAAATAAAATGAAGTTTGTAACACCATAACCGACATTGCGCAAGTATGTAATTGCTAGTTGGGTCAAAAATTGATCATTGCAATCAAATAGATTGAAAGAAATCTCGAAGGGCCGAGGAAGGGTGACTAGTGTTCTTTCTGAATGCCTGGCTCCCAAATGAACGCGATGATGTAAAAGTTCATTTTCTAATTATGAAATGACGAGGGTTTGCTCACTTGGTAGGACCAGAGTGTTCGAAATAATGAATAGCTAACCCACTAGTTATCCATCTAGCAAATCCGTTTATTTTGATTAGTCCAACAAGGCAGGGATAACTTGAAGACTTGTTCTTCCGGTTTCTCAAGTTTTGTTATTAGCGTCTCTCTCCTTCAAGAAAATAAAGAATAGTCATTTCGACATGGTTTCAAAAAAAAAATCCAGATTAAAATGGAGAGTACCGGCCAACATGAATTCAATATTTTGAATGTGATCCCGCTTCGATTAAAATGGGGAACGACAAATATGGGGTTTGGATTTTAGGATGAGAAAAGAGGTTGTAACATCTTGAGGTAGTCATTTGAGTTGTTGTGTAGTGGCGGAATTCTAATGGTGGCTCTATAGCTAACCCGTGGGCTAATTAATTAAATTATAAAATTCCCATTACAAAGAGATTCCAACTGGAAAAAAAAATGTATTACTGAGCCTGATCCTAATGACAAGGAATGGACCCTAAACATGAAATATCATTCACAATTTATGTGCCTTTTCTTCATTAGCACATTGTGTGTCAAGTGGTCCGATTAGGTTCCGCGAAGCACCAATCAAGATTCACACAAGTGATGACTTCACCATTTTATGCAAATACTGAACAAAACAAAAAACTTCATTATACCTATTTCCATCACATTCTTGATTGCCTTAACCAGACAATACATCGGTCTATCGTCTTTCAACTGTCCATGGTTACAAAGTATTTAAGGTCCACCCGCGGTTCTACGACCCCCCAATATCTCTAACGGTATATACATCCTCGAATGACCAATATGGCATTATTATGTTTTTGGCATTATTATGTTTTTGGTCACTTGGCCAAACCAGACCAGACTGTCAACTCCCGACTAGATCCCCTAGGGCTCTTGCAGTGGCTGGCAAACCACACGAACCAGGTCACATTGGTACAAGACCAATGGGGTTCATACCAACCACAAAGTGAAAATCGAACCCTTGGCCTCATGGTAGTTGTTAGAAGCTTGATTATGGCTTTAAAGGTGGCATTTTTTCTTGAAAACCCAAAGATGCCTAATGATGTGTTGCTTTAACACCATAACCGACATTCCGCAAGTATCTAATTGCTAGTTGGGTCCAAAGTTGATCATTACAATCAAATAGGGGTCGAGGATCGAAAGAAATCCCAAAGGAAGGGTGACTAGTGTTCTTCCCAAATGCCCCGGCTCTCAAAAGAACGCTAAAATCTCATTCTCTAATTAGGATGGGTAGAGTGACCCCATCTCAAATTTTGAGCACTGTGATACACAGTTAAACTTAATATGAAATGAAGGGTCTGCTCACTTGGTAGGACTGCTACTGTCTTCGAAATAATGAATAGCTAACCTCCGAGTTATCTATTTAGAAAACCCACTCATTCTGATTGGTCCAACAATGCAAGGATAACCTGAAGATTTGTTCTTCCAGTTTCTCAAGTTTTGTTATTTACGTTTCTCTCAAATTTCGACATGGGGGTTCGATGTTTTTTGAATGTGATCCTTCTTCGATTAAAATGGGGAACGACCAATATGGGGTTCGAATTTTAGGATGAGAAAAGAGATTGTAATCTCTTAAGGAGGTAGCCCATTTGAGTTGTTGTGTGGTGGCGGAATTCTAGTGCTGGGTTAGCTATCTAGGGTTAGCTAATCAGGAAATTCTCATTAGGCCATTACAAGTAGATTCCAAAACTAGAAGGAAAAAAATGTGTTAGAGCATAGGCAGTAGGCTCGCTATCGCTATGTTAGCGATCCAAATTCATTGAAACTCTATTTTTTAGGATAGTTATCGCTCAAATCGCGCTAATTTCAAGAAAAACAGTGGATATCTGTGGCGAGCCCGTTCATGTGAGCGTGTCACTGGGGCAGCCTAAATGAATTATTAAAAAATAGTTTTTTTATTAAAAAATTGTTTCGTGAAGAATACATGCACCAATTCAATTGGCCAATGTACCTTTTTTTTCTTTTCTTTTTTTAAATTTAAAAAATGTTAAAAAATTGTTGCGCACAACAATTTTATTTTTATTAAAAAAAAACAAAACAAAAAAAACTGACATCCATCCCTACCCTGATAAAGACCATTTTTCTAGCCCTGACTATATGTCAGATTTTTATTTTATTTTAAGCCGACGTGGCTCGCTAACTTAGCCAACCTGCTGCCCATGCTCTTACTGACCCTGAGCCTGAACCTGAGCCTGAGCCTGAGCTTGGGCCTAATATAAGGACCCCAAACATGAAATATCATTCACAATATATGTGCCTTTTCCTCATTAACACATTGTGTGTCAAGTGGACCGATTAGGTTCCGCGAGGCACCACCAATCAAGGTCCGCACGGGTGATGACTCCACCATTTTATGCAAATACTGAACAAAACAAAAAGACTATACCATACCAATTTCTACCACATTCCTGATTGCCTTAACCAGACAATACATCGGTCTATCGTCTTTCAACTGTCCATGGTTACAAAGTATTTAAGGTCCACCAGCGGTTCTACGACCCCCCCTATATTTGTAACGGTATATACATTCTCGAATGACTAGTATGGCTTTATTATGTTTTTGTCAACTAATAACGTACACTCAACATCCCTTTGAGTATTAAATTTTTGGACACAATTATGCACTACCACTGTACATGTCTCCCGTCAAGATTTCCTCAAGGTTCAAGCCTTGACGATGAAAATAGTGAGAAAATAATTGAAAAACACATACAACAAGATAACGATTTATCAAGGTTCTGCAATATCAAATGTTGTTTCCATGCATATGCGAAGATAAACATAATAGTATAAATACCGAATCAAACGTTCGTAAGAATTCTATCTTTCTGTAATCATTCCCTTTACCACTATGTTCATATGCCCTAAGTGAGCTCCTTGGACAACCTTATTAGCAATATCTTAAGTAAATAACTAGCCTCTCATTCTAGTCGTAAGAGATCAATAGTGCCAGAAATTCTTCCAAGGGGAGTGGAAACCGATTAGGTAAACGGGAAATTTATAACTTACAAAGTTTACTAAACAAAACTATACATATCAAAGAAAAATGAGCCATTTTGATGATCTTGCCATACTATATTTATGATTTATACCCGAATATTCAGTGACCAACTCCGGGGCTTGGAACATCACCATGCCTTCTATCAGCCGCATCGTCCCCAACTTTACCTTTACCGGGTTTCACTTCAACGTTTAGAGCCCTCCGAGAACTTGATCCACGGAAGAACACAACACTAACACCGTCTCCCCTAGCACTCATTATACTTTCAAGACTAGATGACAGAACTATCACCAAAATTATCAGAATAGTACTGCACTTGTAAGCCATTGAATATCAACTTGAGAAACGAATTCGAGTTCACAACGTCGAAGTCTTAATTTAAAGTGTTGTAGGTTTACTATAGTAGCACTTCTATATCAACCGTCAACGTAGAGAAAAATATGTCCCCTGTCGAATCGAACGGTGGAGATCCGAGGACAACGCTCTTCATATAAACTAAATTGAGGTAATAATTTTCTCCTTTTTAATAGAAACAATTTGCATCACTGTGGTACACTCGTACTTGACCAACTCAATGTTTCTTCTTACAAAATTAACAACTAAAATTGAAAACAAAAAGTGTATGATAATTATTTCATGGATATACTTTGCTGAGATAAAAAAAAACATGTGGGGTTCGTGAGAATCATAGGAATGGCGAATCCAAGCCGTGACCCTAGTAACAAATTTTACTAGCTTAGAATTCGACAAAACTGCTGAAATATTTAGTCCGACATTGGACACATAGAGCCTTGCACCTCAAGATCTTGCACCTCATTCTTTCATTGCAAATTGATTTTGAAATAGAATCTTCAGTAGTTCTAAGAGCATCTCCTAAAGTGCCTCACTGACTTTGTCGAAAATCAAATCAAATCCAAGTCAGTGAGGCTCTATTTCCTTCAACAATACCTGATTTTTTTTATTTTTTTTCTGAAGTTCAAATTGGGCGCCCAAGACTTCGGCGCTCAATTTGAATTTAAAAATAAAAATAAATAAATTGGGCACCCAATTTGAATATTTGTTAAAAAATCAATTGGGCGCCCAAACCTTAGGCGCCTGTTTAAAGACATAATAGGCGCCCAATACTTGGGAGCCTAATCGTGACTTAAAAAAGCAAGATTGAGTCTTGGATTCCAATACTCAACCTTGCTTTTGGAAGGTGAAATCAAAGTCACTAAGGCACTGTTGGAAGACGAAAATCCTACGTGGCACCTTGGATTGAGCTCCAAAAGCAAGGTGACTCAACCTTGCTTTTTTATGTCGCGATTGGGTGCCCAAGTGTTGGGCGCCTGATTTTTTTATAATCGGGCACTTTAGGTTTGGGAGCTCAATTATTTTTTTCTTCAAATTGGGCTCCCAAGTTTTATCCACCTGATTGAAGAAAAAATAAATAAATAATTTTTTTTTTTTTTTTTTCAAAGAAAATAAAGCAGGCGCCCAACATCTGCTAAAAAAGCAAGTAAGGTACTGTTGGCCAAGTCATTAGATGCTCTAATAGTAACGAACTAAGCACTTTATTTGATTTTTTTCGTTGCACCGAGTATTATTCAGACCGGAATTGTATTGCAATGATATGAGAACATAAAAACGTGATACATTAGCCTTTTAAATTTAATAAAATCAATCGTTAGCGTACTAATTTAGATAAGAAATAGTTCATGTGGGTCATATTATGTCTCGAGGCATTTATATCAGGCTTCCATTCAAGAGCTCAAAGTCAAGGAAAGTTATTTCTTTGGTGAAAAGAAACCGGTAAACGTCTCTCGACCCCCGATGGCTTGGACTGTTGTTGACTACTCAAGTCGACCATCCATCTATGTCATTGGCCCCATGGTTTGCAATGTGCTCTTTAATTCGTATTCAACCAAAAAAAGAAAAAGAAAAAACTTAAAAGGTTTGCTGGTCGGCACAAACCCGGAGTGTCTAATTATATTTTGGTCGGGCTTGGAACTGCATAAACTGATTTATATACCTGTTTATTTTGCAAGCTCATGTTTGTGATCAATATTCACCATTCACATTCAGCATTCAGAATAAGTAATCAGAATAAGTGTTCAAAATTAAAAAAATCAAAAACAAATGGCCCTTAGATGGTGTACCAAACGGGGTCTTATTGTCCACACACATAAAATACCAATTTTTATTCCCAAATTGGGCCGTAAAGTGTAGACTATAAGCTCAAAGAAAGGGGAAGGTCACCACACCACACCACACCACACCACGTTGGTATGTCCCCTACAATGTCAATTCCTAGGGACTCACTTGTTTCTGTGCCTGAAAATGGCTTCTCTTTGTTTAGAAATGATTAATGAGCAATGTTATTGACATAATGTCGCCGTGCCTACCAACATCGTACATATTATGATTAACGAGCAATCATATAAAATAAAATATTATTTAGTAAGTACCGTCGACGTGGATGAGACTGGATTTAGTGCTATTTTTCGTGGCTAATTTAGCAATCCGTGGCCCAAAATACACCGTATGTTTTTCGGCATGTAGAAGAACGCATAATAAACTGATCGTGTACATGTATAAAGTTATCTTTAAATTGGATCGCATATATCCGAAAGAACAAAAAAAATAATGTCACAAATATCCGAGAGAAAACAAAAGGGGTATTTTGAATATCGTGAATAGTCAAATGGCATGGGACCATTCCTCAAGAAGTAGAGGTCACATGACATCAATTCACTATAGGCCGGTGGTTATTCATCAGGCTTTACCCTCACTTACCATCGGGAGGTTAAGGGTTTGATTCTCATCCCTATGTGGGGTTGGAGGTTGGAATGAGGCACTCGGCCTTGTCTTGCCTTGCTCAGTTCGTGTGGTTTGTGGGCTATTCAGGGGCAGCCCTGGCTTTTCGAGGTCCCTGTGAGAAGAATTAAAATGAGCATTTCTACTTGAATTTATTTTATTTTATTGTTCAGAGAATTTTTTTTAGTGATAAGCATAAAGAGAAACCAGAGAGTGTTTATGTGTTTGGAGGGAGTCTGAGAGAGCAATAGCAAGGTATATAGCAGCAACGTTTTCAGCAACAATGAAGAGCAACAGTAACTCAGTTGTTGTTCTGGTAATGAGTAGCAACAATTATACCGGCAGGAAGTATGAGGTAAACTCTGGTAATAAGGCAATGGATTAACACAAGAATAACATGTAGGTTCAGCAGCAAAAAACAGTTGGATAGGTAGCGCAAGTTCAGGCAGCAAGAGCTGTTGGGTAAGGCAGGTTTCAGCTCTGGTAAATAGCAAGTATTAGCGCAAGAATAACAGGCAGTCTAATTTGCAGGAAGCAGTCACTACAGTAGTGCAGACGGCAGTTTCAGTAGCACAAGAACTCAGTTATCACAACAACAACAGATAGTAAACTCCGGTAATAGACAACAACAATTGCGCAGTTTAAACTTTGGACAAACAGGAGGTAACACCGGCAGCAGCGCAGCTTGTATTCTAGGCAAGCAGTAGCAGGAAGAACGGATTGTAGTTTCAGGCAGTAGCAAGAAAGAACCAACACCGGTACAGCGCCTACAACAAGAGAGAGAGGCTGTGATTGCTCGAGGCGTGGGTCGCACTCTCTTTAAAAAGTATTTCGACCTACCTCGGGTAAAGTAACGAAGGTCTGATCTCTTTCCAGGATACAACGAGCGTAACGTATACAGTAGCTTCAGTTATCCCGGAAGTCTACGTAAAAAGATCAAAGGTTTTACACCAAAAGGTTTAAACCGTATAAAGAGAGAAAGAGAGGAGACGATGAACAGTGTATTAATTTTGTTCTTCTTTGTTCTTCTGTATTTTTATTGGTGGTGAAAGGGAAGGTTTATATAATGAAGAGACAACGGCTCTTTTCCTATCTTTTAGATTGATGGAGTACGTGTTCCTGAAGAAGTTGTCTTTCTGAATAATAGCCGTTGAGTGCATGAGAAGAAAGACCAAGTGTGAATGAGATAAAAGACCAAGTTTCAATGAGGCCCAATCCCATACCCAAGCTCAAGCCTAAGCCCATGGCCTAACAAAGGTTTTTGAAAAAATCCAACAGTTCGTGTGGTTTGTGGGCTATTCAGGGGCGGCCCTGGCTTTTCGAGGTCCCTGTGAGAAGAATTAAAATGAGAATTTTCTAGTTGAATTTATTTTATTTTTTTGTTCAGAGAATTTTTTTTAGTGATAAGCATAAAGAGAAACCAGAGAGTGTTTGTGTTTGGAGGGACTCTGAGAGAGCATGGAGGTAAAAGTATAAAACTTAAAATATTAAAAGAAGTTAGATTTGGGTATTTGGTTTGTGATTGTGAGCCTTGAAGTTGAATAATGGGTTTGGTTTTGTGGTCAAAATTTTGGGTTTAATATATATTTATTTTATTGGGCTCTGCCGTCGCACACCCCATGGCCGGACCTGGGGCTATTGCACAAGCCATTGGAATATGATGTATTGAGTTGAAACCTAATACATTATATTTTGAATATGATGAATCCCCAACCAACAGGGTTAATTAAAGAAGTAGAGGTCATGATATCAATTGACTATGGGCCAGTGATTATTCGTCAGGCTTTATCCTGACTTACCGGGAGGTCAAGGGTTTAAATCTCATCCCTGTATGGGGTTGGAAGTTGAAATGAGCCCATCGACCTTGTGTCACCTTGCTCAGTTCGTGTGGTTTGCGGGCTATTCCACAAGCCATTGGAATCCTTGGCCCTCAAGGTAAAACATGCATGATTTGAAACCCATTACATTACACCGCACATCTTCGAGTCAACTTAGAGGTGACGCGTTCGAGTACCGCGTGACTTGACATACACGAAAAGAAATGCATTGGGGATTCCAATCTATGGAGTCGAGTTGGCATAATATATGAAACAAGTCAAAACCCCGCGACGTCTCCAATGAATTACCTCACTTTGACCATTTCAAAAACACACCTACTCTCTCTCTCTCTCCCTCCAACAGTTTATAAAACCTCAAGTTTCAACCTTCACTCTCTCAACGTTCTCCACTCTTTCATCAACTCTCCTCTCCTCTCTAGCAATGGCACAAGCATTAAAACAACTCCCCATGATCCTTATATGTATTTTGATTGTATCCCTCGCCTTTTCTTCGTCCCTTGCAAGGCACATCAATACAATATATATCGAAAACCTGGCCGCGACTGAACCCGGCCTTAATATTGTACTACAAGGCGAAAGCAAGGTTATCTTGAAGGAAAATTATCAGCAAGTTGTTATTCCGTGTGACATGACGACCGAGCAACAAAAGAACATTGGTAAATACGGACCGATGGTGCTTAATATTCTTCCTAAGGGGATCTTGCCGCCGTCTGGACCAAGCAAAGGAACCAATGGCTTGAACAACTAGGATTGAAAAAATTACATTCGTTTCTTTATATCTCAATACTCAATAGTAATCTTTTTTCTTTTGTTATATTTGAATTGTAAATATTGGAGCCAAACATGTTAAGCTGTAATAGGAATAGCCCATAGAGGTCATTATACACTTTTATGAATTTATCTTTTTAATTTTTATATTTCAAACATCGTTATATTAAGAGATTCTGAATTATGATAATGAGTTGGTTCAAGGTGACAATCCAAATATTTATAAAGCTTTGATCAAACATGTAGTAACATATTTCCCAAATTCGGCAACACTAGGCCCGGCCCTGGTGGGGGTGTACGACGGCACAGGGCCCAAAAGATAAAGGGACCCAAAAAAATAAAATTGCCTAGGGCATAGAAGATTTTTTTTTAATTTTTATTATGCAAAACATAATTGACTTTACCTTAGTTGATTGATACTTCTTGTAGTTTGTAAATGGCAGAGGTTCAAGCCCTTACAACAACAACAACAAATTGTAGCCTCTATTTTAATTTATGGGCCTTCCAACTATCAGGGCCGCATTTACACAAGTACTAGTTTTATAACCCGGTGCTCCGCACGACTTGAATAAAGAATTTTTTAAATTTGTTCATAAAATAAATTATTTATATCGTAAATTTTAACTCTAATAATACACATAGTTTAATTTGGAAGAAAAGTATGTAATAAAGAAGATGAAATGATGTTTGTTTTGTTTTGGGAAATTAACTTTTATATGTAGACTTTAATTAAATCAAGTAATTTTCATTAATTTTTTATGGACAAAAATACCCTCTAAAATTGTAAAAAAAATACTACATTAACCGTTGCCACGTAGCGCTCTATTCTTTCAAGAAATTGTGAGGAGAGTTCTCCATCCTCCAAATTCCTTACATTTAATATAGAAGTATAGATTGGACTCGGCAGAATTCTTCGAAGGTCGATAACATGCAAACAACCGTTACGCTCGTCGTTGTTCGTGCTCCGCCAAACTCGCTCACATCCATTGATTATAGGAGAAACGTCACAACTTTGTAACTGCCTGTGAAGTGTGTACTATTATAAATACATGTTGAACCCATTAGACCAAGGACGGACAATCACGCTATTGATCCACTAGTTTGTATTCTCAAGTCAAGTGTAATAGATTAGCAACATAGTGAAATTCATACCAAATCTTCATTGAGGTCGTGGTTTTTCTCAGTGTCCATCTGAGTTTCCACGCTAAAATACTTTGCGTAATACTATTTTTAGCACTTGCATAACATCCTGTTAACTAAAGTAAGGGAGAAGTTTACCTACCAAAAAACTAGTCATTACAATGACTTCTAAACATTTCCCGTAAATAATACAGTTTTTTCTCTCTTTAAAAGCATGAATCGTGTTTTTATATCTTTTGTAGCATGAATCGTGTAAGGGCCTAAATTCGTAGCTCGAATTTAGTCTCTCACGCCGAATATGATTAGAACACCTAATAGTAAATTAGCAATCGAAAATAACGCGAGATCTAGCATGTAAACCTTTGAATTGGTAAAAAACCATAACTTCTACTGACGATTTGCAAGAACTCGCATTATTAAGGGATGACTCCCGATTACAACAATTATTCTGAGTAATTTGTGGTGTTTCTCCATATCAAAAAATTTGCCCCTCTTAATTCTTTCTTCTTACTATTTATAAGCCTCATATTATGACCGCTGTTAATGACCACTATCTCCTTTTAATGAAAGACTCTACAAAATAGTTCGGAGGGGTATCCGTAACGGTTGTATAACGACATCGATGCCCCTTTCTTCTTGTAATTGCTTCATAACTGTGTCACGTCGTCTTGGGTTAATGAGATCGAATAAATGTCTAGCAGGTCGAGGCTAAAGCTCAGTTTGGTTCGTTGCAAACATGATGCAATTTCTAACTACTTCCATGTGTTTGGTTCAATTTGCAATTACAATGTGGTGCCTATAAAATAGTTACATGTGTTTGGTTCACTTTTGCAAAACAATCAACTTACATTTTCATGCAAAAACTTCTTTTTTTGCTTGTATTTGGTTGCAGTGAAAAATCTCAGTAATAGAGTTTATATTTAGGCTTTCTCAGAAAATAAGAGAAAAATAAGAATCTTTTAAGGGATAAAAAATGTCATTACCATTTGCATTTGCATAACAATGCACCTAACCAAACACAAACATCAATCTGCAATGTGTTGCACTTGCAGTGCATTACATTCCTCCCTTTATTGAAAAAACTTCCCCGACTTTTATTGACATGCAAATCATTGCAAATGTATCGTACTTGCATTGCATCGTACTTGCAGTGAACCAAACTGAGCCTAAGGCTTGAGTTCGAGATCCGGAATAAGCCCTTACAAATCGCATTTTATTTTTAATTTTTTCTTAGCATGAATCGCGTTTGATCCTTGATTTTTGTTATGCCCAGGTGCTTGGGAATTGGCAGACTTATATTGGAAACCAATACAAATCCCGATCCGGACAATAAAAGAAGTCAAATAGTTGGCAAATGAGTTTTGAGGTACTGAAGTCTAAAACTGGAGCCTGGAGGCATTAGTCAATGCAAAGTTCTTCCACAAGTGAAGAGTAACAAAAAATAATGTCACAAATATTCATTAGTAAAAAACAAACAAAAAAAGGAAAATAATCTCGGACGAAAAAAGGTGTATTTGAATATTGTGAGTCCCAACCAACAAGGTTAGTCAAATAGTATGAGACCATCTTTTGAAGAGAGTAGAGAGTGGTCACGAGTTAGAAACTCAATATCGGGAATATCTACCATGTTTATCCTGAACTGAAATGAAACGTGCAGTTTGCGGAGGTATCTTGGCGAGACCTAGGAGACTAGTTGGAGAATAGATTTAAAAAAAAAAAAAAAAAAAATAGAGATCGTGAGATCAACTCACCATATGATTATTTGCTAGTATTTATCTTGACTTACCCAACATCTATCTATCTATACTATTAAGCCAATGACTCTCAGACTGTTCGCTATTTGCTAGGATTTATCTTGACTTACCCAGCATCTATCTATCTATCTATATATACTATTAAGCCAATGACCCTCAGACTGTTCGCGGTTCGCCAACCAATAATAAAGTAACACGTGCACAACTTTGTTAGACTAATAAACTTTCTCAGCACGAATCTCTGAAATTGAAGAGTTACAACTCTTCAACAATTATCAAATTTCATCTCTTGAAGAGAATATCTCCAATTGCACCCTTTTAGAAAGGAAGTAACTTTTTTCAAAACCCATTGAAATTCCTATTACGTTTTTCTATCTTTACCTTCCTCTGTCTCTTCATCACTCGCAACTCAAGAATATGAAATCCTAATTCATACTCACTCACTCACTCTCTCTCTCTCTCTCTCTCTCATTATATATACTATGTTTTTGGATTTTTGATTGAATTTGCGATCATTTACTATGAATATGATGTAAACTGGGTTGATTACTACTTATATGCGTTCAAAACATACTTTATCCAAGGGCCCTCTAATTAGTACCGAATTTTAATTGTAGATCTTCATGGAACTATTGTGTTCGTGAAGGTTATGTTGAATGATTCAAAGAAGATTTAGTCATTATAGATTGATTTTTAGAAAAATATCGGTTATTTATTCGCCTATTTATTGGCGTTCTTGCCACTATAAAGATGATCTATTGTGCCAATTACAAGGCCATCCAAACATTGTCAAAAGATCGGTTATTTATTAGCGTTCCTACCACAATAAAGATGATCTATTGTACCAATTACAAGGCTATCTAAACATTGTCTTGAAATTATGCAAAACCTACATCTTCTAGCAAGTTTTTTTTAATATATTTTTATTTACCGCAATATTTAATTGGTGAATGACTTTTTTTTTTAACGGTAAGCTGGGGTTGAAAGCAAACCCCACTGTTTCTATAAAAATAACATAATTTACAAACAAGAGCCCCCTATATACATGGGAACACAGAAGAAAAGAAAAAATTGGGCAATCCTACCAATAAACTAAAAACTACAACTCACAAAGAGAACATATACAACTTAGAAGAACTAACTCAAAGTTATACATCCAAGCCAAATGTACAACAAAAGGAAAAGGAACAGGCTACATTTTGAAATAGACTCTTCCTTCAGCATCTTCATCAACAATAATTTGCAGCTCGTCACTGAAATCTTTAGGCTCCAATTCCCTATAACCTTCCGCAAGCTTGAGTTTGGTAAGGTTATCATGGCCCTATTAGATTCCTGAAAACATGTTTTACACTACAACAAGTATATGTTCCTCTGCTGGGTTGTTTATATTTATATAAAGATGGGCATTGGTTACTTATATAATAACTAATTCAGTCATTGCTCCAAAATTGGTATATATTTATTATTTGTTATTTGCTTATGTTTTTGTTTATCTCTTTTCTTTATTATAACGATTTCATATAACTTTAGTTGTCACTTTGGTGTTTTTTTATCAGTCGCTCCGTTTTAGAAAAGAAAGAAAAAAAATTAATCCTCTAATCTTATAGTTTTTTATCTTCTACCAGTCTCTCTTGACCATCACTATACAAAATTTCGGTCAATTGAAAACGAAAAAACTAATTTTTAAGATAAGAAAATGCTTGAGAAGGAAAGTTGCGTTGCATGCAGTTGTACGCGCATCGTGTGTGCTACTTTACTAATGTGTATCTGAAGGGATATCACGTGACTCAAGGATTGGTAAAACAAGTCCGACGACTTATATGAGCGGAGATTACAGTACACTGGTCAGTAAAAATATATATCCCGGTGCATTACTCTGCACTCTGCAACGATGGTAGCGCATGAATTGACATACACGAAAAGAAACGCATTGGGGATTCCAATTTATGGAGTCGAGTTTGCCAAAAATTTAACAAACGAGTCAAAACTCAAAACCCCACGACGTCGCCAATGAACTTCGCCTTGACCATTTCAAAACACACCTACTCTCTCTCACCCACACTCTATAAAACCTCAATTTTCAACCTTCACTCTCTCAACATTATTCTCCACTCTTTCATCTCCTCTCATCATCTCTACCAATGGCACAATCCTTAAAACAACTCCCCATGATCCTTATATGTATTTTGATCGTAACCCTCGCCTTTTCTTCGTCCGTTGCAAGGCCTATCAATCCGATATATATCGAAAACCTTGCTGCGACTGAACCCCGCCTTAATATTGTACTACAAGGCGAAAGCAAGGTTATCTTGAAGGACAATTCTCAGCAAGTTGTTATTCCGTGTGACATGACGACCGAGCAACAAAAGAGCATTGGAAAATACGGATCGATGGTGCTTAGTA
Source organism: Kingdonia uniflora (assembly GCA_014058105.1). Taxonomy (NCBI): domain Eukaryota; kingdom Viridiplantae; phylum Streptophyta; class Magnoliopsida; order Ranunculales; family Circaeasteraceae; genus Kingdonia; species Kingdonia uniflora. The sequence goes on along the minus strand of JACGCM010002221.1, from coordinate 800,448 downwards.
TTCTTCCTAAGGGGTTCTTACCCCCGTCTGGACCAAGCAAAGGAATCAACAACTTGAACAACTAGGATTGAAAACTTTATATTATATCTCAATACTCAATAGTAATCTTTAGTTTTTTTTTTCTTTTGTGATGTTTGAATTGTAAATATTGGAGCCAAACATCTTAAGCTGTAATAGCCCATAGAGGTCATTATACAATTTTATGAATATATCATTATTTTCTTCATTACGAACATCTATCCTTTTGAAGCTTTGATCATTGTTATATTCAGAGATTCTGAATTCTGATCATGGGTTGGTTCAAGGTGACAATCCAGAGATTCATAAAGCTTTGATCATGACTTCTAAACACGCAAACGACTTCATCCATGAATTCCTGATCATCAGCTCAAATAAAATGTTTGTATTAGTCGACTGACTTACGAGACTAGCTAGTCAAGCTCAAATGTCCTTCTAGGCATGGTCAAAAATCGACATAAAAGCATACAACTACCATAGGAAGACGAATTGAATGAAGTTATCATAGAAAGACTTGGAGACATCGCTTACCTTGACCATTTAAACATTCAACAAATCAAGTTTACTTGCAAAATCAAAGTGGAAAGTTCACCTAAATTTTTTGGATTCATCACACGATTCACACTAAATCGAAGTCAAAAGAGATGATAGTGCTATAAGACGTATGTTAATACGACTTATAACAAATAAACAAGTTTTTTTTGTAATTCTATAATGTAAACCAATGTTTAAAGTATTACGAAGATTGTAAAGGAGAAGAAAAGGGTCGCTCGAAGAATATTTCTGGTGGAAGACCGCATTTTATTTTTTTGATAAAAGGTATCTGTCCCGTAACATTAGCTGTACATTCCGGTTATAATTCTAGAGTCGTTTTCATTTTATAGGCACAAGCCACCAACCATACTATCATCAGTCGCCATTACCGACTAGATGAGCCGAAGAGACAATGGGCTCGTGACTACTCAAAATATTGAAGATGCCATGGCACAAAGGCTATAATAGTTAGTAATTACCATATCTACATTTGTTCACCTTCTATTTTTTTTTTGCTGTAATTTTTGTAGTAAGAAGGCGCTATCCTAGTGAACCAACCTAAACATTTTCACCCTTAAAATGAATAGCTAACCCACGGGTTCGAATTCTGACTGGTCCAATAATACGGGTACAACATGAATACATGTTCTCCAGATTTCTCCCAAAAAAAAAAAAAACCTTCTTTCTCCGCTCAAGAAAATGGACAATAATCGGTTCAACATGGTTTCGAAAGAAGAAGAAAAAAAAAAAAAAAAAACCCACCGGACCGATCAACATGGGTACATGCTAATCAAGACTCTTTTCACCAATATTTGATATCTCTGTTAAGAAAGGAACAATATATAATAGGGATTGGGCTTGGATCTATTCAAGACAATGAAATTGCTCAGCTTGGATCTATCCAAGATAATGAAATGCTCAGTTATTTTATTTTTGAAAGTTAAAAATGGTGAAATATATATAGGACTGATTTTTAGGATTTTTTTTTATTTATAATTTTTTGTCAAAGTCCCAATCAAATTCCTCAAGAACATCTACTGAAAATCTACCCAAAACACCATAACTCTATAAATGTATTTACAACTAGAACATCTCCCAAAGTGCCTCATTGGTTGAAAAAAAAAGTCAAATCCAAGTAAGTGAGGCTCTATTTCCTCCAACAGTACCCGACTTGTTTTATTTATTTGTTTTTTTAACAGTACCTGACTTTATTTCCTATAATATATTTCCAAAGATTATAGCCAAATCCAAGTCAGTGAGGCTCTAAATAAAAAATAATTTTTTTTGCAACTCTAATAAATGAAGATTATAGGAAAAAGAGGTGAGAGTCTTAGTTCTTTCAAAAGTCAGGGGAGATGATTAAGGATAGAGGGAATGTTGCAGATTCTTAGGGTTGAAAGATGGGAGTCCAGAGTTTAAGAAAGAGATGTAGAAGAGAGGAGTCAGGATTTGCCAACACTCCTTAATGGAGAGTTTTGCTAACCCTCACTATTCTTGGCTTGAGATTTTACAACAGCTAACACACACTATTTCTATTTATGAAAATACTTAAAATGAGGAAAATAAAAGGTTATTCAGATTTCCTACTATTTTCCTACCTTGCTCTTTCTTCTTTAGACCCATATCTTCTCAGACTTCCTTTATGCAACTCTTTCTCATTTTCTTCTCTCTTATTCAACAAAAATACACCGTAGGCAAAAATGCTTCAAATACATGATCAAGTTTGAATTATTGTTAAAAAGTATATGACATAATTACAAGAATCAATTTCCGTCTATATATTTCGCAGTAGCACGAACCAAGGAAGCAGCCATTGGTTGAACAATTTGGATTGAATGCAATAGCACCAAGAACTTGACAATATACATCAAGTGTACTTCATCAGTAATCTTGCATTGTTAGTTAGCCAAGATGAAATTGTTGGATTGCTAGAGATGTTGGATCAAAGATAAGGTCTATTTACTAGTACCTTTCGGGGTGATTGAGTAAGTCTGATAATATTTAATGAGACACGTTTGCCATCAAAATGTGTACTCAAAAATAATTTTAAATTAGAAAACCTTTAGGCAACCTAATTCGCCAAGTTAAGGCAGGCAAAGGAAAGGTGCTAGTTGACAGGGGAATGACGAAGGATGTGAGGTTAATCTAAAGACATTGTATGCTTGTTAGCGGTCTGCACATTATTTTTTCTGGATCTGAGTATTCCTTCGTCACTTAGAAGTATATATCTTCATGTATGCTTGTTAGCGGTCTGCACATTATTTCAATATATCAGTCATTGTAAAGACATGCTTGTTTACATAATTTAGTTGATGTTGGAAACACCTAAATTAATCGGATGCAAGGGAAGTGAGATAACATAACTCTAACATCATTCCTTTGCCTAAATGATGCTCCTCTAAATTATATTCTTAAAGAGTTAACAATGTTAAGTTAGACCTCTTAAACTTGTCGAATCTAGACCAAGTTCATTGGAGGTTACCTAAAACATGTCTGTACTGATCTTAAACAATGATAGTGGAGACTTATGTCACTAAGGTGTTACTACTAAAAATGATCTTCATGGAATGTTGTTAGTTGTTACATTTGTAACTTGTAAGACCTACAAACAATTTGATCCTAATCAACCTTTAAGGAATTACGCATTAAGTTCCTTCACTAGTTTGCTATTGGCATACACAAGAAGCCACAGGCCATAGGGTTGCAACAAGAAATTAGGGAGGGACCATGTCTCAAGAAGCAGAGGTGGTAAGATCTGACTTCTACAGGCCTTCTGGCTGGTCAGGAATTTCATCACCTTCAAAAGATGTTTCTATGTTTCCATTAATTCATGTTCAAAAGAATTATGACTGAAATTAGGTTCAGTACTTGTTCTCCTCCTCTTTACGGAATTGAAAAAATAAGTGCAAAACAAGAAGAAAGGCGTCGACAACTCGAACAAAACTTTATCTTAAATTAAACAATATATCTCCAGTGGACAAAACCACCCACACTATCCCTTATACACAGATCTTCAAATGATCACACTTTATTTATTGTTTAGTTATGCAGCATCTTATCGGAGATCAGACAAACTGATTGAGGTATTCATCCACAACGGTGTACTTCACATCAGGATAAAGTTCCGAAGCTTCTACTCCAAACGATGGTTCAATTTCAAAGTTAGTCTGATCCCCCTTCACGAAAACAGAGTGCCCGTATGACAGTAAAACTTTTATCGGAACCGGTGCCTCTGCAGTCACGAGCAAACCAAAATTAGTATTCGAATCATAACATAGTCCTATATAACTTATCGAGTTTAGTAAAGTGTTCTTAATTACCTTAGATGTTTTTCAGGAGTTGCTCCTCTGGAACATAGACTCTCTCAAGAGCTTTCCCTATTTTCTTCTCCCACAATGACACTAGATCATTGAATGAGTAAATATTTCCGGGAGGTCTCATGTAAAGAATCTTGTTCAATGTTCTAGGATCATCCACGGCTTTGATGGTGTATGTGCCAATGTCGTCTTCTTTGTTATAAACAGCTGAAGACAATACATATGCGTAAAAAACACAATCATTCTAAAACCGGATTTAAGATGTCAAACTAAAATGAAAGCCGTAAAGTAATTACGTACCCTTGTGGTTTCCATCGCCTAAGATGACTACTTTATCTCTGGGAGGAGTCGTAGAACCTGCCTGTGCCAGACTAGAAAGAAAATACCCAGAGAACCAGTTAGAGGCGACATAAGTGTATGGTATCCCTTCAGCCTCCACAGCTCTTCGAATTCCAGCTTTTGTTGCAAATATAGTTTTTGCTGGTTCAACAGCGTTTGTGCGGTCGACGTCGTTTCCGAATTCCGAAGGAAAAAATCTCTGTAAAATATATGTTAATATGTTTACAAGAAATTTTCCATTTACCACCAGTCTATTATCATGTATTTTTTGCAACAATACAGTTGTACCTTTATGTTTCCCTCTTCTTTGATAGCTGCAATGATCTTCACCTGATCAGCTAATTGTTTGCTACCAACCGCAGATATTACGACATCGACCTGCTTTATTACCTTCACCAAGCTTTCGTGATCATAAAGATCTCCTTGTATCAAAACCGATTAAAAAGATCATATTAAGAGTCTGCTGATCAAAACAAATAAATGGCGAGTTTAATTATTTACATACGTAAAGCAGAGCGACACCAGAGTTCTTATAACTCTCAATGAGTTTCCCCTTTTCCCACCTAGATATGCCTGCTTTATCAAATTCATAATATGTCGACGCTTATATCTGATGTTTTCGACTGCTGCTGGAAGGCTGAGAGTTTGAGCTTGAGTACACAAACCTCGTTGATTCCAATGGTAGTTTTATGAAGTCTTTATCTTTTTGGGAATTCTTCTCTTTGAATAATTCCTTAATTGATCTTGGTTAAACTGTCGCATTCTCTCATACTGATTTCTTTGCAGAATTACAAATTTGAATAGGCTTATACTCCATGTCTCCATGATAGAATCCTCAATGAATTATCTGACATTGCCTTCTGCTGTTGGTTAGACTCATCGAGTTTGGCTTGATGAATTATCTAACGGGTTTACAACGTTACTTGCGGAGTTTCCGACTTCAGTATGGTGGTGGTGAAGTTATCATCTACATTTTGGTCTAACATGCTCAAGTACAATGCGACATGGAATATCTCTCAGTGTGACGCCCTAGTGAACGACGAGCAAATCCACCCGAGAAGTGCCAGTACATTTCGTCTCCACTTTTGATGTTTCCTTTTGAAAACTAGTTATTTACATAGTAGTTATATTAAAGAAAAACCTTGGTCCGCTTAGTCTCATGGGCTATCCACAACGGATGTTCAGATATTACCTTGCAATGTGGGTTGCTTTTTCAGATAGGGCATCATAGGGCGCCGCTATGCCGCACGAGCCGACTGAGACGCACTGCCCCTTATAAATGGACTATGTATGTAAGATTCAAGTTGGGTTTGAGGGTAATTTTGTGATATATTAAGGTTTACCTTTTCTTTGCTTAGGAAAATTATATTATGCCCGCATTTTTAACTAAAATTTTGTGCCGGATAATACTCGTCCTTAGATAGCCTTTGCAATATGATGATAAGTAGATATTACTCGATTTTGATCAAAGAAATTTGCACTATGTTTTTCTTCTTCTTGAGGCACCTCCTTGAATGATGTTCTCATTTGCACGTTGTTAAGTCCGTTCTTACTAAGGTTAACGAATCTTTGAGGGAATTGAACGAAAGCTTACGAACTATTGTGATCTTCATATCCAAGTGAAAACACATAGGTTGTTGGTTATATATAAATGATCTCAAAGACAACTATAAAATGACTTAAATGTACTTAGTATTATAATTTGTAATTTTGAATTAAATCTACTTATTTTGGTTTAATTTTTTTAATATAGCTTCGTGTTTCAGATCTTTGGTGATCTCACCACATTGACTTCTTTATTTAAATTTAATCCACAATACGATTGAGAAGTTTTAGTTAGTTGAAAAGTATGAAGAACACCAATTAATTGGGAAAAATAAAACTTCAATTGCTTAAAAACGAATTAATTACAAGAAAATTACTCCAAAAACCCTAGGCTTCCTCAGAACTTTTTCTAGATCTAGCATAAGAAAATAAGATAACCTAAGTCCTCTTTATATAGAGGGAACTTAAAATTACAAGCTAGAACGCATCTTGAGGTAAAAGTACGCCTCATAAATTAAACCACCGCTAGAGTCGTTCAAACGAAATAGGGAGTCGTTCGAACAATTTTACGCCAATTGGTCTAAAACCCTAGAAAGTTGTCAACTCGTTCGAACAAAATCTCAACTCGTTTAAACGAAATATGGCTTTGGGCCAAATTTCCAGTAGGAATGAAAAAGGTCGTTCGAACGAAATTGGGAGCTCGTTCGAACGACACTCAAGCTCGTTCGAACGACTTTTACTTAAATTACAAATATTCCTAGATCCTCCTGGATCAAATTTTTATTATTTTTGATTTTGTTTCAGATTACCGAAGAATAGTGTCATTTTTGTTTGTAAGGGGATATAGTGTAATTATGGTTCCGCCGCTGTTAATGACTATTTGATTAAGAGAGAGAAGGGTTGAGTCCATGGTTTCTATTGTTTTATTACCAATATTTTTTCCTATGTAGAGTTTTTTGCTGAAACAAATATGGTACTCAAAATTTGTAGGAACAGGTCATTCCCAAAAAGTTGGATTATAATTTTTTTGCCAATGAATCAGAGACCTAGTTATTAGGGCCCTGAACCCCCCATTGAACCGATATTGTCCCCACCTTGACCACCTAGTATTGACTAGGTGTGGGGTTTTATCTAAAAAGACCTCGGTGCAATTTAATGGTCTGTATCTTCTTATATCCTTGTGTTATACCACATCTTTAACCAATGTGGGATTAACTTTGATCCACAAATCTTAACAATCTCCACCTTAGATCAAACTCCGTTAGTCCTCAATTGTTTGTCGCCATTGATATGATTAGATACGCCCACCAATAATCTTCACCTTGGTTTGAGCTCCCGTAGTACACCATCTCCCCTGAGATCCATGTGCAACGACTTATCTGTTAAACCCAACCACCACATTTTCTCCGCACATCCATGTTCTACCCTGAGCACTCGCCAATCACAGTGAACTATGTTCCCAGTCGAACCGTCGGCTCTGACACCATTTATTAGGGCCCTGAACCCCCATTGCACCGATATCTTAACAATCTCCACCTTGGATCAAACTCCGTTAGTCATCAATTGTCCGCCGCCACCAATACGATTAGATACGCCCACTAACAATCTCCACCTTGGTTTGAGCTCCCGTAGTACACCATCTCACCTGAGATTCATGTGCAACGACTTATCTGCTACACCCAAGCACCGCGTTTTCTTCGCACATTCATATTTTACCTGAGCACTTGCCAATCATAGTGGACTATGTTCCCAGCTGAACCGTCGGCTGTGACACCATTTATTAGGGCCCAAACCCCCATTGCACCGATATTGTCCCTACCTTGACCACCTAGTATGGGCTAGGTGTGGGGTTTTATCTGAAAAGGCCTTAGTACAATTTAATAGTCTGTATCTTCTTATATCCTTGTGTTAGACCGTATCTTTAACCAATGTGGAATTAACTTTGATCCACCAATCTTAACAATAGTGCGAGAGTAACATTTTATCAAAATCTCGACCTGTTAATTCAACATTGAATTCGACGATTTTTTGTCCATAACATTCCAGATATTGGTTATATTGTTATTTTATTTTATTTTGCTAACCCCATCCAAAGTTAAAATCACATTACCAATTATCTCCACTGCAATAACTATCCTATCTCTCCCAATTAATATTATAAGGGAATATACCATTGTTTTCCGATGAGAGTAGGCAAGTAGACATAAAGTCGTGTTGTCGTGCCAAATATTACTGGTAACCTTACAAAAACAAAGATATTATAAATGGTAAACTATGTACTACATAATATATGAATTTGAGTAGCAACACTACAGCTCAACCGAAAATGTTTGTGAGTGATTTATACATATTAACCATTAGATTTATGTATGAGATGAAAGCTTAGCTAAACCAACGGTTAACAACTATCTAAATCACGCGATCACAAACATTTCCAGTGTACAGGGCAGAGCATATAAGAGGGCATAAAATGAACTTAAGAAAAATAAACATTTGAAACATGTTGTGTTGAAAATTGTCCTAACGATAAAAGACAATAGAGTTACACTTAGAACATAACAACCTAAATTGCGATACTATTCATCATTACACTTGCAATGTATTTCTAGAAATATGTTAACATTTTTCTGATTAACGTTTAATGCCTCTTAATCCATATCAGTCACTTCCCTCTGCATCTATTTCCTTTATCAACTTATGTGCCTTGAGTGCCTCCATTGTCAAGTATGTGAGCTCCTCTTGATCATTTATAACTTTATTCACACGATTATTAAGTAGAAAGTGATTCGTAAACATTACTCCCCCAAAAGTTACCTGAGCAACAATGATCACCTATGCAATCAAAAAACAAACAATAAGACGATGGGAATAGTCAAGACTCAGGACACCTAAAAGTAACTAATTTTATTTTATTATTTAGCATCGATTTCATCAGAGATAAATAATGTGATTTATACTTGTCTCTTTGTGTGCATAAGATTTAAATTGATACCAAAGTCATTTATCATGTACTGTTTGTTATCGAACTGTGGTGACTTGCTTATTACAAGAGGAAATATCAGGATATTGTATTTCCAATCAAAAATCTTCTTATAGATGGAAACCGTACAGTGGATAGAGGCTTGAAAACACACTATGGAAACATGGTCGATGTTTAATTTGTTTAGAACAAGAAAGAGAAGAACATTCCAATTACAATGGCAGTATTCAACATCCAGGGGGCACTTTTTTAGAAGGAAACAAAGGTATAAAAAAGGTTGCAGGTTAATAGATATTGAGGGTCACCAAAGATAAAAGTAATGTTCTGAACTTAGCAAACAAAAAATCAATCAATGTCAAGTTAAACATTTAGCAAATAAAAGACGATGTGAATAATTCCAAACAATCTGATTACAACTATATTATTAAAAACATCATTTAGCAAATAAAATAACACGTTCATAGCATAAAATGAAAAACGAATTCTGAACACATTGCAAAAATGATTCTAAGTTTCAGCAATTTGTCATACTTAAAACTCAAAAAGATTTAAAAGGCGTGATACTTCTAGTGACTTTGAGAAAGTCATAATCTATATATAATCACTGTCTGAGACTGTTGGTTTGTACTATGGATTTCCTGCAGCCTTGATAGTTGTAGTCTCCTTCTGAAAATGCATAAAATATTCAAAAAATGAGAAACTAAAAATATTTTTACATTGAATTCAATATGAATACAAAATTTGAAGAACAAATTTTAAAAGAGAGGGTTGGCAAAACTTTCCTTTATGGAGGGTTGGCAAATCCAGACTCAGAAGAGAGCGAGGGAGAAAACATAAATGAGAGATAATAAAGGAAATAGAAGATATTGATGAGATATCTCATTATCTCGTATCAAAATGACGAAACGACCTCAGAATTTGAAGAAAGATATTTAGTCAGGGCAGCTAGCACCTGCCCAGCTCGTTCCTCAGCCACTGGTTAGACGTGAAGATTGGCTCCATAGTTCATTGTGAGTATAATAGTTTCCATCTTGCACGATACAAAAAGATATCTAATGTCGAACCAGATGCTATTGGTTTACTCCAATCTCTCAACCATCAATTGGTAGATTTTACATGTAACCTTTGAGCACATATTTTTAGTTTCTCAACAAACATCTCAGCTTTCGAAAGGCTACAATTAGGTTGTTTAGATAAACTCAACCTAAACTAAAGCACAATATGCGAGAATATATCATGCATATGAGATGTATTATATCACATGGTACACAATTGATCAACATGTAAGTAGTGCATAACACTAAGTCCAAGAAATGTGACCAAAATGAATACTCAATGGCCTTATTTTGCTAGCTTAACTCATTTCGACATCTCTATCAAAAAAAAGTTGTCTCAATCAATCACCTTGTAGATCAAAAGAGTGGGTGCATCATGGTTCTCGATGTCGATGTGCCCACCGACCGATATAAAAGACAATGCGAAGTCAAAAAAAATTACACATACGGAGCTACACACGTGCGCGTGCAACCTGAGGGGTCGAGTTACATGACCAAAAACACCGATTCTGGTCCCCCATTGCGTTCACCGGTCCCCTCATTTGGACGATTTAGCTTCATAACCCAACCCCTACTGGTGTTTTGTGGTCCATCTCATTACGTAAATCCCGAAAATCGGACTGATAAGTATTTTTTTGGCTGTTGTATTTAAGTTTCTTTCAATTAATATGTATATGATGTACCGATCTTTTCCGTGATGCCTGTAAAAAACCTTTCGTTTTGCTTAGTACTTGTGTATGTTTAGTTTAGTATAGCTAGGATTCACTAGAGGGGGGGCTCTAGTCGTGTTGTACTGGCTACATATCTTAAATTCTCATTCTAATCAATCCAGTTTCGAGTCCAAAATTGAATTCGACAAGCGAAATCTAACATTCTCTGATCTAAAAATAGTTTGAAAGCTTTAGGCTTTACGCGAACACATGAAGTAACAATAAAATGTGCATTAGGACCACAGTTTCAGGTTCCAGTGGGCACAGTTGGGTTTGATTTTTTCGTACCGTGGCAGTTAGATCAAAGACCAGACTAATCTTTAGATGGTCCTCATTACGGCCTAAAACGGCCGACGACGCTTCCTATTGAATGTCTAAAGTACAGCTTGACAGTAGCAAATCCCAAGTGCATTTCGTACTTATTGTGTATGTGTGGAGATTTATAGGTTTGATTATTTTTCAAGTACGCATTATATTACATCAGAACAAGGGGAGGTAACCTTAAATTACCTCACTCACTTGGTTTTTGAGGTGCCACATCGAATTTTCGTCCTCCAACAGTACCTCGCTCACTTGGTTTTTCTCCTCAAAATGCAAGGTCCAGCCTTGTTTTCCAATGTTCAACCTTGCTTTTTTACGTTGCGATCGGGCGCCCAAATGTTAGGCGTATACTTGTTTTCTAATCGGGCGCCTAAGCGCCTAAGCTTTAGGCGCCCAATTGTTTTTTTCTATAAAATTTTAAATCAGGCGCATGATACTTAAGATTCACACTTAATGCCTAAATATTTTATGAGCATAACGGTCTAGCATGCGCGTTAGCACATGCCTCAGTGCGTGCTCGTATATTATATAAAAATAACGAAACGACCCTAGAATTTGAAGAAAGATACTTAATCAGCATTCATTTTGAGGGGGTTACCCTTGATAAAAATCAGAAAAATCAACCAGAGGGCATTTTTTCCGAAAATTTTAGTGGGGGCAACTGCCAATCTCGTTCCTTCGTGGCTCAGTCTTACACATGCACTGTCTTACGGTAAGACCGCAGCAGTGCTGCATCCTATAACATGAAGTAACCAACAAAGGTTCATTTCGGCTTAGTAAGTTAGTAAAGATAAGAAGGCCTAGTTTTTTCAATCTTAAATAGGTGTTGGGAAGACGCCTGATAAAAAGATCGAATTCTACCATTCAACTTCACTAAAACTAAATGCTTATGGTATGAATTCAGCGGACTAGTTTCTGAAAATAAAAGTAAATCAAATCCCATGAAATTAATTAAGCAACACAAAATGACATACTCCCTAGGTGATCCCAAAAGCAATTGAAAACGGCAATTGCTTTGGCTCCTCCCCTCTACACATACACCCAAACACATGAATTTGGATTCCAGGCTCGTGATCTCTAGTGATATTTGTTAGCCTTCTTTTTATAGGACAATTTCCTCATGTTAACAACCATTGCCTGAATTTCCTTTATGGGCATTTTCTTAACGCAACACGCTTTTGGTTATCATTTCCCCTAGGAATTTATATATTTAATGGTTTTAACCCAAGAGCGTAACATAACATATAAATCGCTATGGTTCGAATTTTGGTTTTAACATTCAGAATCGAAAAAAATCCACACAATTAATATTCCTTAATCTTTTGGAGACGAGAGAGGAAATAGGTCGAGTAGCTCCGGTGGTTCAGCACTTCCTTCTCTAGACCGAGGTGAAGAATGAAAATAAAGTTTTCTCTCTTTAATAGCTTTCTCCTCTTCTTGATCCTCATCTTCGAAAAGCGATAAGTTTGAGAATATATTTGAAGGTGTACCCACAGGGCTAGTAGTAAATCCAGAGCTACAATAATGAGACGGAGACAAACTCAAGTCAGCTGAACGAGAACGTCTTAGTCCAGGATAAGAAGGTGGCAATCCCGGTGAGTTTTCTGGTTTAAACTGCGACGCAGGTTTTACTATCTCTAGTTTTGCTCTCGTATATTGCCTTCTCTCATGAAGCTTAAATGTATGTTTCTTTACGCCTACAGGTGGCTTCACCGCTGCTGCTGCCCCTTCGTGACTAGTATTAGTATTATCCAACGGTGGACCAGTTAAACGTTGAACAAGTTCCCGAAAGTTGCTAGAGTCTGCTTGGACGAATGTAGTCAAGGGAGCTCGTGATGCTGAGCCTCGTGAGCCCGAGCCTTGACTCCTTGATCTTTCCATGGGTATCTAATTCTTATGATATAGTGTCATCACATATGTGTATATCTTAACACCTGCCAAGAAAATGCATAAAATGATCAAAACTAAGAAAATATGAGATTGAATATGTGCCCACTCTCTCATAACTACGAACGAAAGATGCTTCGAATTCAGGGATTACAAATGATAGGAAAAAACTGAAGAATAGGGTGGCCAGATCAAGGCATGAAGGAGATCTATTGGCCCCGAAGAAGAAAATGCAACATGTAATATTTGTGACATCTTTGCTTTTAACATAAGATAAACACAACCTTATAAATGTGTTTGCCAATTGTATTAGAACATATCATGAACATGTAAAAGAGAAGAAATGTTACGAGACTTGTATGTTCATCTCCCGTAATTCTCCCAACCGCGGCAACAACCGAGCTACATCAACAAAGAAGGAAATGGTGTTTTGTAAGCAAAGCTTGATTTAAAGTTGGAGAGAAAAGTATGGAGAGGAAAGGAACTGAAAGGAGTTGTAAAAGTCTTAAAGATTTCAGTTAGGACAAAACTAAAAGGAGCTCAAACAAGGCAACATCCGTTCTCCATGTCACTAGTTTGTTAAAAAAGACTTCTCTCACCACTATTTTGTTACCCATAATACCAAGTGGCATTTCTCTAGCTGCTAAAAACCCTCTCATCTCCAATGGTTTTATGTATAACCACTCTGACTGATTCGGAGAGTGGAAAGCACGAGACTCTGAGTATCCATGAAGCCGATGATCACATCACAATACCGGTTTTTGGCCATTGGGCTAAGTGGTAGAGGAGTCGTCGGTTCAAAACTCTATGTATTCCGTGCGACGTCGCCTTTATGTACAATCATGAGCCAAGGCACTTCAGACTATAATTTTTTTCTTCTCTTTCGTTATAGAGATTCTCTTCCACGTCTCACAAGTGGATCTAAGAAAGTTGTATTCGCCAGGGGACACATTAGATTTGATCAAGCTCAATAACTCTTCGAGTAAACTGACCCAATCTATTACTTCTGTATCTATTACGACCCAAAAAATACGGGGTTGTGGTTAGTGAAGCTTACATTGGTTCAAGATGGGAAAATCCAATTATCAACAGCAGAAATTACAAACTTGCATTATACAAGAAATGTGACCCAAATGAATGCTCAATGGCCTTATTTTGCTAGCTTAACCCATTTCAACATCCCTATCAAAAAAATTGTCTCAATCAATCACCTTGTAGATCAAAAGAGTGGGTGCATCGTGGTTCTCGATGTTGATGTGCCCACGGACCGATATAAAAGACAATGCGAAGTCAAAAAAATATAGACACACACGGAGTTACATAACCAAAAACACCGATTCTGGTCCCCCATTGCGTTCACCGGTCCCCTCATTTGGACGATTTAGCTTCATAACCCAACCCCTACGGGTGTTTTGTGGTCCATCTCATTACGCAAATCCCGAAAATCGGACTGATAAGTATTTTTTTGGCTGTTGTATTTAAGCTTCTTTCAATTAATATGTATGTATGATGTACCGATCTTTTCCGTGATGCCTGTAAAAAACCTTTCGTTTTGCTTAGTACTTGTGTATGTTTAGTTTAGTATAGCTAGGATTCACTAGAGGGGGGGCTCTAGTCGTGTTGTACTGGCTACATATCTTAAATTCTCATTCTAATCAATCGAGTTTCGAGTCCAAAATTGAATTCGACAAGCGAAATCTAACATTCTCTGATCTAAAAATAGTTTGAAAGCTTTAGGCTTTACGCCGAACACATGAAGTAACAATAAAATGTGCATTAGGACCACAGTTTCAGGTTCCAGTGGGCACAGTTGGGTTTGATTTTTTCGTACCGTGGCAGTTAGATCAAAGACCAGCCTAATCTTTAGATGGTCCTCATTACGGCCTAAAACGGCCGACGCTTCCTATTGAATGTCTAAAGTACAACTTGACAGTAGCAAATCCCAAGTGCATTTCGTACTTATTGTGTATATGTGTGGAGATTTATAGGTTTGATTATTTTTCTTCTTATTTTTCAAGCACGCATTATATTACATCAGAACAAGAGGAGGTAACCTTAAAGTACCTCGCTCACTTGGTTTTTCTCCTCAAAATGCAAGGTTCAGCTTTGCTTTCCAAGGTGCAACCTTGTTTTTTTACGTCGTAATCGGGCGCCCAAGTGTTGGGCGTATGTTTGTTTTCTAATCGGACACTTAAGCTTTAGGGGCCCAATTGATTTATTCTATAAAATTTTAAATCAGGCGCATAATACTTAGAAGCCTGATTGATTATTTATTTATTTTAAGGAATTAACTGGACGCCCAACATTTAAATGTTTGTTGAGAAAATCAACTGAGGTATTGTTAGATAAAATTTGACCTCACTCAGTTGAATTTTAGTTTTTTTTCACCCAACTGGGTGAGGTACTGTAAAAGATGCTTATAAAATTACCCCATCTGACATATTTACAGTGGTTCTAGATTATAAGGGTTATTTGATATATTGATCAAATATTATAATTATGCCCGAGGTTAACATTTGAAAAAAACCCGCGGTTTGGAATCTCTAGCCTTTCGAATACAACTCTAGCTCTATCTGATAATGTGGTCCTGTACCATGTTTTTTTTCCTCCCCATGATCCATAGCTAGATAACCACAAAATTTTCGATAGCATGTTCGCACATGATAGGAACTCATTTAAGCCTGAAATGTATCCGAATGTTTAAAGGATAGTTCTTTTGTGCTTTGAGAGACTTACATCTCTTTTAATAATAGGGACGAATGGTGCTCCTAAACACTTAACATGCCTTTTAAGTCCATGTTAGTGTTCAGAGCACCATTCACTCCCTACTGGACAATGTTCTTGGATACAAAAAAGATAGCTGATTTTGATTTAGAAACACTTCGTTTAACAACTCTCTCTCTCTCTCTCATACACACACACATACAAGTCACGAGAATCTCAACCCCGGCATTCAAGTTCAACTCGGCAGTATTTTCTTCTGACTATAAGAACGTTATTGTCTCCCGACGACCATTCTAAATTTAAGAGAAAGAAGCCTGTAATTTACAGGATGTATATAAGGATCCACATCATTTGAAGTGGTGCACAACGTGAACAAGGCGTTACTACCATGCATGTGAAACACTTGCAGCAAAGAGAATATAATTAGACCAATTTAACAATGTCATTAAACTGATGTTTAGTAAGCACAAGAATACCTAATTATCCTTCATTATTTTTTGACCAGATTAGGATGAAAGTCTAATAAAAAAACAAAACTGCTTTATGCAGCTGCTAAATTGTCATCATTAGTAATTAGCAATAGAGATTCCCTAACTATTGTTTAAGAAGATTTTAGTGCCAGGTTCATTATGGCTTATGCCAAGCCTTAAGCGATATTGAGTTACATTTCTCGAGTTATATACAATCCGGGGGATTGACTTGAATTTCAATAGATTGGGCTTTATATGACACTAAAGGCAAGATTATTCAGGCGTTAATTTTTTGCAAGGCAAGTCGATTTAATATAGGGATAATTTTTTATTTTTTATTTTTTTTTCTAATTGTAGCACTGCACTGACACTCGTTTATCATGATCCTCTAAATACGTACGATTATAAATTCTGCTTCATTGGCTTTGGCTTCTACAACTGTATTGCGAGTATGTGACCCTTCAGAACAACCCTGATAGTGTTGGGGTGAGTAGTGGAGCCCACAAAAAAAAAAACTGAACTGACACTTTTTCCCCATCAGTTATGAGCAAATTGAATTTTTCACAAATTTTCTGCCGCATAATCTAGGTGCAGATCATGCATTTAATGTCTTCAACGTGTCTGGAGATATGATGCAATATCTGAATTAGAATTTGCAGGATATGAGAGACAACTGTTACAATTTATCTAATAACGGCTTCTTGTTCCATGCCATACACAATCTTAAACACAGTTTGATCCCATACACGTTGTATGTGTTCCTGAAACTCCACAAAAGATTGACACTGACACTTTTTCCTCATTAGTTATCCGAGTCAGCAAATAGAATTTTTCACAAATATTCTGATGCACATAATCTAAGTGTAGATCATGCAATTAATGTCTTAAACGTGTCTCGAGATAATGATGCAATATCTGAATCATATTTTGCAGGATATGACAGACAGTTGTTACAATTTATTTGATAACGGTTTCCTGTTTCATGCCTGACACAATCTCAAACACAGTTCGATCCCCTACACGTTGTTTGGGTGCCTGAAACTCCACAAAAGACTGACACTGACACTTTTTCCCCATCAGTTATCCGAATCAACAAATAAAAATTTCACAAATATTCCACCGTATAATCTAAGTACAGATCATGCAATTAATGTCTTCAACGTGTCTGGAGATATGATATGCAATATATGAATCATAATTTACAGGATATGACAGACAGCTGTTACCATTTCTCTGATAACGGCTTCCTGACACAATCTCAAACACAATTCAATCCCCTACACGTTGTATGTCTTCCTCGACTACCTCCGCAACTCACACCCTCCCAGAGCATAAAGGTGTTCGCGAACTCGAACAAACTCACACCTAGCTTGAGATGTTCAAGTCCTTCATGTCGTAGGCTATTACCAAAACTTACCTGCCATTATCATCATAATGTTTTACAATTCTTTCCCTTTTTCTCCTTTGTCTCCTAGTAGACCCCACCTTACTCCAACAGGCCAACCTCCAGGTCCCAAGTCTCTCTCTCCCCTCTTCCCCTATTTATCTTTAACCACCCACCATATTATACATACACACTGACTCAAAGAAACACAGACACACACAGAGAGAGAGAGAGAGAGAGAAGACTTGAAACTTTGTGTTTGTGTGTGTGAAAGAGAGTTTTTTTGATTGAGTGAGTGAGTGAGAGAGAGAGAGGTCCCTGTTTGTGATTGATGGGGAATTACAGGTTTAAATTGGCAGACATGATGCCAAATGCTTGGTTTTACAAGCTCAAAGACATGGGCAAAACCAGAAACCACAGCAACAGCAACAGCAACAACAACAACATCAGCAACATCAACAACATCAACAACATCACCTCAAACCATCATTACCCCGTTAAGAAGAAACACTCATCACCAATACCTTTTAACCCACACAGACAATCTTACTATTTCTCCCCTGACCCTTACAACAATTCAGAAAAACTCTACAATTCTCCCATCAACCCCAAACTCCCAGACCTCCCTTTCCCTGATCCCCCAAAAAAATCACCCCACAACCCCAAGAGGTCCCCAAAGTCATCCAGGAGAAAGACCATCAACTCCCCTAAGCTTGTCGCGGCGTCTTCTGTTTCCGCGGGTTGGGCTAAGTCTGGTTCTACCCCAGAGTACTCGACGTCTCCCTTCGACAGTTCTCCAGAGAAGCAGACCAATGTGGGTAATGTGTTCGACGGGGTTATATCAACGTGGTCTTCCTCAACGGATATTATCATTGATGTTGATAGTAAAAAGTTTGCGTTTGATCGAATATCGAAGCGTGAACTTCCTCCAATTATGACGAAACCCGCTAAGTTTACCGATATGGTCTCTAATTTACGCAAGAAAGAATCCGAGCTCGCGAAGTTTAGGAAATGTTCGGCTAAAACAGATGAGAGAAATAGGGCTAATAAGGATTTAGCGAGTTCGGGTCATCAGATGCCTTACTGTATCAATGCTGCTGTTAAAGAACAAAAGGGACGAAGATCTTCGGTTGGTAGTGCAGGAGGCGTAAAGCTTCGAGCCAAGGCGAATTCTCCTAGGATTGCAAGCAAGAAAATTCAAGCCTACGGTCGAAAAAGTGTTTCTTCTAGTAATTTAAGCTCGAAGACCAGGCGAAAGAACATTTCAGATAGTTTCGCTATTGTTAAGTCATCGGTCGATCCTCAAAGAGACTTCAGGGAGTCAATGTTGGAGATGATCGTCGAAAATAACATCAGGGCTTCCAAGGATTTAGAAGAACTTCTTGCTTGTTATCTTTCGTTGAATTCGAGCGAGTACCATGATCTCATTGTTAAGGTATTCGAGCAAATATGGTTCGATCTTACTGATAATCAGCTATAAACATTGTAATATTAATCCTAGATTGATCAAATAAAGTTATGGTCCCTTAGAACATAAATGTCTATGAAACTCTAATATTTCGTCATTAGGTAGTCTTTTTTGTTTTGTTAACCAGAGTGATCCGGGTTCATTTGCCTGATTAATCACTGGGGCACGTGAGAATCTCGCCAACCCACATGCCAGATAAATTAGGATAAAATCCTGGCGAGTGGCCTCCGTTGGTGGTGAATCGAATTCAAGACCTCCACATGCCAGATAAATCATGATAAAATCATGACCACGGCCAGTGGCCTCCGTTGGTGGTGAATCAAATTCAAGACCTCCACAACATGCCAGATAAATCATGATAAAATCATGGCCAGTGGCCTCCGTTGGTGGTGAATCGAACTCAATGCCTCCACATTTCAAATAACTCATGATAAAATCCTGGCAAATAGCCTCCGTTGGTGGTGAATCGAATTCAGGACCTCTACTTCTTGAGGCGTGCATTGTTTAAGCTTTTAAGTAATATCTAAAACTAGATTTGTGGTAGATTTTTTTTTTTTTTTTTTTAATGGTGTGTGAATGAAACAAGTTTTTTGGATCAAAGAACCATGACTTTATTTTGTATTATTTCACAAGAAGATCTAGAAAACCCCACAAAAGTGGACTAAAAAATTTACCAAATTCAACACAAGTGTTGCATCATTGCATCTAAACTTGGTAAATAGTGTTCTTGATTTGACCTCCCCCATTGCAACAAACACACTATGCAGATACAATTGGGAATCTGGGAAACATTTCAAATTAGGTGAAAGACATAAAAAAAAGTAATCCCCACGTACAAATTTTTCTCTGACAGTTTCTTCCACTCTTTATTGGTACAAACCTAGAGACTAATGTCCTCTTTTTCTTATATAATTTTCCAAAGCTTTATTGTAATAAATCAAATTAAATAAAGAGAAATTGAGACATGCCAGTGAAAAAGTTTGAATGCAATTTGAAAGAAAGTTAAGATTTTGAATGAAAAGTGAGAGTTAGAAGTTGCTAAAATCAGAGTTGTAGCTGTAGTTGTGGTTGTAGAGTACAAATTACAAAGCTTTTTTGATGACCCCAATATGTAAACTATCTGTAAAAGAAGGTTTAAATTTTTTTTATTGTCAAAAGTTGATGGTTTGCATAGTTTTTGGTTGTATAAAGTTATAAAGCTACTAGCTTTTGGAGTTAATATAGTACCATTGAAACTGCATTGGACCATCCCCTACACTAGGTTTCTCACCCTCAAAGGGGAGTGGGGGTGGGGGTGGTGGTGGTGGTGGTAGTGGTGGGGGTGGTTGGGTTGTTGCTCACTTGGCTCCCCGTTGAAAAACATCTCTAACGTGTTAGGATTTGAGGGTGAGAAACACATAACAACAGAGTGAAAGGGGATGAAAAATATGTTCATTAGGAAGGAATTTAATCTCAATCAAAGGGTTACAAGAAGTTTCAAAGATCTTTCAACGTCAGCATTCAGAGGGTGAAAAATATGTTCATTAGGAAGAAATTTAATCTCAATCAAAGGGTTACAAGAAGTTCCAGAGATCTTTCAACGTCAGCATTCACCTACACCTCACCTATACCTGAAATCTACTTATATATTGATTCAAATGGTCTGAAATTCAATTTATATATATTTCAAATAGAATGTAGTACTAAACACATCTTAACAATTACGAATCTTACGATCTACCAAATATCAAAATATAATAGTTTCGACATTATTCCGCACAAAAGGGTATTGGATTCAAGAAACATATACTTCCTCAACAATTTATGTTCGATAAACAAGAAATTAAAGCAGAAATGTATCAGTGGCACACGTATGCATCGTATACAATTCTTGACATTTTTGCCATATTATCCTAAGCTGTTATTTGTTTATATGTTCACCAAATAATATTATTTGTCCTTATTTACGACATAAAAAGATTATAAAAATTAGACCGTGCAAACTATTTTGTCTTGTGCGGCGCAAATAAAACATGCTTCGTTTGTTTAACCAACGGTTGGGGTTAATTGCGGGATGTGTCGGTAGACGGTTGAGAGTCAAACACGTCACCAAAAACATTGCCCCGGAGATTGCGGAATCAACTTATACGGACCGGACCGGACCGTACTCGCACCACACGAGAGGTCGTTAACATTTTACCCATTACCTAATATGGGCCCAGAGCCCAGGGCCCACAAAGGAACAAATCCAGCGAAGAATCTTATACCGAATCCGTTTCGATAAGACCGTGGCCCGTGGGTGGGGAACCAGTTCGAGACCAAACTGGTTCTATTTTTTCGTGGGCGACTTTGAATTGATTCATTACATCTGCTTCAATCCATCTTACTTGCAACAAACAAAAATGCAATCAAAAAGCGTTCAAGTGATTCAGTAAATGTTACCTATTCGGTTTGGATTTGCTATTTCTCCCTGGCATACATAATTATGTGGTTAAGAATTTTGGAAACATTTTCGATGATTTTGACAATTTATGTATGTTCCATTGGATTAACTGGTGTACACCTATAGAGTATTTTCCGTGTTATTTAGATTGTTTGTTCTCTCCTCAATGTGATGCGACATAGAATATTAAGGGGGTGTTTATTTTTTAAGTGCTGAATGCTGAACATAGTACTGAATGTTGAATACTGAATGCTGAATTTTATAGTGTTTTATTTTTAGAAGTGTTGAATGCTAATAAATTACTTAAATACCTTTGTTATAAACATAATACAAGTTGCAACATTATGCTCTAAACGGGATAACTTGAATTAATACTACTATTACCACCACCATCGCACATACATATTTCTAAATTCAAATAATTTTTACAATAGTCATATGTTTGTTTGAGAGAGAGAGAGAGAGCGAGTTTTTGAACTTGTAAATTGGTGAGAATCGGGAGGAATAGGGAGTACGGAGATGAAGATGAAGAGAGAGAGGGAGAGCGAGAGAAAAAATAAAAATAAAATGTTTCCCAGGTAATGAGGAGCAATATAGGAAGAAAAATAAAAGGCAGGTGATAAATGACTAGTAAGCTAGTCAAAACAATTCAATAATTTTGGCTTACTAATAACTGCTTACTAGCTAGTAAGACAAAAAATAAACAATATTACGCTCGAAATGAAATAACTTGAATTAATACTACTATTACCACTACTACCATCACACATACATATTTCTAAATCCAAATAATTTTCATAATAGACATATATTTGTTTGCGAGTGAGTTGAGAGAGAGAGAGTTTTCAAACTTATAAATTGGTGAGAATTGTAAAGAATAGAAGTACGGAGATGGAGATCGAGAGAGATAAATATATTTGTTGAGATTTTTCGCCGGTCTTTTGTTAAATAACAAATTTTTTGAAGGTGATGAGGGGAAATATCAAGAGGAAAATAAAAGACAAATGATGAATGACTAGTAAGCTAGGTAGTCAAAATAATTTAGTGGTTTTGGCTTACTAGCAATTGGCTAGTGAGGCCAAAAAAAAAAAAAACACCTTTTGAGGTACTTATTAAGCACTAGTAAGTGAAAAAAACAATTTAGTGGTTCTGGATTACTAACAACTGTTTACTGGCTAGTGAGATAAAAAAAAATACCATTTGAAGTGCTTATTAAGCACCCCTAAGTCAAAAAACACCTTATATCCCATATAATCCTTCCACGACTGGGTGAGCGGGATAACCTGAAATGGTGTCCCTCTAAAGATGACAAAATTTCTATCAAATTGGCTTATCGCGTCCTGCTGAGGGGGATCCATTTGGAGCCGATTACGAGAAAATTGTATTTTTATCTCAAATTCTAGCATAATAGGGCTACTCCTAGAGCTCAGTTATTTGCCTAGAAATGCTTACGAAATATGATACCCTATCGGGCTAATATAGGGGAGCGTTTAGGCCTGACTGATATTTCCTGTTCGCTGTGCTCAATCCCTGTCGAGACGTTGCATCACATCCTCCTGGAATGCTCATTTACACGTGTTGTCTGGTTTGGCATGATATATGGGGGTCTTCTTCATGGGCTGTCTCATCTCTCTCTTCTAGCGTGGATTGAGATGCGGCTCTCGCCACCCCCGACTTGGCCTATTGACCGAGCCACATGGACATGAATGGTTTTTTCTATGTACTAGATGATTTGGAAGGCGCGGTGTGCCTGAGATTTTTATAATACAAAGCGGGACCCTTCCAAGATTTCTCGGACACTCAATAAATGGTTGTACAATGAACCGGTATTTCGAAAATGGCCGTCTTGCTTTCAAGGCTTCCTGGGTCCCTCCAGACCTAGGGTGGGCTAAAATCAATATAAATGCCTCTTTCTGTAAAGATAAATTGTTTAATCATATCGGTTTAGTTATCTGTGATACTTGCAATAATTTCAGTGCAGCCCGAGCTTCCTCTCACCGATTCGCGTCTAGTGAAGAAGGCGAGGCATTAACAGTTCTGGATGGTGTCCTCTGGGCCAGAGAGAGAGGACTCCAGAGAGTTACTATCGAGACTGATGCTGAGACGATTTACTCATTTTGTAAGAACGGCGAAACAACGATTTTATGGACGACTAAAACTATTCTACAGGGCTGTTTGGCGATGTTTGGACAGTTTATTGATATTAATGTATGCTTTGTACTCTGTACTGCTAATTCAGTTGCCCATGTGATTGCCACTAGGCCCATGGGTGACAATTTTGGTCTTACTTGGACTGGTTCCCCACTTGGACTGGTTCCCCGCTTGAATGGTTGCAGGTCTTGACGGAACTCCTTTTGTAATTACTTCTGCTTATTATTAATATAGGGTTTACCAAATAAATAAAAAAGTCAAAAACAAACACCCCCTAAACCTGGATCACACCATTTGAAGTACTTATCAGCTCGAGCATGTTTTCGATTTGTACTTGGATTTGATCGGTTTCCGATCCACGAATCCCTCACCCTATTCATGAAATCTAATTCCAAAATGTCATAAAAGTCATATCAGCTGTCGTTTTTGTAGATAGGTAGAGTTAAGGTTTCGTCGTTTTGTTCCGACCATTAAAATAGAGTTGGTTATTTTATTGCGACGTTTTTTGCCTTTCCCACTTTTTGCCTTATGTGCTGTCTTGTCTTTGATTTTAACACTTTCCCAAAAGAAACTGCAATGGCATCCACAAAACTTGCCAAAACGATTTGTCATATAATCTAGGCCAAAACACTTAGTTTTTTTTGTGAAAATTATCTGAAACAGGTACTCACTATCCTAAAGTAGTCGATAATCCAAATGTGTTTCCCCATTTCATGAATGCTCCTTAGCACAAAGTGTGCCTATTACAGCCTTATTACGATGGCGTTTAATAGGACCACAAATACAAAGTTATTTAGAGGACCACATGAGTAGAGCCCCATGGGAATCCTTACCAGTGATGAGTCCTTGTGGATGATGCAGGCATGTTTCAAACTTTTAATTCGTTCACCTAAACCTCTAATGCAAAGTGTTTATGTGAAAGAGAAAGTACACAAAGACGAATGGAACAAAGTTAAATTATAGTAGGACATTCGGCCGTGGGTGTTATTTTTGGAACTTTTAGAGGACAATACTCGCCAATTTTTTTAAAGCTCCAATAAACTTCTTCAATCACCTTCTTTAGTTGCTAAAACCACAAGAATAAACAATAAAGACAATGAAGTTCTTTACAATTGAAATGGATCATGGGTCCTTTTGATCAACCGCCGTAGGTGACAAGAGAATTGCACACTTATAAGTTTCAAGGGAGGGGAAGTTATAATTTTTAAGCAGAACATTGAGGGTGAAATCGTTATACTTGTTTTTTTGAAGAAGAGAGCAAAATTATCTTGAGAGTGATTATTGTGACGATTTACGAAGTTCTTAAGGGAGGGGCTAATATGTTGATCAAAGCGCTGCTAGGAAGACCCTAGGGTCGTAAAGCATGGTGACCACGAATGAGAGAGTGCCATCTAGCTTATGTGTAAGAGCGCTGCTAGGAAGACCCAGGGTCGTAAAGCACAGTGACCACGAATGAGAGAGTGCCACAGCTTTTGTGTAACCTGAAAATTTTTGTTAGCAGGTTAATAATTTCCAACCTTAAAATACTATCTTCTTAAATCAACTAACCTTAAATCAAGCCCCTTCAAATTGATTCCTTCTCACGATAATATTTTTAGGATGATTTACATCGTTTCATTTAATTCGTTTGAATGCATAACTACTTAATCACAAATGTGTGTTCGACCTACGTTAAGTTCTAACGATTTTTATCAAGAAATTCACAACAATACACAACAACATTAAAAATCGTAGTCTATAGATTAACATTATGCGTTCTCTTTACATAATCTATTGGACTTTTTGAATTTTCCAAAATCAAACTCTTAATTTTTGCAATATTTTTTAAGCTTTAATGCCCTTTTTTTCTAATAATATTTAATTTTTTCAGTTGACTTTTTTAGTTTACTTATTAGGAAGGTAACCCATTTGACAAATCCATGTGTCATATTCTAAATGGTATGGTCTTCTAGACTTAACCCCAGGGTCCCCAAAACATTTTCCGTATGTTAATAAATAAATAAAATGAGAAGGTGGAAAGATTTCAAGAGAAGAAAATATAGATTTTGAGTGAAAAGAGGAAATAATGAGAGGTGGTTTTAAGATTGCTACGTGTCACAGTCTAAGAGGGGTCTTATTTAGAATCCGTGGGGAATGGGGCTTATGCTAGGCGGACTATGATTAAGGTTATTGATTGAAGACCTAAGCATTGTTTAGATGATCACGTAAACTACGATGTGCAAGTAGAACATGTACATTATGCAGTTTGGATTCCAGTTGTTATAGACGATGAAGGATTCAGAGGCATGTTGGTTTACATAATAAGAGCTTGATCATAAATGATTCAGAAGATGAAGATTGATGCCTAGCGAACATTGAGAGGTCAATAGAAACTGAATAGTAGTTATTAAAAAAATAAGTGGTTGACGGGGAAAAGCTTGAAATTTTTTAAATTATCTATCAAGGACTTGGAATTTAGAATGTCTATATATGTCAATCAAAAGACTATATGTATACATGGTTATTAATCTCTATCTATCTATCTTTCACATATATAGATATCATATGCGATATGATTCGATATTGTTAGAGGGGTGGGGGGTCACTATTGATGTGAGGGGCAATCAAATAAACATGATTGAAAATAAATATCACAATCTTCTTGTAAGATAGTTGTCTATAGACTTTAGAGCATCCACAGCAGTCAAGAGGGTGGATTGGATGAATATTGAGGTGAATCCAATCCACCTCAATCCACCCCACAACAGTTTCAATCCAAGGTGAATTCACCCTAGCGCACTTCTGAACCACGCGCTAAAAGGGACGTCCCAGATGCATCCGCGAAATCAAATCTCAGCCATTCAAACCCAACGCAGTTCTAAACCGTGCGTAACTAGCATCCAATAGAAAACTGACATGTATTATGTTACGCCCACTTCAAAACTGCGCTTAATAGGAACCCTTGATGGGAGGACACGTGTTATCACCTTAGGAGAGAAGTGTTGCCGCGCACTTCAGAACCGCGCGGCGTGAATTCACCCTCAAATCCACCCTTGGATGGATTTTTCTCCTGCCACGTCACCGATTCACCTAGCTGCTGGCAGACGATTTGGGTAGAAAAGATGGTGGATTTGAAAATCCACCCGCCACGTCAGGGTGTACCTAGCTGCTGTGGGTGCTCTTATATCATCCATTATAAACCAAATCTTTGATTTTTATGTCATAAAATGGTCATTGTTTTCAAATAGTCGATATCTCTATTATTATTTTTCTTCATGTATTCAATACTAAAGCTTTAATAGATCGATCGATTAATACTTGTTGCAGATGATTGTGGTAAGGTTTATATTATATGTGCATCCGAATTCATGTCATTTTCTTATCGAGAACTAGTAAAACCACACTAAATTTCACGCAAAATGGAAACCATGGGCCAACATTCTTATACTTGAAATTAAGCCCGTTGTACTTGTATAGAGTGAAACTAATCCCAAATCTTATTCTCCTTTGGACTTGAGAATTGGGTTTCAAAGCTCATTAGGTCAACTACGCTCATTCGCTCAGGGCCGACCCTGCTTCTATAAGGCCATGTGCGAAAAATAAAAATGGGTATTTTTTAGTTGATTTTTTTTTTGGTTTGGAGTTGTTTTAGTACTAAACATAACATATGCCTCTATATATTGGGTTTGGTTTTGTCTACTCTTGGTCGAATTTGAATTGGGTTGGGATTAATGAATTATTATTTTTGTTTTGTTTGGGCGATAGACAATTTTTTTTTCTTCTTTGGGTCATTTTCCTTCCGGGCCTGTGCCTTCACACATGTTGCACACCCCAGGGCCAGGTCCGGCTAAGCTGAGGTGGCCTGACACGTAAACAGACCTCTTAGTGGAAATGAAATCCTTTGATTTCACGGCAAGAGTTTTGTAGTGGTAATGTTTATAGGAGCTACCTGCTAGCGCACTCCGAGTCTCCCCGGTCAGTCGTAATGGATTTTGTTGTTGTTGCACATATCACTTTGCAGCCTGGCCATGGGTGTGCGATAAGTGTGACGGCACAGGGCCTAAAAGAAAAAATGACCCAATTTATTTATTTATTTTGCTTATATCCCAAACAACAAAATATATATATTAATCCCAACCCAGTTTTGATTCGACCCAAGAGTAGACAAAAGTCACAAAACCAAACCCAATTATCCACAAAGACCCATAAACGTAAGTATTACAAAATAAATTCCCTTAATCAAAAATAAAAAAAATCAAGTAAAATAGAACCATTTTTATTTTGCGGGCCTTTAAAATGCTACGGCCGGCCCTGACTTTGGTAAGCTTGGTGTCTAGCTCAATGGCAATCAATCCCATCTATGCGGCTTTCGCCCCTCAAAGTTTGCCTGATTATCTGGCAATATAGGTAAGTATTTTTTAGGCCTACAACGGATATACTATGTGTGTGACCTGTTTGTCTTCAAAGTTAAAACCTCAAACTGTTCTCTCTCTCTCTCTCTCTGTAACAATGGCTTCTAATAATGATAGATTGGTGCAAGTTTCAATCTTGATTCTCTATCTTTGTTCTTCAATCTCTCTTACAATTGGAAT
Organism: Kingdonia uniflora; assembly: GCA_014058105.1. Taxonomy (NCBI): domain Eukaryota; kingdom Viridiplantae; phylum Streptophyta; class Magnoliopsida; order Ranunculales; family Circaeasteraceae; genus Kingdonia; species Kingdonia uniflora. The sequence goes on along the minus strand of JACGCM010002221.1, from coordinate 772,552 downwards.
TCGTGGGGTTCCTCCTCTCATTCAAGCTTCAAGATCATCAAGTAATCTCTTTGATACATCCAACTATGGTAAACTTCAGCTCAACAACGGTTTAGCTCGAACACCTCAAATGGGGTAACTCTACTTCACCTTTTAATTACCCCCACTGTGTTTTTTTAATGGATTTCAACACTGGGGTAATTTTTTTTTTTAATGTTTGGTCCCATTTATCTATCGTACAAAGTAGCAATTGTTTTTTGGTGAACTACTGAAAGTTTGCAGTTTGCAATAGGGGACAGATAGTGTAATGTAATAGATATGATGAATCATTTGATTAAAGAAAAGTTAAGGTTGATCTAATTCATGAGAGTTGAAGTTATTTGGTTAACTTAGAACATCAGTGGCTGACTACCCCCACTTGCTAGATTATGCGTCGACGTTTGTTATGTATCCGACCTTATGCCTTTTCAAAAGGGTGTAAAGAATGGCGACATCCATCTATTGGATGACCTTTCTAAAGTGTTAAGGGAACTAATCATAATTTTGTACAATATTCATGAGAGTTTTCTAAAGTGTACACCTTGAGAAGCTCCAACTCCTATACCAACCATTACCGCCGTGGGAGTTGCAATACCTAAAGTGCATGGGCAAGCAATAGCCATGAATGATAGAGATGCCAAACTGAAGAGCAAGCTGAAAGCTATCCATTGAAGATGGTATCCAAGACTTTGGATAACCATTTATTCTCTCAGCTACAAACCAGGCAAGCCAAGTGAAGAACGAAAGGAAAATAACAAGAGGCACAAAGTACTTTGAAATGCTATCAGTAAACTTCTGCACTGGAGATTTGGCCATTTGAGCTGATTCAACAAGTCTAACAATCTGTGAAGGAGCACTTTCGGATCCAACTCGTGTTACCTGAACATGCAAAACCCCATTCTCATTCAAAGTCCCTCCAATCACTGTATCGCCTTTTCTCTTCACCATTGGCCGAGCTTCGCCCGTTATCATACTCTCGTTGACATGACTTTGCCCCCATATAACAAAACCATCTGAAGCGACCTTTGCACCAGGAATTACCTTAATAACATCATTCTTTTGTATCAAACGACTATCAATTTCCTCTTCATTGGCCACACTTCTTTCATTATAAAAAATTAACAGCATCGCTGAAGTCCATCAGCTTTGCAATTGCCTCAGATGTCTTCCCTTTTGCTAAAACTTGCAAATATTTTCCAAGTAGAATAAAAGAAATGAGCATCGCACTCGTCTCAGAAAAGTCTGCAGACTTGAAGTTGTTTGATGTTGCCGTCCGCAATACTGAATAAACCGAAAAGAAATAAGCGGCATTGGTTCCGAGAGCAATCAATATATCCATGTTTGCCGATCCGTGTCGTAAGGCTTTGTACGATCCAGTATAGAAACGTTGTCCAATGATTAATTGTACTGGGGTTGACAATATCCATCGCAAAAGCTCCCCAATACATAACATGTTAACTACTTTAGCATCTAATCCTTTCTTAATGGGATCCTAAAACCCAAACTCCAAAGGAAAGATTTGTAGTATTGCTTAATCTCGTCTTGTTTATGGGGTTCCCGTCCTCCTTCAGGGAAGATTGTTGCCTTAAAACGTCCAGATGTTACTGACTCGATCACATGTATGAATATTCTAGGTCCTGTTTGATCTGGCTTGTAAGCAATATAAATTCTATGAACTACGGTGTCGATTTCTACATTCTCAACACCTGGAAGTATTTGAAGAGATGTTTCAATCATTGCCATTGAAGGACGCGTGAGTACTCCATCTACTTTGAGATGTATCTTGCTTCTATCTTCCCCGCTACTGATAAGTACAGCCTCGAAACCAGTATCCTCAATTGCCTTTATGAGTTGGTTGTGGCTCACAATCTTTGGGTCATATTGAATTTCAAATACCATTAAAAAATTTAAAAAGATAGTTCATAGGAGTAGTGGAAATAATTAGTAGCAACAATTCGAATACAATCTGCTCACCGATAAACCCAAAGGTCCCAAACAACAATGCCAAAGAAAAACTTATACTTGGATACGAAACATAATATTTCCCCCAAAATGAACCCCAAATTCATGTGCAACCCATCAAAATGTACCCACAATCAAGCTTCATGTTCAGCTACAGAAGGGAACTAAGATAATCTAGATGACATGATAACCTCAAAAAAAAAAACTCAAGGCTGATAAGCTAAATTCATGATTAACCCATCATAATATACCCACAATCAAGCTCTATTTCAGCAAGATAAGAAATTAATACAACCTATATGAAAATCCAAAGAACCCCATCAAAATGTACCTAATGCAATCATAAATAAATCATACAATCAAATTCACAAAGATAGAGAGAGAGTGGGTATCTGACCTTGAAAGATGTAAGTGGGAATTGCGAGGCGATTCATCTCGGAGATGATCTAAAACAACAACAACCAATGAGAGTTCAAAATAAATCGAAGAAACATCAATTAGATGAGTGAATTAAAGATAAACCCATATTTAGACTTCTAATTCTGATCTTGAAGAGTGAATCTAACATACCTGCAAAGGCAAAGCTTAGGAATTTGCTACTTTAACAATTGGTTTCTCTGTAAGTGTTGTAGAACGATCCTTTGGGCATGAAAACCACTTCAGCCATGGATGGCTGATTCAAATTCCAACTTAACACTATTGATGAGGGAAGGACGGAGATGGTAGGTTTAGAGGGAGGTTTCGTTGGAATGAGAGACCCAAAGAGAAATATGAGTAATTCTTCAAATTTTGCCTTAAGGCACGCGATATCACGCATGCTAGGCCGTTATGTTCAGTTACTAATTAAACATTAATGGTGCATAGAATCAATAATTAAAAATATGATTTATACTCAATGGGAGAGTGATGGAAATTATAATGGCAGTGCAACATGAGTTAAAAGCTTTGTATACTATAATTGGTTGTCAAACAACTTAGAGTTGGAAGGACTAAAAGCCTCTTAACCTTAGAGTTGTAAACAACTTAGCAGTTCCACAATCATGAAGTGAAAATAAAAGCTTACCAAATCTTGTTACAGATAAAAGATTACAACTACAACTTGTGCTGCATAGCCACGACGTGTACATCAACAGTAGAAATATAGTCTTATAAAGAGGTGATGTTTAGCATTACCTGAATTCCAACTATTGCCATCATCATGTTCTCAACTACTATAACTTTTTTTATATTTAAAAATGGCATACATGGACAATTCGAATAGCAAATAATAGACAAATCCTGATGGAGGTGAACCATAGAGTAACATATGGTTTCTGAAATAAATGTTTATCATTATTAAGAAAGGCAACCCTAGCTGAAACTGTATTGCTGATAACAAATGTAGTCACGCAAGCGAATCCAGATGGATTCGAGCCATCATCCTCTCAAAGTATGAGAAGCTCTTACCAATTTGAGCTTATGGATCCATAGGGAAGAGATCGAAGACAAAAGTAACTTATAACAAAATACCTAACCATAAGACAAATCATATCGCTTAAAATTTTTAGTGAATAAGATTTAGAGCTTACCTCTAATGCCCAAATTGTAGAAATTAGTAGCTTTGTTAACCACCAAGATTGATGGTTCAAACTCTGTAGGTTGGCAGCTTCAGCTTCTGAAATAATATGCACTAAGAGTGCCGACACATATCATGAAAAATGAAAGTTAATTTTGAAGGAAGAACTCGTTGCTATGTTCTTATGAGGAGATTGCCCTTTTATGGGAGGATACAAATTCACAAGCCCCATGTTGAACACCTTTCATCACCCTGCTTATGTCCTTATCGACAGACATCACTACAAAATCCATAAGAATGATATGACATAAGTTCCATTGGAAGTAAAAAAGAGGAAAAAAGGAGTACAATTTTGAGCCTGACTAATGACAGGCATATTCATCTCAATGCCCACATGTTCAAGGAGTTTAATCATCCATATTAAGCATGTTTACATCACTAGTCACAATGTCAAATCCATGTTTCCTTTGACGGAGCTTATCCAGAGCATCTCTCAACATGTAGTAAAAAACCAAAAAGAACTGAAAAGTTGTATTAATATGAACTTGGAATATGTTAACAAATATCATCAAATCATAAACCTTAAATGATAAGAATTTAGCTGAAGATGCAAGTAGAATAGAAAAGAAATGTGTGTATGTACAACTAACAATACCCTAGGTTGGTTAAAGATAAAGGTAGATCCTTGTCTATAGAAATCCCTTGTCAATAATCTCGCATTTCCACTTCCAGAATTTTAAATGAGAAAAAATCTGGGAAGTTAGAACCAATGCAATAATCCGCATAGGTGTCGAATGCTTCTGAGTCTATTACTTGTTTAACTTTAAACCAAGTACCATTTACTACACCTTAGGCAAAAGTCATTCATTTAGAAAGGATCTCAAATAAATTTGCATAACTATATCATCTAACAAAATTCTGCCAGTAAGTTCGTGTTAGCCATTGAAGCACACTTAATTTATTGTCACAAAAGTGATCATCAGAATTCAACTCTGAATAGCTTCAAAACTTGAATGAAGGAGGGATTTTGAATCGAGCAAAGATGGCAATCTGAGAGCTTGAGTAGGTTGATCCAGTTGAGTTTAACGCAAATCAAATCTCCTAGCATTCGAAATCATTATCGCGAAACTTTAGCTCCAAAATCGCTACTGTAAACTAGGTTTGAGACCATTTGAATTTTCTCATGAACAATGGAGATGAATAGTCTGACAATCAAACTTCAAACACCCTTAAAAAAACCAAATTTAAAAGTGCAGCAATCCAAATAAACACGGTTTTAACGCATGCAATCATAACGATGTGAATATAATTGTCGAATAATGCTAAATCAAATCGATACCCTTACCTTTACCCCCAAAAATCATTGATTCCAGAATCATTTGATAAAAATCTTAACATCTGCTAGGGCTTGGAACCAAATCGAACAATAACCAACATGAAATCAACAAAACTAAACTTGTATCAAAAAAATCTTTACTCCAACACAAAAACCCTTAAAATCAGTACTTCATAATCATCACTATGAGAGATGACCAAATCAAAAATCTATGTTGCTAAGAAAGAGAAACCCCAAAATATACTAAAGCTAAGCAAGAAATCCACGATGGATTCGAGACCTCTAAAATCTTAACCCCATAATTACTGAATGAAGAGTTGAAAGCCCTTGAAATCATACCCTAAATCCTTTGCTCAATCGAAATGCACTGAAATCAAACCCTTTAGCATAGATCAAAACCCTTCAAAACCAAATCAAACCCTTGAAATCCAGACCAAATTGATTCTTTCAAGGGAGATTCACAATCAAGGGAGAAATCAGTTCTACGGAGATAGAAGTCGAAATTGAGAGGGTTGGAGAAGATGAGCTAGGGTTTAGTAGGAAAATGAGTAGGAGGATTTGAGGGAGAGAAGATGATTAGAGAAAGTTTTAAATTTTTTGTCTGACTGAAAATTTAGGCTAATTCGGCAGATGATATGGCAGTTTATAAGTGTGAAGGAAGTCTGAAATTTCTTGTGGGATCCGACGGCTGGGACTTAATTTTAAAGTATAAGAGAGATCTGAGCGGCCCAAATAATCCTCAATTCACGAGAGATGGGTAACGAATGACTGAGATCACTTCTAGGATTTGAGGGTTTAGATTTTTTTTATTCTTATTGGTATTTGATTTGATAGAATACAAAAGGTTGAAAAATGTTATTTTTGAGAAATTTGTACTAGTAATTTTAGTTTCTAGGGTTAATACAACGATTTATGTTCTCAAATGTTTTGATTGATTCGATTTTGGACATATTTTTCTGCTTGTCTTATGGTGAATTATGCATTTTTTCTGCGTCAATGACTATATTTGATTAAATGGGGGGCAGTAGTCTTAATTCTCTTAAATTGGCCACCCCCAAATTGGGGTAATCTTCTTTACATGACCATAACTTATACTAATCTATGGATACCGAAGTTTGAGTTGCGTCTTTGAGATTTGCTAACTTGGGATCTCTCTCTCTCTCACAAACGCACACATATATACACACTTAGGAGTGATGGGTACATTTGGTTTTGTTTTTGTGTGATTAGATTAGTAGCCATTTAGAACATCACCCAAACTTAAAAAATACAAGTTTTTAGGGCAAACTTCAATCTGGTGTTTTGTTTAATTCCACTTTTGCATCCTTTTTGATCTTCAACTCTGTTTTTTCACCATTTTCTCTAACCCCAGTAACCGATTTTATTGAATTTTGCGTTCCGAAAGAGGGAGCTGTTGGTTTTGTTGATACCCAGTGACTTGAATATCGATTTGGTTTATGGTTTCTTAAAAAATTTAGTTTGGAAACATGTCATCAATGAAACAAGGGAGTAGAGATAAGCGGGGACTTAATGTAGAGAGACCAAACTGGAAGCTTGTGTTTGAAGAGGCATCGACATCGCCAAGGCCAATGAAGAAAACCCGAAGCCCGCAACGACAAACAACTCATATTCCAATCACTACTTCTCAACCAACAATACCAATACCAATACCAATACCAACACCACCACCGCCACCGCCTTTTCCGTCTTCGAGGATGTTTCTGTTCTCATTAGACGGGTGTCAACAACCCCCCCTTTATTTGTTAGCAACACATTGCCCTCCATTTTATCCTCAACCACCGCAAGGCTTGAACGTAAATCAAATGATTTAGTTCGAGTCACAACAACCGTTACAGCAACAACAACTTCTTCAGTATTGGAACAATGCACTTAATTTAAGTCCACGGGGGAGAATGATGATGTTGAACAGATTGTCTAGGCCTCAAAACCTGCAATCCGCAATTAGTCCTACAAAGCTTTATAGAGGAGTGAGGCAACGCCATTGGGGGAAATGGGTAGCGGAGATTCGTCTCCCTCGTAATCGTACACGTCTTTGGCTTGGTACATTTGATACAGCCGAAGACGCTGCATTGGCCTATGATCGAGAGGCCTTTAAATTGCGAGGAGAGAATGCTCGGCTCAATTTCCCTGAACTCTTCCTTGGTAAACCTAATACGGATACCGTGACCACAGTGTCTCCGAATTCAATGACCTCATCACAGCAACCCAACGAGCCCCATCAGATTCACCAAGCTTCAAGAGGCCTAAACTTGGAGCAACAAGGTCCTAACAATACAATTTTTCTGGAAAATGCAACTTCTGGACCGGGTTTTAGTGCGGTTTCAGGAAGTAGTGAATCACAGGAAGCAATGCCAGCAACAACATGTTCGGAATTTCAGTGGAGCGATATGGAGGAGGCATGGTTCAATGCGATACAAACAGGAAGTTGGGGTCCAGATAGTCCAGCTTAGGACGATTTTGACACCGCGGGTAATTGTTTTTCGCAGTCGAACCTCTCTTTTCCCAGCTCTAATCTGCCATATTTGGGTATCTCTGATGTCCAAAACCTCCTAGACGATTCTGCTTCGGCTTGCTCTTCTTCCTCAATGTTCTTTTGGAACGAAGGGAATTAACTTCATTTCACCATTCTCATAGACCATCTTCTAGAATCTCACTGGTTGCAGATTTTTAAATGCTAACCAGGGATTTTCAGTAGGGGATTTACTAGTTTAGTGGTCATCAAATCCAAAACCTTTCAGATTAAATTTGGCCATGCAAACAGGTGTTTTAGGTCCTGTTAGAAATGGCTTTCGAATATTATTTCCCCACTTTGTGTCGTGTTTGTCTTAGTGGAGACGTACATGTAGGAGCTTTATCATGTATGTTTGATACATAGGGAGATATAGTTTGATTGATCCTTTAAATGTAGTAATGCAGGATAGGACTAAAAGGTAGGAGTCAGTTTTGTGATCTCCTCTCCATCAGTCCATCCACATCTTTATTTCTGTTGCTTTTGTAATTTGAGTATGGATATTTAGTTTTGTTATGATATCTAGTTTGTGTTTCTTTATGTTTGATTTAGGCTCTGATTGTTTTGTTATATATATAGGAAATGTTTCCAATGGTTCAGTTTCATATAGGACTATAACACATATTTTAATTTGTAAAAGTGTTTTATGTCGGTTCTTGAGAATATTTTCAGTAACTTTTGTGTAATAGCCTTCTTAAGTTTCCATTTGCACGTAATTGTGCTCGATTTGCTCTGATTTTGGGTTTAAGACCTGCTTTACTGCGATTCTCAATTTTATAATTAGGGCGTTTGATTTGGAAGTTTTAACAATGATCGTCTCCATCGACGACATCTCCGTGATCTTCACGTAATTGTGCTTGATTTGCTATGATTTTGGGGTTTAAGACCTGATTTGCAATTGAGCTTGATTTGAGTAGATTTGTTAGGGTTTCAGGTTTTATTTGAATAATTTTGCGATTGGGGTTGATCCCACCAATCTCTCCAATCAACATTCAGTGGGTCTTCCCTCAAATTCACTCGCCAATCCTTAAACCTCGCCATCTCCATTGCACCTAAACCCCTCACTGTCTCTGCCGCATGAAAAAAAGTTGTCGCAGTATTGAAGGGGACTTCGAAGGTCGAAGGGGTTGTTACTTGAGCCAAGATGACAAAGGTTTGTATTGGTTTTGATTTTGGTAGTTTTGATTGTGTTGTTGTTAGGGTTTTAGCTCAATTAGTGTAATTGAAGTGAAATGTTGGGGTTTGATGATGTTGTGTTCCTGCCAAACAGGTCTTATGACTGTGAATGTTAAGATTACTGGACTTGCTCCAGGACCCCATGGAATCCATTTTGTAAGTTTAGTTGTAGTTTCTGAGTTTTAGCTCAAACATTGCCAAATTGCGTTTAATGGGTTAATACATATTTTTGTTCTTCGTCAGCACGAGTTCGGAGATACTACGAATGGGTGTATTTAACAGGTTGGATTTACTTTGGGTATTTTTTGTTTGTTAATTTGGTTGTGTTTTGAGGTTGAGTTGTAGTAATGTGGGTTAGTTTGTATGGTTATTTGGTTGTTTGTGTGTATTAGGGCCACATTTTAATCCTAATGGGTTGACACATGGTGCGCCAGAGGATGAAGTCTGTCATGCGGGTGACCTGGGAAACATAATTGCTAATGCCGATAGTAATGTTCAGTTAAATCAGTTTAGGAGGCGCTTGGTATTTTTTCTTTGTGGGTTTTGCTGATTTGTAATATGTTTTGTGGTGGTACAGCAGTGGCGGAGGCAACAATAGTAGATACTTAGGTGCTTCTATTTCATAGTTATCGATGTTTATTTAATATTTATCATATTTTATGATTATGTCATCTACTTATCATGGTATATTTATGGGAATGTGTTTTAAGTGTTAAGTTCATTGTGTTTCTTAATTATGCAGATTCCATTGAGTGGAACAAATGCAGTTATTAGAAGAGCCCTTGTTCATGAACTTTAGGATGATCTTGGAAAGGGTAAATATTAATTTTCATTAGTTTTCCCGTTTCATTTCATTTTTAATGATGCTTTATACTCAGATGTTCTTATTTGGTGTAAAAACGAAGAAGATTTCCTGTATGGCTATATATGTATCTGCCTTAAGTATGTTTACCTCGTGTTTTTTCTTCTGCTAATATATTCTTGTCTAATTTTATCGGTACTTCTCACTTGTAGGAGGGCATGAACTTAGCCTTAGCACTGGTAATGCTGGTGGAAGATTGGCATGCGGTACGCTAACTCTTATGACCTTTATCATTTCAAGTTATTTTATATGAACTTATGATTTTATGTTCATGATGAAAGTCCCTACACCCATAGTTAGAAGACTAGACACAAGCAAGTCAACACTTTAAGGGCTTTCTCCTGATAGTAGAAATGTTTGTTTGATGTGGTTGATTCTTTTGGTGGGCATTTTGTCATGTTGATGAAGTCAATAATCATAATCACAATTGCAGTGCAGTTTATAAAGCTTTGGTGTGGGTGAGTAGTTAAATTCAGGAACACCAGATTCACTGTTTACGACGGACATAAATCTAGGATAGTTTTCATAGTCAGCTCTTACATGATTAATGCTACCAATGTTAACTATGTAAGCTTGTTATGGTTTTCAGTGACTCCTAGGGTGTTTATACCTATGAATGGGTTAAGGTCTTAAGCAAGATGTGTGCATGAAGTGGCTCCGGGTGTCTGATAGACTGTTATTCAGCGCACACATTAAATTTATATCGGCTTTGCTACGTGCGAAACAATACATTTTATCCATCATGTTTATCATTGCAATGGAATGAGCGAAAATAAGAAAAATTACCAGGGCTTGAGGTTTAGAGAATTTAAAGAGGAAAACCCACAATTAGGCAAACATTCTAAAAAATGTCCTTAAACTGGCTGAACCTGTCTTGAATTAGTGGTGGTAGCAGTTCTGCTTGAGGTTTAGAGAACTTAAAGAAGAGGAAAACCTATGAAGGAAAGTAGGTGAACGATTTGAAATATGTCCCTGAACCAGCTGAAGCCATCCTAAATTAGTGGTAGAAGCAGTTCTGCTCTGCTGACTAGCTCAGCAGCGGATCGTTCGGTTTTGGCTTTTGGACTTTGATTCTTCAACTGCTGCTGTTGTCTGGTTCTGGAAAGTGTTCATAGTCGACGATACAAGAATATTCTTCCACCGTGGAGAACAAGGTGATGAAAAAGGCCTATAATTGATTAGTGAGAGGTTGGCTATGACAGTGTATGACTAGGAATGTTTAAGAACTCTGTGGAGCTTCATTGTTTAAAAATTCATTGAAGCAGATGTGATAGTAATATACTCCAAGCTGAAAGAAGAAAAATAAGATCGAGATGAAGGTCTGTGAGGGTGTTGATTGGATCATCATGGAGCTTGAGTAAGGTAGCCTAAACAAGGGCTCGTGTTTTTCTTTTCTTTTTGTTTTTTAATGTAACCTATAATTGATCAGGGAGAGGCTGGCTATGACAGTGTGTGACTAGGAATGTTTCAAAACTCTGTGGATTTTCATTGTTTTAATATTCATTGAAGTAGATGTGATACTACTGTCAATGGGTAGGATTTGACCCGGTATCCGATCCGGTCCGATCCGTTAACAAAGGATCAGGATCGGAAAAAAATTGATCCTCCACGACCCGATCCGTTAGTGATCCTACCCTTTAGCTGGCGGATCGGGTTAGGATTCACCCTGACCCGATCCATTAAAAACTCGATCCGTTAAGGGTATTTAAGACTTTAAGTAATATGAAATTATGATTCATAGATGATAGATTAGTAGTCACCAAATTAGGGCTCTCATCTCTCAACTCTCAATCTCAATTCTCATAACGCCCCAACTTCATCCTATAACTATCAACTTGATTTTATTTACAAATAGGTTACATGATTTTGAAGTCCTATGGATGCTCTGATGCTCTACATTTTGAAGTCCTATGGATGCTCATGCTTCACATTTTGAAGTCATATGGATGCTCAAGATTTTGAAGTCCTGTGAATTTGTTGCCATGTTTTAAGAGCTCATAGATTTTGGTTATGTACAAAATGAGTCTCTAACTCTATATTTTACATGGATATAATATATGCAAAATTGCAAATATAATACATCTTTTTGTTTGTACTCATTCTCAACTTATATGTTGTTTGCCAAAAATCAAAGCTTAACGGATCGAATTGGGTCGAGTAAGGATCACCGAGATCCTTAAAGGATCGGGTCAGGATCGTTGTATTCCTTAACGGATCGGGTCAGAATCGATCATGATCCTGCCCCGATCCGGTCCATTGACAGATAGTAACATACTCTAAGCTGAACGAAGAAAAATTAGATTGGCATGAAGGTCTGTGAGCCTCTGAGTGTGTTGATTGGATCATCACGGAGCTCGAGTAAGGTAACCTAAAGAAGCGCTTGCGTTTTTCTCTTCTTTTTGTTTTTTTGTTTCAGCATTCAGTTTCGTTATATGCATCAATAAGATTATCTGGGGTAGGTTGGGAATCACTACCAAGCGGTATCAGGTTGGATACTTGCAATGGCATATAAAGTAATCAAACAAATTTGAGGGATCATAATGACGCGGCAAGTGTGAATAGTTGTAAACTTATAATCAGTTTGGGGTTTGAGAATCATGGTAGTGTAATTTTGGGTTATTGATGGTTTAGTGGTTAGTGAGATTGGGGGTTTGGAATGATTGACTGATTTGTGGTTGTGAATGGGTTTATTAGGGAAGATGAGTGGAGAGAAATTTCCGAAGAAAACATTAGGGAGCGATTGCAGAAAGACTTCATGATATTACGAACACTCAGAAGTGAATCAGTGTACGGAACCAAGATGGAAAGGGGAAACCCATTTCTGCCGGTGTAAATTACGTTGAACTGCTCCAGAAGGTATTGCTTAGTTTTCTCTTTGTTCCCTTTTTTAATGTACATTGTTGCGTGGTTAATTTAGCTTACTGAGTCACGGTGATATGAAAATGTTGTATTAGGAAAACACGGCATTGAAGAGGCTTCTTATGGAGAGAAAATATCCTTTTATTTGATGGATTTGTTTCCGGTTATCATATACAATCTTAATTTGGGAAAATGTAGTTGTTTTAATTGGATGGAGGGGTCCATTACACTGAAGACAGCAAAAAAGTAATTTGTGTATGTTTCATTTTCTTAGTTATCACTGTTTTTCGGTATTCTAGTTGAGGTTTATACTTGGTACAGCTTTGTACTTTGTGTCGGAATTTTTTTTTGTTAGAACGATAGTTGTTGGCTACTCAATCTCGTGGTTAGCAAGTGGTAAAAATGTAAGGTTACATGCATGTACCGAGCAGGACTTTAGGGGTTTTTTATGCTGTATTTTCTTGACGTTGGTTAACAGTAAAATCATTGAGCTGTCTAAGGTGGAGTTCCTGAAAATAAGAACAAATCTGCAGAAAGTGCAGCAACAGAATTGGCATCTGCTCAAGCAAACAGCCATATGTTAGCGGTATGATAATTTATTCACTACCTACAATGATATTTTGTTCTCTTTGCTTCTTTAAATACATAGCACTTTGATAATTGCTTACAAAAACATTGATCATACTTATTTGGTTTTGTAGGAACTCAACCGAGGCAAAGTCAGGGTAAGAATTTTAAAACTAATAACTTCACATCAATTTGAAATCCCAATAAAACCAAGGTTTGTATTAATTCCTCTAGATCTATAATCTGGTTGTGCTCATTTGCAACTAAAAGCTATGGAATACGAGCTTGGATGTAAGGAACTTTGCTTGTCGGAAAAGATATGGAACTTAAGGTAAATGACTATTAGCTATTGCTACTGGTACTAGCTATAATTGGTTTTCCTTGCAAACCCATTTTGTGGAGCAACTTTGTTTTCAATAAAAGATCTGGAACTGAAGGTCAACAAAGTTAGCAAAAATAATTATTTGTGTCTATTATACTGATACCAGCTTAAAATGGGTTTCCTTACAAAAATGAACTTGTTTTTTTGCAGGATAATGTGAAAAAAAAATCATATGATAAGACTTTCCCCAAAGTAAATAAATTAACTCATAGATTAATTATGTTAAAACTAATAGTTTGGTCTCTGTTTTCATCTTTCGACATCATTTACACGGTTACACCTTGTTTTATTATTATGACTGAAGCACCAAACAGAGAAATGTGAGAAGACCAAAGGGGAAGAAACTGTAGTTAACGATTCCACCAAAACTTGTAATGTTCCCAATAAGAGGTGTCAATTAAGATCTCAATGTAAGTACTGGAACTCTTATGCTTAATTAATTCAGCTTTTCCTAGTTTTATTAGTATTTGGTGTCCTGTATAAACAAAAAATTATGATGAATGACTTGCAGCATTGGGGTCTTGTTCTGTTAGAGAAGAAGTTGCGCCTAAGGAAAAGAATGGAGACAAAAGGTTTGCCTATGTCTTTATTGAATATATGCTTACTCATGGTAACTTGTGTTATTATTGCTGTTAACATGTCTGATTTTTCTTCTTCTTGGGTAAAGTTTGTAAGTCGAGCAACCAGGACCTATTAGTGAGAAAGCTTATAATAAAAGGTTTGTACGTGTACCATGAATAAATTCTAAGTAGGGAATATTGCGACAACTATTCCTTTGGTAGAGCGTCTCGAATGGTGAGCTAATTTTGAAAAAGTTGAGAAAAAAATGGATCGATCTTTTGAGCTAGTACAATGGTTTTACAAACGATAATCTGACTATAGAATGACATTTCTTGCATAGAATACACGAGGGAAAACCATTGTTTTCTTGCATCTGCCGTCCACTTTTCTTCTAAGTTGTTACAACTCTGGATGCAACTCAAGCTCTATGCTCTCAGTTCCATTTTTGTGGATATCTAGACTAACTTTTAAATTTACAGCACTATTGGAGAGTGTTTTTCCCATTTAAGTTATGCTAACATCATATTGCAGATGCTCTCAGTATCTGTATTGCAAATGTATGAATTTTTTTTTTATGTATTGGACATATATGAAATTCTCTTTTCGTGAAAACAGGCGGTGTTTGCGCAGACAATCTGCTAGGTTTATATCTGAACAAGCGAAACCCGGCAAAGATTTCTATGAGTTCAAATATCCCCCAGATTCACTACCTCTATGAACTTATGGAGGAAGAGGGCGACGCTTTATCTGACATCACAGTCACAAAAGGGAAGGAAAAAAGAATTCCGTGAAATGTGAAACTCTAGTTCTAGGGAGACCATCGATTAGAAGGCCTGTGCGGAAGGCAGCCAAAAAAGTTAGTTACAAAGAGATCCCCTTAAACGTCAAAATGCGGAGAAGTGAAACTGAATTTTTCTGGCACACTCATGTTCAATAGTTGCGCAGCGTAAGAGATGGTTCAAAATTGTACTCCTTTCTTCCTCTTTTTTACTTTCAATGGAACTTATGTCATATCATTCTTATGGATTTTGTAGTGATGCCTGTCGATAGGGACATAAGCAGGGTAATGAAAGGTGTTCAACATGGGGATTGTGGATTTGTGTCCTCCCATAAAAGGACAATCTCCTCATAAGAACATAGTAACGAGTTTTGGGTTTTTTGGAGGATGTCAATAGGTTCTAAGTCATACCTTCAAAATTAACTTTCATTTTTCATGATGTGTGCAGGCACTCTTAGTGCATATTCTTTTTGAAGCTGAAGTTGCCAACCTACACTGAGCTTGAACCATCAATCATGTTATAAGTTATTTTTGTCTTCGATCTCTTCCCTATAAATCCATAAGCTCAAATTGGTAAGAGCTTCTCATACTTTGAGAGGATGATGGTTCGAATCCATTTGGATTCGTTTGCGTGACTGCATTTATTATCATCAATACAGTTTCAACGTTGCCTTCCTTAATAATGATAAACATTTATTTTAGGAACCATATATCACTCCATGGTTCACCTCCATCCAGGATTTGTTCATTATTTGTTATTCGAATTGTGCATGTATGCCAGTGTTACAGTAGTTGAGAGCTTGATGATGGCAATAGCTATAATTCAGATAATGCTAAACATCACCTTTTTATAAGACTATATTTCTACTGTTGATGTACACGTCGTGTCTATGCAACACAAGATGTAGTTGTAATATTTAATCTATAACATGATTTGGTAAGCTTTTATTTTCACTTCATGATTGTGCAACTGCTAAGTCTAGATATTGTATATTACATTACAACCTTCTAATTCCCTCTACCAAGTTTAGAGGTCGTTTGACAACCAATTATAGTATACAAAGCTTTTAACTCTCTTCATGTCTTGCAAACCCCCTGTGTATTATTTGCTTTCATGTTGAGTCATATCTCTTAGTATATGATTTGGTTCAAAGTCAAACTGATTTGGGGTTAAGGCAAAGACACGTTGTAAGTCTGAGTGTAGGTCTATAATATTTTTTTTTTTTATCTTTTTATCTTAAATTGATTTGTTGGAAAACCATGTTGCACTGCCATTATAATTTCCATCTCTCCCATAGAGTATAAATCATATTTTCAATTACTGATTTTATGCACCATTAATGTCTAATTAGTAATTGAGCATAACTGTCTAGCATGCGCTTGAAATATGGCAAACTTGATAAGTCATACCTATGATAACAATTTGCACATACTTTATAAGTCATACCTATCATTATCTAGAATCCGGAACATGAACTACTAGGAATCGGGTTTAATCCAGCTCCCACAGCCCGTGTTCTGGGCTCTTGAAATACACCGACGGTATTGGGCTGATGTGGCAATACGTGGGAGTTTAGTTTTAGACCTGACTTCCTGGGGTGTAGGATCAAAAGTACGTACATAATATTAAGTAGGTCACTCTTGACAGTCTTGAATAAATACGAGGTTGCTATATTCTTGCAGGTTTCAGTTGGAGATATACCAATTATTGTATCGCAAGGGTGAGTAGCTTTACACATTGATTATGTACAACAGACCTTTGAAGATTCTATTTCTTCATGACAGCATTCTTGTTGGTGTGGGTTCTGTAAAAGTACTTTGTATCCAAGTTTGACACTTGAATCCATAACTATAGATGTCTTTACTAGGGTTAAATTAGATTGTACAACTGTATGATTTCATATGCTAAATTGACATGCTACTTTGAAAGACGGAGGCCGAAGCATACAAAGCACTCGATCCTGGGACTCGTGTAGTGATTCTGAAAGCTCTGTGTGATATCCGCGTTGAGGTATCGTTGTTTCTGAAGCTAGTTTCACTAGTTATGTTTGCTCATAGTGGTATAATAGTAGTCAACATTGTAACTGTGGCGAGCCACGGGTAGTACTAGTAACTAACATTCCATCATGTCTTATCATGAACCATTAGGAGTTTGATCATGAATTAAATACCGAGTGTCCTCCATTTTTACTTCTAAGCAGCGGTAATTATGGAAAGAAGGTGTGCCGACCTATTCTCTTTGCATTTGAACTCCACTCAGTTTCAAATACTGTTTGGTTTTACGCTATAGTTGAATTTTATCTGCTCACACACTCAGAGTCAAAATCCTGCACGTCAAATTGCCTCTCGAACTAAAAATGAGTGCTCAAAATGGCAAAAGTAATCAAATTCTGATGATTCTGATACATTAGATCATATGTTCTTACATCACTGACTTATATACAATATACTGTTTAGTTACGGTTGAAATTGGAACTCGGTACGTAGAGCTAAAACCACAGGTAAATACAATAGTTTTCTCTAGTTATGCATCTACGATCTCGATAACTGAATATGAATCTTCCTTAAATGAGATTCACACGGAGTTTCATACTGGTAAACCAGATTTGCTCTGAACTCTTTAATCAAACTGTATTTTAAAACTTAGTTATGGGCGCCACTGCCCAATAAATAAAATTTTCAGTGTCATTTGCTATATTACACAGTGTGACTCTGTGAGGATGGGTTTAGATATAATTGTATAGCATACGATTATCTTGTATGTAGGTATGAAGATGATCCTATCATTGGTCACTGTTTGTACCGTGAGATTAGAAAAGTCGAGGCAAATAAGCTCAAGACAAAAGGAATGCTTACTTATCCCACTATATCTCGCCAGTGGGAAACAGTTGCAACAAATTTGGATGAATTCGAAGAAATTTCTGTAAGTTATTACTTTATCCTTGGCTGATTTATTTTTTCTTATATTGCCTGTGGTCTGGGCCAGTTTTATAGTTATATGTACTTTGTGGCGATAGTATGCTATACAATTAATCCATAATACGAATAGAGAAACCCTAAAATGAATAATTGTACGAAGAACAAACCAATTGGTTGGGAAAAATCCCTTTAGAGCTTCACTTGCTTAATCGAAATCAATTACAATTGAATTCCTCTCAAACCCTAAGTCTTTCTCTCAGGATTGTATTGATCGCCTAGCCTTGCCCCTTTTATAGGGTTACAAGTTCCTATTTACAAAATATGACAAATATGCCCTTAAACGCCTAAAGAAATAGGCTGAATCGCGCCTCTGTTTGAACGGAACAAGCCTCTGTTCGAACAAAAGACTCAGACAGGTGTTTATTCGAATATAAATCAAAGAGTATTCGAACAGACCAAAAGTCTATTCGAACAGAACACTCAGACACCTGTTTATTCGAATAGAAGAAAAGTTTATTTAAATACAAAAGGGGTGTATTCGAACAGACCTTCTGTTCGAATAGACTTTTTAACAAGTCAGAAAAAGGCTCAGATCTTCCTGGATCACGGCTCCCCCCTTTAGGAGCCTTGAGCTCCTGCTCAAGCTAGAACTGGAGATGTGGGAATGTGGCGGTACATATTTTCTTGCTGTACCACTTCGACTTGCTAGGTAGTTAACCCTTCTTCCCAACTCGGAACGACTCAATACCACCCCGTCTTGTAGCACAAATTTTCTTCTCTAGAATACCTTCCTCCTGCAGCGGATCTTCTATTTTCATCCATAAGTCATCAACTGACGTTAGACGAGTGTCGATTGTAGAGTCTTCATCTAAAAGAGACGGCTTCATCTAAAAGAGACGGCTCAAACAACTTCAAATGCTCGGCATAAATCACCGAATACATCTGCCTATAAGATGACAAATCCAATTCATACTCACATGTCTTGTCTTGCAGCAACTTTCGGCGAAACACACTTCGCCCCTTGGGATCATCATATGCTGCAACATACTCTGACGGAATAATAGGATGTATTTGTATAGCTGCCAACATAGCAGAAGTAGTTGGTAATGGGGGTCGAGATAACCTATCAGCCAATTTGTTGTCCACTATCTTTTTATACTTGATAATCAAGGGGAATTGTTGGAGATACGACATCCCCTTCATCTGGCGAGTTTGTTGTAGCTTAGACTAGGTAGCTAAAAACTGGAACGGTCTGTGATCAGAATGCACCACAACCTCCTCTTACAACTTCCCCATGTCGGTTTGTTGCTTATAAGACGTTGTCATTGTAGACAGCACTCTAGGCGACGTACCCTCTTGAACCAGTCGCATTAATAATACAAACTTGCTGCTCGCATTAACCAACCGCTACACCTGAGTCACCGTTACTAAATTATTTGTGGTGAAATGCTCCTTATAAACATTGATATATGTAACTCATTTCCCTCATTCACAAGACGATACTTGCAAGCTCTACGGTAATAAATCGCATCTCGGTCCCAAAGATAAGGGCTACCCAAGATGACCTGACACACATCTAAATGAACCACCTCACACGTCACCTCGTAAATAAATCGTTCAGTGATCGCAAACTTAAATGTACACTGCTTCGTGATCATCAAATCTGCATCTTTCTGAATCTACCCCAAACCATACGACTTTGGATGAGCTGTCGTAGTCAAGCCCATCTTCTTCACCAACATCTCAGAAATTAAAATTTTCTGACTACCCGGATCAACAATGGCCTCGACTAAGCTCTGCTTCACCTGAATACTGACATGAAAAAGTTCTTCCCGACTTTCTTCCTCGGTAGCCAAAGACTGCTGAAACATTACAGTAAGCTTAGGATTCGGTTTATCTAAATCCAGGAGGTCAACAACCTCTGTGGCTAGTGCATATTTCTCTTTCTTGCTCTTCTCATCCTTCGGTCTAAGCTCCGGGTGAAGTTTCCAATATTTATCTAAAATATGCCCGCTCGCCTTACAATAATTGCAATAATTCTCCTTGGACGAAGACTCTCCTTTGGACTTTCCCTTATGCTCGTTTTTCCAACTAGACCTGTACCCCGACTTGTTCTTGTCGGCTTCTTTGTCACTCTTTAAGTACTTGCCTTCACGGTAGCGTCCTCGATATTGGCCACAGTAAAGAGCTTCAACTTTCTTCTAATAGACTCCGACAAACCCCCCCTCCCCCCCGTGTACTTCATGAACACCTCATACTCGTCCACATCAATGTCCAAAACCAAAGCTTGGTTATGAAACGCCGTCGTGTACTCATGTACGGATTGCTCAAACTTTTGGCGCAAATTGTGCCATTTATACCATCTCTCTTGCTCATACTCAATCGGATAAAATTATTTTCGCATTAATACTTTAAATTCTTTCCAACTCAAACTTTCTACTTTGTGGCGTTTTCGATAGGATTTCCACCACGTGAGTACATGACTTGCAAATTTCAACGTAGTAAAACATATTTTATGAGCATTGGAGTATTCGTAAATGGAAAAATAAGTTTCTAACCTATCTAACCAATTATCCAACATCTCGGCATCGATTGAACCATCGAATACCATAATTTTAATCTTAAAATTGATACGAAGATTACGTATAGGATTCGATGACTTACCAATACCCAATCGCTCTTTGACGAATTCAGCATCACTTGAATCGATATCTATCTCCTCAGTACCATCATCATCATTCTCCTCCACAACCCCTTTCTTCTTCTAGCAGTCTCGCCGTTTCACCGAAGCGAAAGTCTTCGTGAGGTTCGTGAGACGTGATTGTTCTTCCAACTCTCTTAGAGTAATAGTTAGGTCGGAAACTTTTGTTTCCAAAGTCGTGAGTCAATCGTCGAAATCGCCCATCTCCAAATTGACCTTCTTCGAGTTAGGTTTCCGGTGAATCGTCAACAGACTCACTAACTTCTCCTTCGTTTGCTTGAGACGATCACGTGTAGAGACCATAAACTACAATCACCCCTGAGAATCGTAACTGAAAAACTGATACCACTTAATCCACAATACGAATATCGAAACCCTAAAACGAATAATTGTACGAAGAACAAACCAATTGGTTGGGAAAAATCTATTTAGAGCTTCAATTGCTTAATCGAAATTAATTATAATTGAATTTCTCTCAAACTCTAAGTCTCTCTTTTATGATTGCATTGATCTAACTTGATCTAATCTTGCCTAGCCTTGCCCCTTTTATAGGGTTACAAGTTCCTAGTTACAAAATATGAGAAATATGCCCTTAAACGCCTAAAAAAATAGGCTGAATCGCGCATCTGTTCGAACAGAACAAACCTCTGTTCGAATAGGAAAAAGTGTATTCGAACAGACTTCGAACAAAAGACTCAGACAGGTATTTATTCGAATAGAAATCAAAGTGTATTCGAACAGACAAGTCTATTCGAACAAAGCACTTAGACACCTGTTTATTCAAATAGAAGAAAAGTATATTCGAATACAAAAGGGTGAAGTCTGTTCGAATAAACTTTTTAAAAAGTCAAAAAAAGCTCAGATCCTCCTGGATCAACATTTTACCTTACAAATAAAATTGAAAACAACTATAACGTACAGTGTCAAATTTGGTCATTGGGATCCCTGAATGGTGTATACTCTATGGCAACTAACTAATTCTATTATTTCTAGTCGAATTGCAGAATATTAGGATATTGTGGTAGAATATTCATGTTTGTTGATCAAAGACGATTAAGCAATTTTCGACATGTCTGCAAATCTAAATTCATCGAACATCCATTCTAGAATTTCTTCTGCTACTCTTTATTCCAATGTTATAACCTTCCTTATGTTTAGCCTTGGCCATATGTTCACAGGAAAAGCTTTTTTCAAGTAAAAGTAAGAGAGTTCACTTGGAAAAAAGTTAAAGATAGACATGATTCCAGAGGTTGAGAAAGTCCACAAGGTATTTGTCTGTCCTTGATATATATAAAAAACTGTTCTTTAATTTGGGTTCAGTTCATTTTTCATATGGGATTGTTCTTGCTTTGCTTTTTTGTTTCCAGAAAAGAGAGAGGTTGTTAAAGAAACAGCATAGGGAAGCCATGTAACGATTGTTTCTTGACCGCCACAACCCCTTTATTCCATTTCTAGATGTGCCAATGTGCCAATGTCCATTGTCTGTGAACTAGTCGTCGCCCCCAATCACGTGTCCATGTGTCATAACACTCATAACGTTCAGTACTGATTCCAAAAGTCTTTATATTAGTAAACATATCTGGATGTTTAGGAGTTATAATCATAATTCTGACATGGGCTCTGATTTAGAAGAGCCAAAAATCGCACGACAAACCCAGGAACTGTGTTCTTGACACTTACAGTGCATTGATATTTTCAAGGAAGCAAGTTGAAGAACTAACATCATCTCATTATATATACATCTCCCAATCTACTAAGGCCACTATTGTAAAATCTCTATCCCCATGAAACTCACCTTTGAGCCAAAGTCGAGTCGAGGAACATGTGCTTATATTTTTTCCGACGGTGAAAAATCTCGGAAGCCGAGTGCATCAGAGGAAGGGAAATCATACGATCAGGAATATTCATCCCATAGTCAAGATTTTCAGGGAAATGAGGATAACCTGGTAAATAAAGTTGATCAAACAGTTGAAGAGCACAACCATATTATAGACAAGGAGCCAATTCAATCACCTCAGAAATTAAGTAACTCGAGTCAGGAAGTCGAGGGTGTTGGGGAAAAGACGATTTCTTGACTTAAACAAACTTGCCCTAGGAACAGGTTTTGACGATGGCCCGACAGAATAAATAATATGAGATAAAGATGATGACATTTTCGTAAGAATCTTTCGTGAAAGGTTATCTCCCATTAGCTGGAGCGTTACTACGACATGTTTGATGACAGGAAGCCAGTAGGAAGATTATCAGTCTGTCAATGAAGACGGGTTTGCAGTCTCTAAAATTTTGAGTTATTTGAGTAGTGGTTTGGGGTCGTTTGGAATAACCCCTTAATGTACAATAATAAGAAATATCTGGCATCTCTAGCCAACGGCTAATGAAACCTGAGAAACCCCCCTTACAATAGTAATTCTTTTTGTTGAGAATCGAGGTAGCTACTCTTTCATCTCTGACAATAACGATACGCAGAATAAACCCTAACAAAAGAAACAATCAAGCAAGAACAACAATAATACAAGAATTCCCAGAGGAGGGTGGAAAACCCTTGCGGATAAAAAACCACTTCCCGAACAATCCACTATGATAATCAAACGGGTTACAATAATCTCTCCAAGCTTCTCAAGATTTAACGAGTCTCTCAAATTCTAGGTCTCTAGAATTAAACTCACACAGAAAGGCTTTATATACTAGGGAACTAAAATACAAGCATCCAATCCAAAGCAAAAACGTAGCGACTTTACGATAATTGGTCTTCAGCCCTAGAAACATGACAACTCGTTCGAACGACTTCTTTTTTCGTTTGAACGACTTCGACAATATCAGACTTCGACAATTTCCTCTTCATATTCGAGTTCACACCCAACACTTTTGAGATCCCTTCCTACTTCAGGGGTATTTCAAAATGACTAAAATCATAAAGGGTATCTCCAAGCATATTACGTTCCAAGCATCTTTAACTATTGGATAGCCATTTGCGGGAAGCTCTCCATCCTTATGCCTTATTATCAAGATTTATGTATTATACCATTGAAGCTGATATGGCCACAATGGAACTGTTGTTGTTGAAGTTTCCAGAGTCCCCTTGTTTATTTTCGCACAGCTCACGGTGGATTCTTCACACGTCTGATGAGGTATAATTTGTATTTTCATTATTCGCAGATGTAAACAGTCTTAGAGATCCTTTAGGAAAACATTATGTGTAGAGTATTAGCTTACGGTTTGACTGTTCTAGAATTGTTAGATATTGAGGAAGTTAAATGTTTGCTATACCACTTGGAAAGAACTTGTTCTGCGCATATGTTCTAGTGGCCAGTAGATAAATAATAATCACCAAGCATACCATGGTGTGCTATCTATATATACATTTTGCCAATGCCGGACCCAATTCGTAAACAAAATTCTTGAATTAGAGATTGCTTATTTTGAACTTGGCTTGGAACCAACTGCAGGCTAATTGCCCTCAAATTTTGATGCTGTACAAACATCTGTAGTCGAATCATAAAACTGAGCCAATGTTGCTTAAGGTAATGAATACATAAAATCCCTAAACATGTAATAAGAACTTTTTGACCAGAGAACCACTTACACGAAATTCTTCTCTTCGAATTCCCACTCATACGTAATTGGAATAAGCTGGAGTTTAGATTTCTTCTGTAGTGAGAACACGCCGGTCTCCTCCATGTCGAAATTCTCTGTCGTAATTCCAGGTGGTAATTCCCAATTAAAATAATAGAGAAGATTAGCGAGTGCAAGTTCTATAATTGCAACACCTAACGACATCCCGGGGCAACTCCTTCGACCCGCCCCAAATGGTAAAAACTCAAAATCTTTTCCCTTATAATCAATGGGGCAATCTATGAACCTCTCTGGTAAGAACTCTTCTGGGTTCTTCCATGATACTGGATCTCTTGCAATTGCCCAGATGTTAATAAGAACCCATGTTTTTGGATAAATGTCGTATCCATTGATAATGCAATGACTCATACATTCTCGTGGGATTAATACTGAGGCTGTGGGGTGTATTCTTAGAGATTCCTTTATTACCATTTTAAGATAATGAAGCTGATCAAGATCGTTTTCATCGACTTTTTCTTTCTTTCCCACACAGCGTCTAACTTCTTCTTGCACTTTCTTCATCACTCTTGGATTTTTAGCAAGCTCTGCCATTGTCCATACAAGTATGACATTACTTGTATCTGAACCAGCTAGATACATATCCTGCAAGTGCAACCAACATATTATTTTATCGAACTATTTAAACAAATGATAAGGGATCAAAAGATGAGAACAAGAGGTAGAAGTATTGAAATTACCATGAGAATCGCCTTGATGTGATCTTTAGTAAAACGAATTTCACCAAATTGTTCCTTTTCCAAACGAAGCAAAACATCAACGATGTCTTCATATTCTCCTGTTTGTCTATCAGGATCTGAATGTTCATCTACCGCTTGTTGCAACAATGCGTCCAACTCATTGAAATTCTTGTCTAGTTTTTGCTGCAACCCGGTGCAGAGAGCAATGACCCTGCCTATGTATGGGAATACACTAAGCACAGAAAAAGCACCCATCATGGCTATAGCTCCATGTAGAAGTTCTGAAAGGTTACCACCACTCTGATCAAATTCTTTTCCTTCATAACTCGTACCCAAAGCAATTCTTAGGATTACTGTATGCACGAGAAGGTTTAGCTTCTCATTGAGATTAACTACACATGAAGATGTGAGGGAGATAGATTTGATCATATTCTCGACCTCTTGAACCCTTACCGATCGAAATGAGTGGACCTTCTTCACGCTAAGAAGCTCCAGAACACAAATCTTTCTCATCTGCCTCCAGTACTCTCCATAGGGTGAAAGTGCAACATCTTTGAAATTGTACGCATGTTTTCTAAAGCCTTCTAGTACAGGTCTATTGCAAAACACATGATCATGCGTCTTCAATACCTCTCTTGCCACTTCGGCCGAGGAGACCACTAAGACGGGTACTGAACCGAGTTTCAAAAGCATGACCGGACCATGCTTTTTAGACAGCTGCGTAAGAGAACGATGGAGAAGACTCCCAAACATCCTTGCTATGATGTAAAGCCTAGAAGGACTAGGAGGAGGCCTTGATCTTGTCACTCCTCTTTTGTTGCGTATGAATTGATAGATAAGTGGAAGAAGTAGGAGAGGCGGAAGCCATACACACAAGGTATAGAGATCCATGGCTTAGTACTATACTACTATATATGCAACCCCCTGATTCATATTTATAAAGGCCACATTCTATATAGAGATAGTTCTATTATGATGTGAACATAAAACAACTATTTGATAAGATGGCATACCACCTTTCTTTTTTTTAAATTGGTAAACTTACTTAAACATCGGGCACTACAAAAGTAGATTTATCTCCCGGAGGGCGGCCTGAAACCCACCCGGGGGGAGAGCCACACCAAGTCATACAAAAGTTATTATTCATGGGCCTAGAGGCAATCACATGGGCAACTGAGTTCGCACTACGCGGAGCATATTTAATACAAATATCGACAAAATTACATAAAAGAGTCAGACAATCCTATAGGATTGTTTTGGTCGTCCAAGACACCGCTGCATACCACTTTGCTCCAACAGATTTATCTCAAAATTTAGAGAGATTTTTATTAAAAATTGGGACCCACAATATTCTTTTATTAGAGAGAGAAAATAAAGGAAGAAAAAAAAATAGTTGTGGGAGACCACAAAAGTAGTATGCACATACTACTCTCCAAGTTCCGGGTTCGCATACTTTGGAGGGGTATGAGGGTGAGTATGCTAAACCCCATACTCAATAAAACTAAATTAGGGTTAAACCTGAAGCTGTATTAAATAACAACTGCCAAATAAAGTTATACCACCCTCTCTTTATATAGGCCTCAACCTAAGTCACCTACCTCTCCAAATTAGAATCTAAATAGACTTTAAAATAAAGATAACTCCAATAGTTAAGCCCCTAATCTAAGCTAAAATAAAAGGGACCGTCAACGAGTGAACGATGTGCACTACGAACTGTCTACATCATGTCCTTTAAGAGTTTCTTATTGTCTATAAGAAAATCGAAAATGTCTGTAAGAAACAACGTGCACTTTCGTTTCTTATTGTCTGTATGAAAATCGAAAATGTCGTCAAGTTCCAATTTACAAGTCACTTATGATTTCCACAGGCTCAGTCTTTTGAGAGTTTTCCTTTATTTTTTTTATTTTTTTTGCTTATGGAGTTGTATACTTGTATGTTGTATCTACCTTTCATCATGCTTCCCCATTGAATTCCAACAAGAATCTCAACTGCAAATCATAAGCAAGCTGCCGACCCCATACTCTTAAATCAAACTGTTACAACTAAAACTCTTTGCACATCTTAATTCATACATTGGTAGATGGTATTACCACAAAACAATCATACTACGTATGTGCAGCAAGGATCGATACACTAAAAGATCAACTAGGTATCTTGGGGGGACAGCAAGTTTTTTACTATGTTCTAACTATAAGCATGTGAGGGTCATCACCATAGAGGCAGGTTTCTTAGAGAAAGAAAAATGAATTTAATGGATACAAGGTAGATCCTTAAGAACATGGTTTCTGAAGGCACCCTTAGACATCCCATCTCGCGCAAAATTGACTCGTCTCAATCATCTCAACGACTACTCCTATGTTGGGCAATCCAAACATGTAGACACACCACAATGTCCACTTCATACAACGATAAAGTCCCCACTTAAACACTGGACACCGGTGTGGGGTTTTATCCTAAAAGGCCTTGTTACGTCCCAACTTATATGTCACCACATGGAAGCTATTATCTTGACTCGAACCGAGCCACCAATTTCCACTTTAGGAAATTTGAGCTTTCGTGGTACACCATCTCGTCTGAGATCATATGCAGCGTCTTAACTGCACCATTAGGCACCGGAGCACCGCGTTTTATTCGCATATTTCCATATGCAGCGAGAACCGCGTTTTCTCCGCACTATATGTTCCACATTGAGCACACTCGCCAATCACAACGGATTGTTCTTCCAGCCAAACCATCAGCTCTGATACCCTAATTGTTGCGAAATCCGAACGTGTGGGGACACCCCCAACCACAATGCCCCACTTCATACAAGTGTATTATCCCCACTTAAACACCGTTTGACACCGATGTGGAGTTTAATCTTAAAGGCCTTGTTGCATGGAAGGGGTTTTATCTAATGTGGGACTATTAACTTGACTCAAACTAGGGTAAACTATTTGAAGTGGCATTGGGGAAAAAAAAGCATAGCACAGCCTGTTAGTGTGTTGGAACTTCTGGTGAACATGGGTGAAAGTAGTCTGGAATGTCAGGTTATAGGCATCACGCTGATGACTAATGGTTCGGTTCGGTTTAGCCTACGATTTTCTAAGCAATAGTTCCAATTTTTGGTGCATAGAATCAGTTTTCCATTAGCCATTAGCCATTAGCCATTAGTCATATTTATTGCGCAAATCTTTCAACCTTGTCTTATCAAGTTTGCCATATGATTTGGAAGTTTGCGCATGCTAGATCGTTATGCTCAATTACTAATTAGACATTAATGGTGCATAGAATCAGTAATTGAAAATATGATTTATACCCTATGAGAGATATGGAAATTATAATGGCAGTGCAACATGGTTTTCCAACAAAGCAATTTAAAATAAGAGATAAACAAAATTATATTATAGACCTACACTCAGACTTACAACATGTCTTTGCCTTAATCCCAAATCAGTTTAACTCTGAACCAAATCATATACTAAGACATATGACTGAACATGTAAGCAAATAATACACATATGGGGTTTGCAAGACATGAAGAAGGTTAAAAGCTTTGTATACTATAATTGGTTGTCAAACGACCTCTAAACTTGGTGGAGGGAATAAGAAGGTTGTAATGTAATATACAATATCTAGAGCTAGAAGGACTAAAAGCCTCATAACCTTAGAGTTGCAAACAACTTAGCAGTTCCACAATCATGAAGTAAAAATAAAAGCTTACCAAATCATGTTACAGATGAATGAAAGATTACAACTACAACTTGTGTGACACGACGTGTACATCAAGAGTAGAAATATGATCTTATAAAGAGGTGATCATGTTTAACATAACCTGAATTCCAGCTATTGCCATCCTCAAGCTCTCAACTACTGTAATACTGGCATACATGCACAATTCGAATAACAAATAATAGACAAATCCTGGATGGAGGTGAACCATGGAATATCATATGGTTCCTGAAATAAATGTTTATCATTATTAAGGAAGGCAACGTTGAAACTGTATTGCTGATAACAAATGCAGTCATGCAAGCGAATCTAGATGGATTTGAACCATCATCCTCTCAAAGTATGAGAAGCTCTTACCAATTTGAGCTTATGGATTCATATGTAATATTAGGACTTACTTTCATTATAACCATCAAGCTCAATTTAGGAGCATTAGTTCTTGAATATTAGAAGGTTTTTATAAGCATTATAGGGTTGTTCCCGCGAAAACTGGTGGGAAATATATTAAGGAAATTGAGCTTGTTCTTGAATTTGAGGGAGAGTCACTTGATAGTGATGCCCACAATGTTTATGACATTGAGCTTGATGGACGATAAACATCCACTTCCATATGTTTCAATTTGAGGGGAAAATAAACATTAATTGATGTGATATTAGGACTTACTTTCACTTATTTTTCACACATCAAAGCCTATTACACATCCACTACTTGATATAAATAGCTTATTTTTCACACCCTCGACAATACCCTACTACATACACATTTATAAGTCGCTGCATAAGGCTAGAATATAGGGCTAGCCGCAAGGATTCCTCAGTGAGTTTGTTGCCCTTGCCAATCTTGTAGCATGCAAACACCTCAAAATTTTTCTTGAACATATCTCCCAGTTTCATCAATGCATCGTTATACGCCTCCTTATCCGTACACTGTATACCAAAACAAACCACAAAAACATATTACTATGAAAAACAAACTGTAAAAATACTGAGTTACCAAAAGTTAGAAGGAAGATTCAACTCACGATGTTCTCCGGTTCCAAGATTTCAGCAGGGACGCCTTCAATTTCTCATTTGAAAATTTTAAAGCAAAAACTCCAGTCTTTGAGAAACTGACATTCAGTAGACTTCCAGAGTGGATGACATCAATGATTTTTTGGGTGTACGACAGCTTAGTATGAATTTCCAAAACCATAATTGCAAAATGTATTTATTCAAGTATTTGCCATATTAAGGGATTATGGGCAATGGGATTCATCATATAATATTTTGTATATTTAACCGATATATATATACCTTCCACCACTCCATCCGGTGTTGACAAGCCACCCTGAAGCACCATGCATGTAT
The DNA here is from genome assembly GCA_014058105.1 of Kingdonia uniflora. Lineage (NCBI taxonomy): Eukaryota > Viridiplantae > Streptophyta > Magnoliopsida > Ranunculales > Circaeasteraceae > Kingdonia > Kingdonia uniflora. The sequence goes on along the minus strand of JACGCM010002221.1, from coordinate 742,978 downwards.
ATACATCTTCTCAGCTAGCATAGCTGCATATATGGTTGGTGTCTTCATGTAGAATGTGATTTTTGGTGATGGCATCTCTCCCTCCTTGGGCAATGTAAACACATCATCCACTTCTCCATCATTAACTCATGTAATCATGTTTAGATGCAACTCATGTAATTATGTCTAGATATGTAACTCATGGAATCATGTCTAGATAGGGGTTAGTGGTAGATCATGGGTTGTACTTTCTCACTATAAATAACAGCAAGTGTAGTCTCTCAAGAATCAAGGAGACACACTCAATCTGCATATACTTTACATTAACATGGTGTCATAGCTAAGTGGTTCAACTATGGCTAATCAAGCCTCTTCTTCTTTGTCCTCACTCGAGTTCTCAAATTTTTCTTCTCCAAACATGCATCCCTTCCTTCCAATTAAGTTATCTGAGACAAACTATCTCCTTTGGAAATCACAGTTCATCCCACTACTGAAAGGATACAATCTCTACGACCATGTCACCCGATGCATCTTCGTACCCAACTCAATTTTTATCGGACAAAGATGGTGTTCCCGGTACACAAAATCCGGCATATACCAGCTGGTATCGCAAGGATTAACTGCTTCTTAGTTGGATCATATCTTCTCTAACCTAGCTAGTTCATGCCCATGTTGTTGGGCTCACCTCTGCTTATGAAGTATGTACGAATCTAAAGTGTACCTATTGTAATCAATCTGGCATTCGAGTAATGCAACTTAAGCAACAACTTCAACAACAACGGAAAGAATCTCTTTCCATATCTGAATACCTTATCAAGATTAAAGGTATTGTTGATCAACTTGCCTCTATTGGAAAAGTAGTTGATGAAGAAGACCTCATTCTTCATGTTCTTAGAGGTCTTGGCCCTGAATACACCGCGTTCATCACGTCCATCACCACTCGCTCTACCGCAATTTCTTTCACAAATCTTCATGGCATGCTCTTAAGTCATGAAATCCGGCTAAATGATGATCAATCACTTGTTCCTGAGATTACAACATCAGCAAATTTCAGCTCAACTAATAACACCTCTTCCAACCGATTCTCCAACAATACTCGTGGTCGTGGTCGGGGGCGCAATTATTCACGAGGTGGTCGGGGATATTCTAATTCTTGGGATTCTTCTCGTAATACTAACAATCGTCAACATGGAAAAATGTTCTCAGTATGTCAAGTTTGCAAAATTCCAGGACACTCGGCATTAAAATGTCGTCAACGCTTCAATCACAGTTATCAACCTGAAGATGATTCTCAGTTCGCTTCTTACTATATTTTAAGGAATACCAATCCAAATTCGTGGCTTCCGGATACTGGTGCTACTCACCATATAACAAGCGACCTTCAAAACCTTGCCTTGCCTCATGAATTTTAAGGATCAGATCGTGTGACTATCGGTGATGGATCAGGTTTGAGAATCTCTCATATTGGCTCCTCTCAAATTAATACTTCTACAAAGCCTTTTATCTTTAACCAATATTTTGCATGTTCCATCAATTCATCGCAATCTTTTATCAATTTCCAAACTTACGAGAGATAATAACATTTTTGTTGAATTTCATCCAGATTTTTTGTGTGTGAAGGACTGAGCAGCACAGCGACTCTACTTCGAGGCCAATGTGATGATGGACTTTATCATTTTCCAACTAGCTCTTTTCTTTCGTTCAGTACTTCCTAGAAAACTGCGTTTGTCGGTGAACGAGGCTCTGCTTCTCTTTGGCACAATAAGCTTGGTCATCCGGCTATGCGCACCGTTCATCGAGTTATTTCCAAGTTTTAGTTACCTAGTTCGAGTCTTAAGTCATCTGTGATATGTTCAGCTTCTCAAATGGGCAAGGCCCATAAACTGTCATTCACTACTTCTCATGTTTCAAGCAATGCGCCCCTTGATTTACTTTACTCTGATGTATGGGGTCCTTCCCCACTTTTGTCTACTAGTGGTCACAGATATTATGTCATTTTCCTTGATGATTTCATTAAATATATTTGGTTGTTTCCTTTGGTTGTTAAATCCGATGTTCTTCATGTGTTTACTAAATTCAAACCATTAATTGAAAATCTTCTTGGAACCCGTATTAAACGTCTTCAAACTGATTGAGGAGGAGAATAGCGAAGTCTATCATCTTACTTGGCCTCGTGTGGAATTGATCATCATGTTTCATGTCCACATACACATGAACAACAAGGTTCGGTGGAACGGCGTCATCGTCATATCGTCGACACCGCACTAACCATTTTGGCCCATGCTAATATGCCTCGTTCATACTGGAACTATGTTTTTCAAACTGTAGTTTATTTAATTAATCGTCTACCCTCTCAAGCAATTGATAACAAAATTCTGCTCCAACGACTATTTCATGTTTCTCCAGATTATAACTTCTTAAAAGTTTTTGGCTCCACGTGTTATCCTTTGCTTCGACCGTACAACAATCATAAATTTTCATATAGGTCCACGAAACATATTTTTGTAGGGTATAGCTCCTGTCACAAGGGTTATCAATGTCTCAACTTAGAAACAAAGAAGCTTATTATCTCTCGTGATGTTATTTTTAATGAATATGATTTTCATTTTTGCCTTTTACTCTCCGCTCCACGTACACCCCCAATATCAGTCCATACACAACATTCTACATCTGCACAACCACCTGATATGTTACTTGATTGTACATCACCTCAACTTCTTTTACAAGTACCAGCCCAACTACCAAATATTATACCCACTACTCCACCTTCAACTACCCATCATGCTTCTCCAAATATGTCTCCTCCACATTCATCTCCCACCAATCATGAAGTTCCAGGCCTCTCTTCTCCCCCATCTACTTTACAAATCCATACATCTCCGCATTACATTACTTATGTGCGACATCAACCTAATGTCAGTAACTCCTCCACCAATTCGCATCCGATGGTCACACGATTGAAAGATGGTATTTGAAAGCCCAAAGCAATGATTTCGAGTCGTTATCCACTTGCGCAAGCATTTTTGGCATCCACGAGTAATTGTCCCCAAGAGCCTAGTTCGTTTAAAGAAGCTAATGCACATCCTCGATGGCGGGAAGCTATGTGCAAGGAAATTGTAGCTCTTTTCAAAAATAATATTTGGTCTCTTGTACCTCACAAACCCAATATGAACCTTGTTACATTGAAGTGGGTCTACAAATTGAAGCGTAAATCCTACGGTTCAATTGACAGATACAAAGCAGGGCCCGTCACGCGCGGGTTTAATCAATTAGAAGGCATTGATTTCACGGAAACTTTTAGCTTAGTTGTCAAAGCTACCACATTCCACATTGTTCTTTCATTAGCACTCTCATATGGTTGGAAAATTCATCAGTTAGATATCCAAAATGCATTTCTCCATAGAAGACAAGAAGAGAAAGTATTTATGACTCAACCCCCTGGGTTTACAGATTAATCTCAACCCCGATTTGTTTGCAAGCTCCATTAATCTTTGTGTGGACTCAAACAAGTACCCCGCGCTTGGTTTGAGAGGTTAAGTTCATTTCTTCAGCAACTAGGCTTTACTGGTTCACGCACGGATTGTTCGTTGTTCATATTCAATCGTCGAGGTATTACTTGCTATATTCTCGTATATGTTGATGACATTTTGGTTACAGATAACAATTCTGATTTCGTCTCCACTGTTCTTCGACGGCTTAGTACAGAATTTGCTATATCCGATCTTGGTTCTCTCCATTTCTTTCTTGGAGTTGAAGTAATTTGTCAACCATCTGGGTTTCTCCTCTCCCAACGTCGTTATATAACTAATATTTTAGAAAAGGCGTCTATGATTGATTGTATACCAATCAACACTCTAATTACCCATACTGCCAAGTTATCACGTTTTGATGGTGATCCTTTGTCGGATGCTACATTATATCGACAAATCGTGGGTGTTCTACAATATGTTACACTCACACGTCCAGATATCTCATTCTCCGTTAATCGGCCATGCCAATTTATGCAAAATCCTACCAATCTTCATTGGCTTGCTGTCAAAAGGATACTACGCTACTTAAAAGGTACAATTAATCATGGCCTTCATTTTACTTCCTCCAAATCCAAGTGTATTCATGCATATTCAGATTCAGATTGGCTGGTTGTCCAGACGATCGAAGGTCTACCGGTGGTTACGCAATTTATCTCGGTGATAATCTCATTTCTTGGCAGTCGCGGAAAAAAAATACAGTGTCTCGTTCAAGCACAGAATCAGAATATCGTTCCTTAGCGAATGCTACTTCCGAGGTGGTCTGAATTCAGTCATTACTAAAATAACTTGGCGTCTTCATCCCGCATGCACCACTTCTTTGGTGTGATAATATTGGCGCTACATATTTGACGGTAAATCTTGTATTTCATGCAAGAACAAAACACGTTGAAATAGATTTCCATTTTAGCACGTTGAACAAAACACGCTGATGTGTTCACAAAAGCGCTTACGTTGGAACGTTTTCATTTTCTACGAACCAAACTAAGAGTGCAAGACCCCCACTGAGTTTGAGGGAGGGTGTAAAGACATCATCCACTTCTCCATCATTAACTCATGTAATCATGTCTAGATGTAACTCATGTAATTATGTCTAGATATGTAACTCATGTAATCATGTCTAGATAGGGGTTAGTGGTAGATCATGGGTTGTATCAAAAAAACCAACATGAAATCAACATGAAATCAACAAAACTAAACTTGTATCAAAAAAACCTTTATTCCAACACAAAAACCCTTAAAATCAGTACTTCATAATCATTACTGTGAGAGATGACCAAATCAAAAATCTATGTTGCTGAAAAAGATAAACCCCAAAATATACTAAAGCTAAGCAAGAAATCCACAATGGATTCGAGACCTCTGAAATCTTAACCCCATAATTACCGAATGAAGAGTTGAAAGCCCTTGAAATCATACCCTAAATCCTTATAATGAGGGTCGAAATTGGGAGGGTTGGAGAAGATGAAAAAAAACACAGGTCATTAGGTTATAACTGTGTTTTATGTTCTACCTTGCCCAATGATGCCTACCTTGTGTCTTAAATAAACAAGTTTACAGTTTCAGATAGAATGAATATTTGATTCGACCCCGATCTTATAATGAGAGTCATGCTGAAAATATCCTTAAATGATTACTGCCTGCTACCTGAGTTCGCTGATAGTACAAATGCTGCAGGTTGTTACGGGAAAAGGTCATGAAACGCATCAGATAGAAGGTAAGAAGAGGGAGTTCTTTGACGACGGAGACGAATGTTATGAACCGTTGCAATATGTCGACGCATCATCCTGGTGAAGTCCTATTTATTTCTCAACGTTATCTCTTCCCTACTACCCTTTACAAACCACCAATACCTTACACCAAAGTAGAAGTTTTTGATTAACCAATACCTAACTGTTTTTTTATGTTGTTATGAAAGACCTGAAACTTCTAGAAGATTGAACACCTTCTTCAACAATATACAAAGACAATAAAGCCTTACCAAGACTTTGGACTGCAAAGGAGGAGAATATTAGAATTTGGTCTCTGACATATTTCTTTAAGGTAAGTGCCATGTTTCTCATAGAATAGGTATATTTTTCATATTTCTATTGAAAGTAATATGGTTAGCTCTTCATATTTCTTATATTGTTTTCTTTTAATTATACAATGCAATCTTTATCCTGTAGTAGTGTACATTGGCAGTAGGGTTAGTAATAACACGAGTTGCAATTTCTATGATTCAAGTCCTATTTATCCCGTGATAACATGTGTTCACTTCAAGTCCTATATTTTCTGTGTGAGTTTAATTCTAGAGAGCTAAGATTTGAGAGACTCCATTATAAAGCTTGAGAAGCTTGGAGAGATCATCTGTAACCTGTTTGATCATAGTAGATTGTTTGCGGGGAGTTGTTTTTTATCCGTAAGGGTTTTTCCACTTCTCTCCTCCGAGAAAATACTTGTCTCTCTTTATTGTTCTGTATTTTCTGTCTATTTCTTGATTTAAGCGTATTTCACATATCGTTCTTGGCGTAGAAAAGAGAGTAGCTACCTCAATTCTCAACACATACTTATAAGTTTCAAGGGAGGGGAAGTTAGAATTTTTAAGTAGAACATTGAGGGTGAAATCGTTATACTTGTTTTTTTTTTTTAAGGAGAGCAAAATTTTCTTGAGAGTGATTATTGAACAAATAAGTGGTTGATGGATAAAAGCTTGAAAATTTTCAAAAGATCTATCAAGGACTTGGAATTTAGAATGTCTATATATGTCAATCAAAAGACTATATGCATACATGGTTAAGATCTATCTATCTTTCACAAATATGTATATCATATACAATATGATTCGATATTGCTAGAGGGGTGGGGGGTCACTATTGATGTGAGGGGCTATCAATAAATATGATTGAAAATAAATATCACAATCTTCTTGTAAGATAGTTGTCTATAAACTTTAAATCATACATTATAAACCAAATATTTGATTTTTATTTCATAAAATGGTCATTGTTTTCAAATAGTCGATATCTCTATTATTATTTTTCTTCATGTATTCAATACTAAAGCTTAAATAGATCGATCAATTGATACTTGTTGCAGTCAATATCATATCTGCATCCGAATTCATGTCAATTTCTTTTCGAGAACCAGTAAAACCACACTAAATTTCACGCGAAATGGAAACCATGGGCCAACATTCTTATACATGAAATTAAGCCTGTTGTACATGTATAGAGAGTGAAACTAATCCAAAACTTTCTCCTTTGGACTTGAGAATTGGGTTTCAATGCTCATTAGGTCACCTACGCTCAGTCGAATCTGAATTGGGTTTGGTTTTGTCTACTCTTGGTTGAATCTGAATTGGGTTGGGCTTAATGTAATTTTTTTTTTGTTTGTTTGGGCGATAGGCAATTTTTTTTCTTATTCTTTGGGCTTAAAAATGCCAGGGCGAGCCCTACTTTGGTAAGCTTGGTGTAGCTCAATGGTAATCAATCAACCTTTTGTTGTTTCGCTTTGGCCACTCAAAGTTTGCCTGATTATCTGGCAATATAGGTAAGTATTTTTTAGGCCTAAAACGGATATACTATGTGTGACCTGTTTGTCTTCATAGTTCAAACCTCAAACTGTTCTCTCTCTCTCTCTCTGTAACAATGGCTTCTAATAATGATAGATTGGTGCAAGTTTCAATCTTGATTCTCTATCTTTGTTCTTCAATCTCTCTTACAATTGGAATTCGTGGGGCTCCTCCTCTCATTCAAGCTTCAAGATCATCAAGCAATCTCTTTGATACATCTAACTATGGTAAACTTCAGCTCAACAACGGTTTAGCTCGAACACCTCAAATGGGGTAACTTTACTTCAATTTTTAATCACCCCCACTGTGTTTTTTTAATGGATTTCAACACTGGGGTAATTTTTTATTTTTTTTAATGTTTGGTTTATGTGTAAATATGGGGGTGCAGATGGAACAGTTGGAACTTCTTTGCATGTAATATCAATGAGACTGTAATTAAAGAAACAGGTTTGGTGATCATTGGTGTAATTACATTTTGATTCAAGTGGTTTTGTGCTAATTTAACTGATTTAGTTAACCATTGGTGATGGTTTAATTGACAGCTGATGCACTAATCTCGACTGGGTTGGCGAGTCTAGGCTACAAATATGTTAATATTGGTAATTTATCAATACCCATTTGCTTAATTGGCTTTGTGCATAATGGGGTGAGCTCATTATTTGTTGTCTTTCATCGCAGACGATTGTTGGCATTATGCAAAAAGGAACTCAAAGGTGCGTTTATGATTAATGCTATCGTTCAAAATGACAATTGTTTTTTGGTGAACTACTGAAAGTTTACAGTTTGCAATAGGGGACAGATAGTGTAATGTGTAATAGATATGATGGATCATTTGATTAAAGAGAAGTTAAGGATGAGAGTTGAAGTTATTTGCTTAACTTAGAACATCAGTGGTTGACTACCCCTGCCAGGGACAGAGCTAAAGATTTAGGAGTGGGGGTGCCCGGGGTTCAAGGGCGGTTTCCCCGAAAAAAAAATTTAGAAATTTAAGGTGTTGATGTTGGTCATCAAGATTCAAGGAAACCGAGGTCGAAGGTTTGTGTTTGATGAAGAGAGTGATGAGGATTATCAGGAGGTGTTTATTTGAATAAGAGAGAGGAGAGAAGAGAGAGCCAAAGAGTCGGGTTTGATGAAGAAGTGTTACTTTGTGGAGCTGGGTTTCAACACAACTGGGATTGGATAGTTGGATGGAGTTAGAGCTGGCTGCTACTTTTTGTTTTGTTTTGCTGTGGCTATATATATATATATATATATTTATAAAGAAATCTGCAAAAAAAGTAGGGGTGTCGGGCACCCCCTAGACCCCCCTTAAATCCGCTCCTGTCCCCTGCTTGCTAGATTCTGCGTGGACGTTTGTTATGTATCCGACCCTATGCCTTTTCAAAAGGGTGTAAAGAATGGGGACATTTACATCCATCTATTGGATGACCTTTCTAAAGTGTTAAGGGAGCTAATCATAATTTTCTACAACCTTTGTATCATCGAGATGGCACAACTATATGGTTTTGTTTGATCTTGATGTTTTTAATTTGTCTTAAACTGTTTTAATTCAGAAAGGTTCTGGGATCAATTTCCATCACAAGTAGCTTCAAAAAATAAAGAAAGAGAAAATCTAGCTAACAGATATAGACTATCTGGCAGTTGTAGCTTCAAATCCTATTGTTGGAACTATATATATGTATATATATATATATATAAATAGATTTTTTTAATTTTTTTTTTCAGGTAGAAACATACATATCTTTATGTACTAATAGATAGTCATATTTTCTTTTCTTTTCGTCCACGACGCCACTTACTTAGCTCTTTCTATATTGAAGTTGTGATTTTTTTTTTCCTGATCATTGCTTGTTACAATTCCTTGCCTTAATAACCTTTTGAATGATGCAGGGTGATTTAGTTCCTGATCCCAAGGCGTTTCCATCCGGCATAAAAGCTCTTGCTGACTATCTACATGAGAAGGACCTCAAACTCGGTATATATTCTGATGCTGGGTAAGCCGATTGCTTGGTTTCATTTCCAACACAATGTGGAAATTATAGAAAATAAATGTCTTCTATCTGTAAAGGATAAACTGAAGCACAAGGAAGTTGGTTTTTCGGGAATTTGTTGCTGCTACCAAATACAGCCAATGGGTCGTTTATAATTTCTATCAATCTTTACTATCACAGTTTTCATTGTAAGTCAAATCTAACATTATTGAACTGTCAGGGTTTTTACATGTGAAGTTCGACCGGGATCTCTTTACCATGAACATGATGATGCAGAACTTTTTGCCTCTTGGGTGTGTATTAATTGGATTAAACCTCCAATCTCTGTTGTTCTTTTATCACGATTCATATTATCTTACTATGAGTTATATTTTGAGTGCTTTCAGGGTGTGGACTATTTAAAGTATGACAACTGTTACAATCTAGGGATCAAGCCAGAGAAACGGTTTACCTCTCTTAGACTATTAAACTAGTCTTAAAAATGATGAAGTAATTCTGAAATTGACTGGCCATCATCATTTCCAGCTATCCTCCTATGCGTGACGCTCTAAATGCAACTGGTCGTACAATATTTTACTCACTTTGTGAATGGTAATTAAGAATCTGTATTTTAGTCCCTGATTTCCCTCCGACTCTTATTTGAATCCAGTAAGTTCTTTCAAAGTGTTATTCTGGTTGTTCTATTGTGACAGGGGTGTGGATGACCCAGCTTTTTGGGCAGGCAATGTTGGAAATAGTTGGCGAACAACAGAAGACATCAAAGATACCTGGGCAAGGTTTGAAATTTTAACTTGCTTTTGTAGGTTCCATAATCGAGCTGTCGTCTTTAATCTTGACTACTAAATAAATCTAGATGAAATATTCTGAAGAGTTTCTGAAAGCTTGTTTCTCAATGGTTAGTATGACCACCATTGCTGATCTGAATGACAATTGGGCTGCATACGCTGGACCGGGAGGCTGGAATGGTAAGGACTCGATCTCCAATAGAAGCTATTTTTTTCCCTTTTTCTTTCTCAAAGGATTATTTTCCCGTTTTAAGTGCATAATAATACTAAAAGTTTATCGGGCTTGTAAGTATGTTTTATCAGCTTCATTTGCGCAGATCCTGATATGTTAGAAGTTGGTAATGGAGGCATGACATTTGAGGAGTACCGTGCACATTTTAGTATCTGGGCTTTAATGAAGGTTCTTTCATCAGATTTTGAGTTTATTATCTTTTAATCTGGGAATCACACTATTCAATCCAATTTTTACACTTCTTTGTATCTTTCTTATCCTGAATAAATAGTTAGGACATCAACGTGGGTGTTAAATACAATTGATTTTTGCACTAGTAGAAGGATTTCAGATGAAACTGAGTTCAGTATTGTTGACTAGAAGACCCAAAATAAAATCTTTCACATCTTGTGACCATATGGATTTCGTTGCATTTCTGTTCAGGCCCCTCTTTTGATAGGTTGCGATGTAAGAAATATGACAAAAGAGACATCAGAAATTCTGAGCAATGAGGAGGTTATAGCTGTAAATCAAGGTAAATCTCTGTTCAATGCTCATCATGAAAATAAGTCGTTATTTCTCTTGGTTTACGTGTATAAATTTTCTGTACTATGCAGACCCACTAGGAGTTCAAGGAAGGAAGGTTCATACAGAAGGAAAAGAAAACTGCAAGCAGGTCCTCTTCTATTTCTTTTTTATATTTTGATAATGTTCGCCACTATGTTTCAACTTAGTCTTGACCTCCCACGTATCTTATATAATCTCTCTGGACTCCGAATCAAAATATCCCCTTTTCTTGTACCTTTGATGATATCGTCAATTGCCTGCGTTGGATAACATTTGTTATAATGCAAGCTTAAACTAATTTCTCCATTAAAAACCCGAGCCCGCAATCGGTTGTGCAAAACTTTTTGTGTTTGCATTACCAATATATCTGTGACCTTTATTCTTGAAAAATATTTAAGTAAGATGGCCTATTTCCAGATATGGGCGGGCCCACTATCTAAAAACCGCGTCGCAGTTGTCCTTTGGAATCGATGTGCAGAAGCTGTCACCATTACAGCCAAATGGGAAACACTTGGTTTTGACACAAGTACCCGTGTTTCTGTAAGAGATTTATGGAAGGTAAAATACACCCCCTCTCCCCTTGATAGGTAGAAGTTAAGGTTAAATGAACTGATAGCATTTTATCTTCTTACATTGCCAGCGGAAAAATCTGTTGGGATTTCTAACGGAAACATTTGGCGTTGAAGTAGATTCTCATAACTGTAAGATGTACATCTTCACTCCTTCACCTCAGTCTCTCCCTATTTCACAGATTTAGGGTTTGCAAATCAAAAGAGAGTTACCGTACTATGCATGTACATATGCATGATAATGCTTGTAAAAATAGACACAGAAGGATGGTTTATGTGAAGTTATCATGTAATTATTCTAATATAAGAAATATTCGGGCTTTATTTATTTCACATTTCTAGTTTATCTAGAGCCGATCACTGAACTATATAGCTCACTATCACTTTATGCAACAGAGACTGAAATGTTACAGCAGCAAACTTGTGAAATAATTCTAGTATCTTCAAGGGTTCATCCTCATATCCAACCCTAATGTCCCAGTAGTTGTGGTTGAAGGTTGAACATTTAATACCATCCTAAGAGCATCTTCACTAGAGGTGAGTGAGAGTGAAAATCCTCACACTCAACCATTAAATCCCTTTCAAATAAGAGTGGAAATGAGCATTCCCACTCTCACTCACCAAAAAAAAGGAAAAGATTTCACACCGGAAAAAAGTATCCACTTGACATAGGCACCTGTCGTGAAGGCACGCGTTCTACGACAGACGCCCAAAAAAATAAATTTGCACGCCTATATTCAAACAGTACTACACTCACCCAAAAAATATATGAGATTCGCACGGGAAAAAAATCTCCACTCGACATAAGCACCTGTTGTGAAGGCACGCGCTCTACGACAGACTCCCAAGCAAAAAATTTACACACCTAAACTCAAACAGTGCTTACACTGCGCTCCTGTCATAAAGCTGCGCACCAATTTTTTTTTTTTTTTTTTGAGAATTCACATAAGAAAAAAAAACTCCACTCAGCATAGGCGCCTGTCGTGAAGGCACGCGTTCTACGACAGACGCCCAAGCAAAAAATTTGCACGCCTATATTCAAACAGTACTACACTCACCAAAAAAATATATGAGAATTCGCACGGGAAAAAAATCTCCACTCGACATAAGCACCTGTTGTGAAGGCACGCGCTCTACGACAGACTCCCAAGCAAAAAAATTATACACCTAAACTCAAACAGTGCTTACACTGCGCTCTTGTCATAAAGCTGTGCACCAATTTTTTTATTTTTTTTTTGAGAATTCACATAAGAAAAAAAAATCTCCACTTGACATAGGCGCCTGTCGTGAAGGCACGCGTTCTACGACAGACGCCCAAGCAAAAAATTTGCACGCCTATATTCAAACAGTACTACACTCACCCAAAAAATATATGAGAATTCACACGTGAAAAAAATCTCCACTCGACATAAGCACCTGTTGTGAAGGCACGCGCTCTACGACAAACTCCCAAGCAAAAAAATTACACACCTAAACTCAAACAGTGCTTACACTGCGCTCCTGTCATAAAGCTGCGCACCAATTTTTTTTATTTTTTTTTGAGAATTCACATAAGAAAAAAAATCTCCACTCGGCATAGGCGCTTGTCGTGAAGGCATGCGTTCTACGACAGACGCCCAAGCAAAAAATTTGCACGCCTATATTCAAACAGTACTACACTCACCAAAAAAATATATGAGAATTCGCACCGGAAAAAAATCTCCACTCGACATAAGCACCTGTCGTGAAGGCACGCGCTCTACGACAAACTCCCAAGCAAAAAAATTACACACCTAAACTCAAACAGTGCTTACACTGCGCTCATGTCATAAAACTGCGCACCAATTTTTTTTTTTTTTTTTGAGAATTCACATAAGAAAAAAAAATCTCCACTTGACATAGGCGCCTGTCGTGAAGGCACGCGTTCTACGACAGACGCCCAAGCAAAAAATTTGCACGCCTATATTCAAACAGTACTACACTCACCCAAAAAATATATGAGAATTCACACGTGAAAAAAATCTCCACTCGACATAAGCACCTGTTGTGAAGGCACGCGCTCTACGACAGACTCCCAAGCAAAAAATTTACACACCTAAACTCAAACAGTGCTTACACTGCGCTCCTGTCATAAAGCTGCGCACCAATTTTTTTAATTTTTTTTTTTGAGAATTTACATAAGAAAAAAAAATCTCCACTCAGCATAGGCGCGTGAAGGCACGCGTTCTACGACAGACGCCCAAGCAAAAAATTTGCACGCCTATATTCAAACAGTACTACACTCACCAAAAAAATATATGAGAATTCGCACCGGAAAAAAATCTCCACTCGACATAAGCACCTGTCGTGAAGGCACGCGCTCTACGACAGACGCCCAAGAAAAAAAATTGCACACGGTGCTACACTGAGCACCTCTCGTAAAACCACGCACGCCTTCACGACAGACGCCTATGTCTGCTTGAGCATTTCAACCTATACACTCTGCTGGAGATGTTCCAACCTAGCACATATATGTTGATCGACATCTTCACTTGTTATCTCATCTCATGACTGATGAGCGAGATGGCGAGAAATTACAGAGCAAAAGTTGTGTTAGTTGCTCTCATCTTCATTTGGTTTCCATCTTCAACTGTTGAAGCTTACAGACCTGGAGATATTGTTCCCATGAGCAAGATGGGTCAATACCACTCGGTACAAACCCTAATCCCTAATCCCCAATTTCAATTCTTGATTCAATTTGATTCTAATTAGTTTGCTCTGTGTGAGAATTGTAGTCTAGAACTGTTTGGCATGATATGATCGGTCGTCATTGTCCGCTTTTCGCCGTAAATCGTGAGGTAATTATTTGTTTATATTTATATTTATTTTGAATATTGTTAGAATTATTAAAAATTATATTATGTTGTTTTTGATATGAATAATAATAGGTGTTGAATCCTATAGCGAAACCAACTGGTTATACGGGCGCTGATGCATATAAAATGTGAGTAGTTTACGATATATTATGGAATTTATACAATACAATAGAGTTTGGTTCATGGTTTAAACGGTAATGCCTTGAGCCCGTTTATTTATGTGCCTTGTTCCGTTCTAAAAAATAACACCCGTTATTTCCTGGTTGTTGTTACCGTTATAATAACGTGTTATTTTCAGTATTCTCTTTTACATTTTTGACCAAAGTTATATACCACACTTTATTTGTAAAATAACGGCTGTTCTAATTGAAAACTTATACAAAATTTGAGAAAATAAATAACAATTTCGTAATGTCTAATACTTTAATGGGGGATGTGCGAGATATAACTTCAATATGGAAATACATAAGTATTATCACTATTTTTGAATTTTAAACAATTTGACTATCCTTGACTTTTGAAAATACCGTTATAACGGTAACGGCCTCTGCCCGTTACACCATTATAACGTACCATTTTAAACCTTGATTTGGTTGACTCAATTTTACCTAACAGCGTGATCAGCAGTGATCATATTAGCGTTTTTTTTTTTTTTTTTTTTTAATTATTGATCCAACCTATGCGTATATGCAGATCATTTCAAGTTGGGAGGGAGAAATTTCTCATCCCATGGCTTCTTGTGATAAATCGAAAAGGGTCTGAAGTTCCATTGATTGATGTACATTTGGTAAGGTTTTTATTGAATCTTAATATATACTTTTATTTATTTATTTATTTTTGAGCCTTAATCTCAACGTTCTGTAATATTTAGAGGTACTCGGGGAGCGATTTACATGGTGTCACGGCTAAAGTGATAGACATGCCACATAGTTGTATGTTAATGTCATCTAGCCCCCAGTTTTTTGGGTTATTTATTTTATTACTTCATGTGAATGTTTCTTTGGTAATTTGTTACTTCATACAATGTAATTGGCAATCACTCATTTTTGTGTAGACGTTGAAACTCATCCAAACATACGGAAACAATTCTGGGATCCGGAGCAGTGGCCAAAACATGTGCTTGTTAGATATACATGGTTAGTGAAATATATCCACTATGATGTACATATGGAGATCATTGTCGTGTTTAGAAGAGTACAATATTGTAAGAAATATTTACCAAAAACAAACATGATATGATATTGAAAAAGTGATTCTCTCACCAACATTGTAGTTGTGTTGAACATTTATTTTCTTAAGCTTGGTGTGCTCCAAAGCACTGTCTCCCTATGCTGTCAGGGGCGCCGCCGGGGCGCTCTGGGGCGGCGCCGGGGCGCCCAATTTATAACTATCCGCCACGCCACCCTAGGGCGCTTGAAAGAGCGGGGCGCCTCACTTAAGGCGCTGGGGCGCCCCAGGGCGGCCTGGGGCATTTTTTTTTAATTTTAATTTTTTTATTCTAGTTTTTCCAATTGTTTTGGCTTAATAATAAATAAATAAATAACAAAAAAAACAACAACATAGAATTGCCAAATCATTTGGCTTAATTATTTAATAAATAAATAACAAAAACCAACTAACTGTTTTCAGTTGCGATCTCTCTCTCTCTTCTTCAAAGTTTTCAAATCTCTGTAACTCTCTCGAATTCAAATTTTGATTCTCTGCAACTCTCTCACAAGTAAATAATCTCTCTATTTCAAGGTTATTTTGATTGATTGATTCCAATTCGAAATTAGGGTTGGAATGTTATTTTGATTGATTGATGATTCCAATTCTCATTGTGAGCTGCTTTGTTTAAGGTTGCTATCTCTCTGATCTCTGAATTGATTGATTCCAATTCAGTTCTCATTGTGTTCTTCATTCTTACTTATTGTTAGTTGACTCAGTTCTTGCCCTTTTTTTTTTCTTCTGCAAAGAGCCAAATACTAATTAGATGTTTAATAGTTAACATGTAACAAGGGAAGAAGAGTATAAGAAGATGACTAGTAACTACTTAGATGTTTGAAACTTTGAATTAAATAATTACACATACTACAAATTACACATTGACATGTTACAAATTTACACATATTACAAATTTACAAATTTACACATATATTATACATATTACAAATTTACATTCTCCCGCCTAGCGCCCCGCCCCGCCCTGCCAGTGACCATGCCCACCGCCTAGCGCTCCGCCCCGCCCCTGACAGCATAGCTGTCTCCAGTACTAGGTGGGTGATCATGAAAAAAATGCTTTATGTAGAGTTACTTACACATCTTAAGGAACAAATAAGATGTCATTTATGGCTAATAGAAACACTATGTCTGATTCATGTAAAATGTTGGTTGGCTAGTCAAAAGGGTAATGGCAAGAGTTTATGTAGCAAAGTAGTTGGTAAAAACTGCCAATATATTCTTAGATTTGAGACGACTATTGTTATTGATTTATCTTCAAAATATAGATAATAATAAGTCATATAAGTGGATCAACTCATCAAGTTCTTTCAAATCAATAAATACGCCATTTATGCTTCTATGTGTCTCTATAAAAGTGAGACGACTTCATTACACACGAGGAAGAAAGTAGTCTGCGTATTGCATATTTTCTTGAACTTTTTGAATATTATTTAATAAATAAGTCGTTAATAAAAGTTTTGGTGGATCCCAGATTCTTGTACTGTCTGCATTTAGTGTCTTTATTCTTACTCATAAATAAAATTCTTGGATCGTATATCTTAACTTTAATTTGTGTATGACTTTCAATCTTATCACTGCAGGGAAGAGCAATCGGAGATAGACGTCGCTGCTGGATTCTCTGTATTATTTGGATCAGGTAAAAAACAAGTCCATGCTCATTATTGTCTTTAGTCATGCGAAGCAAAAGAGTGAAAGAACTTCAGTTATTGAGATATTTGATGTAAATGCTCAAGCTTAGAGAAGTTGATTTTCAAGTTTTAGAATTTTGCTATTCACCTCTAATTCCATGCCCAAAAAAAGTTTCTTAGGAAAAAACTTTTAAGTATCATTTTGAGCTATTTGGTCACTTACGTCCCTTATACCTCTGCTTTCATCTACTTGACCTTGAGATCTTATCTACTCTTTATTTCAACCCTAACATCTTTAGAAAAACTGAGCAACTGGGATATCTTTTCTTTCTTTGTTTCTTTCTTTTTTCATCTTCTTTTGTAGACAATAGGCCATAAATTATTTTCTTACTTTCTAAGGTAGATACTGATTATTCGTTGTTTATGAAATAGGACTTGTGTTATTTATTATCCTTTCCATCTACATCTTGCAATCCTCTCGCGACAAACTAGCAAGGTATGCCGAATCCTTAACTTTGTTATTTCCTCTTTAAAGTAAACTGTTTTTAGAAAAGATAATTTATATATGGGCCAATGTATTGAAAATTGCGTTGACCAATCTATCGACTGATATATCAACTGGATTTTTCTCGAAAAGTATTTTGGGAATGGTGGAAACATCACGATATCTGTTAAATTAATTTCAGTATATTGGATATCCAACTTTACTATTTCTTGTATAAATTGAAAACAAGTAATATAGATTGGCTGAACCAGTATATTTTTATAATCCAATGTTTTTGCCTCTTCTCTAAAGTAAACTATAGCATGTACCTTAAGTTCGTAATCTAAGTGAAAGATCTGGATGATCTTAGAATTATACTTAGTTTCGTACTTTACTCGTAAAGAAAAACTCGTGTCATGGAGGTAGTGGTGTTTTCATCAAATGAAAGTTTTACAGTACCACTTTTATCTTAAAATTCAGGTTCGTAAGAGAAACTGTTGCAGAAAGCAGCCTGCCTGGGGACGGGGTGGCTAAGGTCGAGTAATACCCTTGCCATTTTCCTCTAATTAACAATAGATTATAGGAGGCTCTCCATGTATTCAGAGTATGTATTTCGTGTAAACAAAGTTAAAGTGAGAATCAATTTTAGGTAAAAGCTTAACGAAATCAGACCTGTGTATGATCTGACTATTTTGTAATTTCATATTTTTGATATACAAAGAGCATAGCCTACCCAGTTGAGTATCTCAAAGACAATTGAATTCTCGAAACATCCTTTCTACTTTTAGTGGTAGAAAGACGGGAGTCTTTAAAGGGGGTGGTATTTATTTGATTAAAATTGTGGAAAAACTTATACACAAAAGCAAAGCAGATTGTTCATCCATGCATGATACAATTGTGGAATTTTTTTTATGGGGGTGGTATTTATTTGATTACAATTATCGGTAATGTATTTAACTTTTCTAGTACATATATTTGTAATGTTTGAATGTTATATTTCTACACTTGAAACCAAATCAAGGGGATTTTTAACCGTATAAAAGTAACTATTTCTTCAAGAAAATATGAAACTGGAATATAAAACAATTGATTAAACCCTAAATTATTATAAAAAATAAGAGCAAATTTGATAAAAACCCTTGTAGTTTATTGACATATTTGCGAATTTCCTTATTCAATCCTAGTCCATTTTTAATAGATTACGCTAGTAAAGTCAATTGACTAATAGAAACTGTAGTCAATTTTTTAAAAATATATTCCTATTAAAAATCAATAATAATAAAAAGAAGATAAAATAGGCGGTCTGCAACAAGATTCAATGAAAGTATATATCTCTAACTCCATTTGGTTTATTTTGTAATTTTACCTTTTATTTAGAATTGAAAACATAAAACACCATTAATGTCTTTATCAAAGCTCGGGTTGTGTAAAACTAACAGTGATAACTAACAAAGGGGTGTAAAGCTATTAAAAATAAAACAACGAGGCTTTTGTAATAGTATATTGGGGTTTGTACAAGTCAATTGTTGGTCACTAGACTTTGACTAGACGTAATCGGTAGAAAAGAGACTGAGATTGAATAAGTGAGTAACTAAGGGGTCATTCACGAATATACTAAGAAAACTACGGGGTTTTTTTTAATCAAATTTGCTCAAAAAATAACTCTACTTGTTCTTGATATCCTCCTTTGTGGTCGGTGAACTCGGACTGCAACCTTCTACGTAGTCATCCATGGCCATGGAGAGGCTTAGAACCCAATCAAACATCTCAGTCGAACAAGATAGAAACATAGGTCCCTCAAGCTTTGAATAATGGAACTGTTTGAGTAATGCTTGAAACATGATTGAAGATAAATACTTGTGATCAACCAAATATAACTTTTCATCTTCTCCCACATAAATCACTGTACACCCTTCTGTTAAATCAACTTGGTTGTTGTTCTTCATGATTCTCTTCTTCTTCTTCTTGGAAAAACAAAGTCGTTTCCTTATGATTCTTATTGCAGACATCACGAAATCTGGAGAGATAGTATGCGAGTGTTGGCTTGTAAGATATAGCGGCTTTATATAGTAGAATAGGAAGACTTGTACTAGTAACACTAGGAGTCGTATGGGAAACTCTCCCAAGTCCTAACATCACTATACTTCCAAGAACAAGAAAAAAGTTAACTCCTTACGCGCTTGGGACTAGGAGAGAAAAGTTTTCTAGTGATCAATATCTTCTGAATGATTTACTTTCTCGGTCAATATGAATTCAATTTACGATATAATGTGAAATTGTAATGTCTAGCGTGTTTAATGCATGCTTCTTTGAATCACACTTTCACTCTTTCAGCAATACTTTCACACTTAATACATGATCTTTCGAATACGGAGAAGATTGGTGTGCATGGTTTTACATAAAAGCTAGAATGCGCCTTTGTGTCTCAACCAACAAAAATGTTCAAAAGAAATACTTCTTTTAATTAATGAGATGTCTTTGACAAGATATTAGAGGAAACTAACAATATTAGGAGAACAATTTGCTACAGTCGTATAGATCTCAATGCTCAGTCGTATTATAGTATGTGAAGAGATTACAAAGCAATGTTTAACAGTATTTGAAGAGATTACGGTTCACTTGACTCACATATGTGAAGAGATTACAAAGCAATGTTTGTACAAGTTACGGATGCCTAATCTCTTAATGCATTAGTAGACTAGTAGTACATACCAAGGGCTTTTTAATCGGGATCTAGATATTAATCTCCTATTTTGTATGTAAGAAGATTAATCGGTAAAGATATGAGATTATTGGTTTATCTTTCCTTCAATTTTGCTGAATTAATGTAAGATTAATCGCATTTAGTCGAGTTTAATCGTATTTAATTGTAACTAATTGTTAATTGTAGGTTAATGCAAAATAATAAATTGCTAATATTGGACCATATTTCAAAGAAGGGAACAGATCGGTGGACACTCACCTTAAAATAAAGTAATAAAATTGATAGATTTAATATACTAATTATGATTAAAATTATTTGTTACACAAGTTAGAAAGTTAATGATAATTCGAGTGTAATCTTTGTTCATGATTATTTGCCCTCTCTTAATCTTAAATTTAACAACATATGGAGCTAACGTCACGTTTATCCCATCGTATTTATGCATATATTGATGTATATACTCCTTGTACACTACTAGCAGAGCATACTGAAGAATTCCAAGCTGAGGACAACCCAATACTAATATATTTCTTTGGGAACTCTCAAATCTTCTTTTGGGTCAAAACATTATATACGTGATCGGGAGATACCCAAGCCCTTGATGGTGTGCATAACCATACCCATAACCGTAGTCGGATGGTGATATGGGTTTAAAGATCCAAATAAAGATCATTGTGAGTCATTTTGTTTGTCGTGGCTCTAATAGTAGTAGGGGTAAGGCGTTGGTTGTATCCCATACCCTGAGTGTTCCCCTATAGACATGCCACTAAAGTCTGTACTAAGTGAACGAACACCTAAGTTAAACGAATGATTTAGTCCTTGTTGTGGCCTACCATTATGACCGGGTCGAGAGCCATGATTACTATTTTGTGTAGCATGAGTGAACTGGGTACTTCTTCTGCGACTACCGTTAGTTCCTCCAGTTCTAAGTAGTGGAATCTCATCTAAATTAGTACCAGTCACAAGATTAATCTCGCTTTAATCCCAATTAATCATGATTAAATCGAATTTATATAGCATTTTGATGAGATTTAGCTAAGAAATTTAATGCATATTAATCTTGAGACTAAAACAAACTTAGTTGGGATAAATCCTTAATTGTTCCTAGGCTTTTTCCAAAACATTTGGGTTTTCTATAAGTAAAAATTCGAAGGGATTATACTCAAATTAATCAGACTGTAAATATATTTTTTGGGGATTAATCCTAAATTAATCTAGATTAAAAAAATCCTTGGTACATACTCATATTTGAGATAATTTTAACATTAATTAATGTAGAATTTGTAGATTTTATGCCTCACTAGTAGCACCTCTTGTTGTGTATTCCAAGTGCACATTAATGGAGATGATCTTGGAGAAACTATTACGTACTTTCTCTAGTAGGATTCTATATCTTGAGCTTGAGAATGGGCGAACCTGTGCAAAGGGGTGTGTAAGGAATAGGGCACATAACTATATTGGTCAGTGCGCCCGAACCTAGCGAATATATTTTCACTATCGAAAGAATGAGCAAAAAGAGAGGGGTACTAATATCTTTGGTAAGTAGATGTCCCTCTAATAGCCTCTCCATCACTTGTTATCGAAAAATACACAAAATCTTATCCAAATTCACAAATATCCTGTGCCACCTTATCTCCATCTCAGTCTCACACAACCTGGTATAAAATTTGTGAGAACACACTCATCACAGACCTCCCAATATCGATTTACAGAAACCCCATCATAATGCAGGCAGCTTTGTGCTTTGTTCCATCTCTCCCCACTCTTACACCCACAAAGATAGTCGTCACACGCTTAAAATCACCATTAAGCTCTCCAACTACAGTTCTTTCTCGACGTCCCTCTACCAGAGCAGCTCCTGTTTCCTCAGACAATTCTACGGTTGATTACAGCTCCGTTACTTCGTAAGTTTCCTATCTATTCCTGGGTTTCTTTTTGCATCAACATGTATATTATGTAAAACTATAAACTATATGTCGATCCTTTGGTTTCCAGAGTATTTCCTGCAGAAGCCTGTGACACAATAGGGGGAGAAGCTTGTAATGCAGAAATATTTCCTGAAGCGAAACTTAAACAGGAAGATGGAAGAAACAAAGCAAAAACTGTTCAAGAATTGGTTGACAGAGAATATGTCGAGTATGACGAACTTAAGACGTAAGATGATGACCATTTATACCCATTTCCAATTTTAACTGAAAAACAATGAGTTGCCGTAAGGTGTAACTAGAGATATTTTAATCTATGTTGCAGGGTGTTCCCAGGTGAGGCTTGTGACGATCTTGGGGGAGAGTTTTGTCAACCGGAGTATCAGGCTGGCGTCTACAAAGAAGTTTCAGCTTAATCAACTAAATGACATTTCTCCCCAGTTTTCTTGTATATAACTGTATCCCTAGTGTAAGTAAGTCACTGCAATAAATACAATGAGAATTATTGATTGTTGTAATGCCTCGCCTAGGATACAAGAGACTTTATTAACTTTGATATATTTACCATACCCAAATTGATATGATCATATATACCTATATAGGCTTGCATTGAACTTCTCTACATTGATTGTACCATAGAAAATAGAAAACCTTATCTGTCCCATGTTGGTCCTATTTTTTTTTTTTCAATTCCTATTGTCCCTTCAAAAGCCCTTCCATAAGGCCATCAGGTTGAGCCGCAGTCACCCAACGACCAATGCAATATCAAACTACTGGAGCAGGACTAGGGCCGGGGATTGCCCAAAGCAACTTCCTCCACTACCTATGGGGCCTCCAGTTTTATGTTTTTGTTAGAGGTAAAGCCTCTAATTTCTAACTCTTCTCTAAGTCAATTTAGAGGTTTAGTCAGAGGGGAGTGTTTCAGTTCTAACTCAACCTCTAAGTCATGACAGTTAGATGATAATTTGTTTGTTTTTTTAGAATGGTTAGAGCTAACTTAAAACCCCAAAATCATAGATTACTGAATTACCCTTCTCCCTAATAAAAACTCAAATATTCTTTATCTCCATGTTTAAAACACCACCTCCACACTACCCCATTCCCATTTTGTTAAGGTATGAACTCAAATTATGTTTGAGGTCGTTTTAGTTCGAGTTATTTCAGTTCAAGGATTGAAGTCGGATTGAAAATGAAATTTTCAATATTCATATTCGAACTGGTTATGCTCGACAGAAGTTCAAGCTTGTTAAGTATCCTGAAGATTCGAACTGGTTAAGTTACATGGAGTTCAAACTGGTTATGTTACCTGAAGACTCGAGCTGGTTCTGTTCAAATTAGTGAAGACGAACTCAAAGGAGGTCGAAGTCGTTCGAACGAGAATGGAGCTCGATCGAACGAGATTGTCAATTGTTACGTTTTGCATTCAAAGACCGAAGAAGTCGTTCGAACGAGATGGGATTTCGTTCGAGCGACCTATATGTTTTCTAGGGCTGAAACCTCTAATCGCTAAAGTCGTTCGAACGACTTCGTGCTTCTTTCGAACGATTTTTGCCTGGTTGCCTTTGTGAGTTCTTCTGAGACGTTGAGTTATGCCTCGAGATCCGTTCTACTTGTATTTAGTCCTCTAGTATATTAAGAGGACTTAAGTTATTTTGTTAGCCTATCTTTTCCCTGTGAGTTTAATTCTTACCTAGAATTTGAGAGACTCCATTAAAGCTTGAGAAGCTTGGAGAGATCGTTATAACCCGTTTGATTAACATAGTGGATTGTTCGGGGAGTGGTTTTTTATCCGCAAGGGTTTTCCACTTTTCTCCTCTGGGGAAACCTTGTATTCTTTATTATTCTGTGTTTCTTAGTTTGATTGATTGGCATATTCTGCGTATCGTTCTTGTCGTAGAAGAGAGATTAGCTACCTCGATTCTCAACACATTCCCTCCACCATAATCTCCACCTCCCACCACCATAACCTCCACCTATCTCCGCCATAAAAAATATAGCCATAACCTGGATATCATCAAAAATTAAACATAACCTAGATAGCATCAAAATAATAACACATACACCCTGGATATCATATCAAAAATAACAACACATACACCCTGGATATCATATCAAAAATATAAACACATAACCTAGATAGCATCAAAAATAACAACACATACACCCTGAATATCATATCAAAAATATTACAAACACATAACCTGGATATCATCAAAAATAGCAACACATACACCCTGAATATCATATCAAAAATATTACAAACACATAACCTGGATATCATCAAAAATAACAACACATACACCCTGAATATCATATCAAAAATATTACAACACATAACCTGGATAGCATCAAAAATAACAGCACATGAGCTGGATAACAATTGTACTTAAATCAAAATAGATCTACATCATCACCAAAAGAGAAGTTCACATAAAAAAAATAGTATTTTACCACAATTTAGACATAACTACACTTTCTAGTTCATAACCAATTACATTTATTTAAAACATCATAATCCTTCAAATTTAACTTCCCAATTTCTGTAAGAAAGTTTTCCAGCATTTCAGTCTTGGTCTTTGAAACAAGAAGGTTCATTTTGAGTTTATTCTCCAACTCTCCAAAAGTTGTAGAGGTACTAGGGGTAGCACAAGTGGAAGATGATGCATCATCACCCTTGACATCATCAAACCAATTGATAAATCTACAACATTTCTCATGTTTGAACTTTGATTGGGGACAACAATATAATTTGTTATACCTTCTCAAAGTTTAGAGATGAAATAGAGAGTTCACAACCTGTCAGGAACCACCACAAATCAAATCAATAACTCTTTAATACACTAGCAATACAAAAACAATTTATAGACTTGTTGAAGAGGTGGGAATGTGGCTATAAACTTGGATATTCAGATTCATTAATACACAAGCTATTAAGATTCTTTGTAAGCTACCAAAAGGCCTCAGAACATAGTATAGTAGATGCCCCTCCAGATTTGAACATGACCTTAATTTATTTATTTATTTTTGTAAAAGTGAGCTTCATTAATAACCAGAAAGAAAAAAGTACAATAGATGTCCCTCCCTCCCTAATCTGCAAATTATGGAGGACAAGGAGCAGAGTACAATAAAAGAAGCAAAAAGTTCATGATCAAAACGAAATCATTTCTAGTGAGCTTCCAGACCATGATATCAAAACAAAACACAAGACAATTTAGAATGTTAACAGGCAGAGGAAATTATTTCCAAATGCCTAAGGTATGAAGTTGCTATCAGGTGTGAACATTCTAATTTTTCATCTAACTCTTTTTGAATGAAAGATGTGTAACTCCTGTTTTTCCACTTATTTAGTAAGTAAATAAGGCCTCATTTTATGGAGCCGATACTAGCCCCAGCCCTGAGCGGGGACTAGCGATAGCGAGTCTGCTGTGGATACTCTCAATGCCTACCAAACATGCAAAGGAGAATCTTCTTTAAGACAAACACAACAAAATCTTCTTACCAACACATGCAACGTGTAGTATCATATTTATGGTAGGCTAACTTATCTTTCATAGACACTGCCTTTAAATGCAGCATGCAACGATTCTCTCTTCCTTCCATTCTTCTGAGATTTCTTAACTTACTTCAACACTTGGCATTCTCTACCTAATTTCTTTCACCAATTTTGATTCTCTCTTTAGTCCCACATCTCTATCTCTTGCATCACTAGGAAAAAAAAATGGTCTCTCAGTCTCTCTTCCTACATTCAGGTCAGTTTTAATAGATTTTGATCTTCGTTTTCCAGTAGTAGTAGCAGTTGTTGTTGTTGTGTTGTGAGAATGGTGATTGAGAAGAGAGCGGTGAGCCGATCTGGTTTAGATAATAAAACCCCCCAAACCCCTAGGGACTATTTCATTAACTTACCTGACGAAGTCCTCCTCCTCATCCTTTATAACAATCCAACGAAAGATAATGCACAAACCACTGTTTTATCGAGAAGGTGGAGAGGTCTTTGGAAGGGAGTTCAAAGGCTATACTTTGATTCAGCTAATTTCAATGAGAATGCTGAAAAGTTCACTAATTTTGTCGACCGGTCAATAGAGCTTTACGGGTGTCCAAAGGTTGAGCAATTTTATCTGGATTGTGGGTTTTTTGCTGCTAATAGATGTGATGACTGGATATTTTTTGCTCTTGAGAAGGAAGTCGAAGTGCTTTTTGTAAACGTAGATCGTGGAGATCTTGAGAACGATGTGTACACATTGCCTAGTGAAATCTTCAAGTGCTCTTCGCTGGAATCTTTCACGGGTTTCAATTGTAAGGTCAAATTGCCAGAGTCATTTCGTCTTGATTCACTGAAAAACATGTTCTTAATGCGAGCAACTCTAACGGATGGTGAGTTGATCAACAAGCTGTTGGCTAGTTGTCCAGTTCTTGAATTTTTCAGTTTCTCGGGAATGTGTACTGTTCATGTCAACATTAATGTGGCGTTTTCCACAAATCCATGTATTGAATATTTTGCGGTAAATGGCTGTGATATCAACTGTCTGGAGGTAGATTCTCCTAGTCTAGTGTCCTTACTAATAGGCGGGAGAGTATTCGGGAATATAATTCTGAAGGACATTGCATCTCTCAACCGAGCTTCAGTCGATGTAAATTTGATGCACTACGCTATTCTGTACCAGCTGTTTTTCAGTCTTTGCCATGTAAGAGATCTCACTATAGGATTTTTGGGTGTTCAGGTACGTAAATAAATATGTTTCGCCTTGTACATTGTTTTATTTTATGTTTGAAGTTTAATTGCAACATCATGAGACAATAAAACTCAACCCCATAAGTAACTTCATTCCCTTTTTCGACAATTTAAACAATGTAACTAGCCACCCAGTTAGAGTATATTCATACAAAAAAACTCAACAATTAACTAAAAGAGGGGTACATGTATGAATGATAAATTCTATAATTTTTTATCGTACAAATGAGTGGTAAATTCCCCAGCTCTGGTGTCATTCATTTCATCGTTCAATTGTTACCGTTTCATTAATCTTGTAATGCTTAGTAATGAGGTCTAACATAATAGTGGAACTCTCTATTATCTTAACATAATAGTTCAGAGTTTGGAGATATAAATTACTGTCCAAGGAACATGAACATGATAGACTCGCCACATTGGTACTCAGTACTCACGATCTGATGAGCACGGCATTCATGTTGTGCATCATCATCAAAAGCTTATTCAACCCATGTCTGTAATTCACAATATTAATAATGATCTTAGATTGTTATGCAACATGAACTCTGGAGGGTTGACAGTTGACACATTGTCAAAAATAAAATCAACGTAAGTGAATACGGTGAGTTTTTAAGGCCCGAGCCATCAATTTAAATGATGTGCTGATATATACTATTTTCTTAACAGTTTCACTAATATAATTTCATTTATCTATGTGAAGCTGTTCTCCCTTTCGGCTAGAGATGATGCTGATGATGATCATGTTCAACCGCCTGATTTTAAATGTAAGCACATGAGCCTAAAATTGGAGGGGGGATTGGACTTCACGGGTTTAGTAGGATTAGCCCGTATTTTACAGAAATCCAAGGATGTTGAGGCGCTGAACATATTTATCAGTTATGTAAGTGCACTCAATCATATACAGATTATGTATTTGTTATCTTTTTCTTCTACATATATAATTCGAGCTTTTGAATTTGTTAGAGAGTATCGTGGTAGTATACATGTGAAGCTCAATAGTTAGGGTTCATGTTCATACACCGTCTCACAAGTTTCCTACTTCTACTAGAGTTGGGAGTTTCCTAGTCCTTACGAGAATTAGTGAGTATATTGCTTACATATGCATAGGCCTTTGCTGTAATAGTTGGATTAACCCTTATAATGTAATAAATCCTGTACTTGTTCTATTTTCTCTTTATTCTGTGTGTGGACATAGGATTTAATGCCTTTACTTTTCTACCGGGCGACGGTCATACTAGTTGTCGGGTTTCTCTAATGTACAGTGATATTTCTCTATTAGTCTCTTTCTCTTAAACTTGAATTGCCTAAAGTATATATACTCACCTGTATATCTTTTGGTGAGACCTATTACGCACGTGAAGTTCTGAGGCCACTTTGCTAACTCTTCGTGCCTGGGTTCATCTTTGGGGCGCTTGCGCTAAGTTGAGATAGATCGTTCTTTGGGCCCAAACGCCAAGTTTACCAGCCACAACATGTTCAATAACATCCTTGCATGAACTCACTTACTAAATTTATTTATATGATAATTTTGAAGTCCCAAAATACCCAAAAAAAAATTTTCTTCCCTTTTATGAAGGTTATTCTCAAACTTCTAAAGTTCTACGCCACTTTCCCTAATATTGGCCCTTTTATGTGAGATACACAAGGATACAGTGAGATACAAACTATTAAATTGCACTGAGACTTTTTAATAACAAAACCCGAGACATAACCCCCATACATAGCGAGTCCCATTAGGTGGTTAAAGTGAAGACAATATCGGTGCAATTGGGGCTCAGGAGTCAACAAATGGTATCAGAGATGATGGTTCAGCCAGAATGGATGGTATCAAGGGACAACATCTCTCCAATTGTTTGTGGTGGAGCTGAGACCCCTTCCATAAAGCTCAAAATGGATGGTTTTTCTAGTATAGTGGTGTGGCATATCTCTCCAATCATTCAAGTGGAAGGACGATTGTTCTTTAATAGATATACGGTGGTGGTGGATGGTTAAAAACTAACAGTGTTTGATCCAAGGTGGACCTTATTAAGATCAATGGATTAAATTTAGTCCCACATCAGGTAAAGATGTAGTCAACCGAAGGATATAAGGAGATACAAATTATTAAATTGCATCGAAGCCTTTTAAGAACCAAACACCACACCTAGCCTGATCCCATGGTAGTGATAGTGGGGGACAATACCCAAACAAAGTATAGTTTTGAAATTGATCATTAAACTTGAATTTGTATTGCAGTAAAGTTGAAGAAGAAATTTTTCCCAAGAACACAAATTGGTTTACTACGATATAAATTCTTCCAAATTCAGTACCAATAAATAAATAAAAAATTGGAAATAACATTTCTTAAAATGGAAGCAAATAGTTTTCCATTAAATTTCTTCCATTCGAACTTCAAAATGGAATTTAAAGAGCTTTCGAACCATAACATGGGATTAATGCGGGCCACATTAGGTAAGAAAGGGCCAGGACCGCCAGGTTTAGGCCGGGCAAATGGCTGCAAACATTGGAATCTAACCCCACCATATCTGTTGCCGAGGAAGGATCAAATCGGCCCTTAGAAATTCAAAGTAAGTCTTGTAAGAGCTAGAACACTATTTGTAAGGGTCGTATCGACCTGGGCTAAGGGTTGTGTTTTACATGCCTAGAGAGGCGTTATCTAGATTTAGAAAGAAAGTTAGCTAGCAAAAGTTTGAAGTTCTTTGGGAAAGTTGTTATCTTAAGTCATTTCTCCAAACCATTAGTGATATATAAATAGTTTCTATTAAAACTCTCTCTCCAACCGTCTCCTAACTTGTTGGCCAAGTTAGGAGACGGTTGGGACATCCCAACCCAGTCCGGGTCCCACCTAGGCCGAACCAATTTTGATTTTATAATAGTAGCTTTAGGAATAGTTTTGGATTTGTAATTAAATTTTATTGATTTTAGGGAGTGAGGTTTTTATTTTCTTTCCTTCTAAGAAGCATCTAGTGTGGACCCTACCTATTAAAACATCTAGTGTGGATCCTTACCTATCAAATTTCTCTCAAATGGTGGTAATTTGTTTGTTTTTAGTTTTTTCATTTTTGGAACATTTCTCTTATCTTTATGAGCAATCTTTATCACTTCCTAAAATGGTGATTTCATTTTTCTTACTGTGATTTCTACTTCATGTTTAGCTCGACCTCCTTTGGGTTGAGTCCCCTTCTTTGCCAATTAGTTTGATTTGAGCTCTCTTGTTCTCTCTTTTGCATACTAATTTGGTTTGAGTCATCTTCTTTTGCTCATTAGTTTTGTTTGGGCCTTCATCTTGCATTTTTTTTTTGAGAATTTTTTTGTATAGGGTCTAAAGTACCTTAAAAATTACATTTGGTATCTCATACTTCGAAAAAATTAGAAGAAGACCCTATTTTTGAAGTTTTGTTACATTTAGTACCCTAATATTTTATTATTACTCATTTGCCCATGTTTTTTAATTCAAAATTCAATTCTTTTGCTTGAAACATGGTCAGCAAGTAATAGGGAAAAATAATAACTTTTTTATTTTCTTCATTTTTATCATAGTTAAGTTCCCTAGTCATACCTAAAACTAAATGCCCAATTACTTGTCTTTGCTTGATTCGACATGGAACGAGAACGATAAGCTAAAACCATGAGACAACGAGGTGGTCGTGTCAAACTATCCAAATATAACACCCTTGCCATCTCCACCGATAATCTGCCCGTCGTTGTTACCTCTCATATTGCCGCCCCCGCCCTCGCCTTGTTATTGTTGGTGTTACCTTCACCATCTTTCTTTACCGAACAATCTCTGTAGTTTTGTTCAACTTATGTTTCTAGTACTTCACGTCCGAATCGATAGCTCTCTTCACTGTAACCAAGTCATTTTCAATGTCCAATGTTAAAATTTGAACCCCTGTATAATAAAGACATTAGAATGCTACACATTAATCAATCAATGGTCTCGAGTCAATTAATTAGTGAATTACAACCTTTCATTTTTTAGACGATCTTGTTTGCTAAGTTATATGTTGCAACCCCCAAAACATTGTAGTATGACTTCAAAACTACTATTACAAACAGAGACCAATACCAAACCATGAAGAGAAAAAAAATCATCCATGTAAGCTATGACCAAACCATATTCAGGAACTCATGATAAAGGAGAACTAAAATAAACCATTTACAAAAAGTTGTAGAAACCCTAGGAAAGAGAGACGTCACTGAAATAATGCAAGTCGGGGGAAGAAAAAACCCTATAGAGACATTTAATTTTGTGGAAACTGTTGCATCCGTTTACAGGATTGAATTTAGTGTTTTAAGAAATTAAAATTGGGTTAGTTCAGGTATTATAAAATATTAGGGTACTAAATGTAACAAAACTTCAAAAATAGGTTCATAGTTTTTAAAGTATAAGGTAGTTTGGACCCTATACAATTTTATTTTATTTTGTTTTGTTTTGTTCCACTAGATAGTTATTGCCTCAGGATTTGAATTCATTAGAGCATCTACCGTAGACTACTTAAAAATATAGCTAGTTGTGCAACGTGGATGTGAAGTTGAATCTCCTCCAAAAACCAAACTTCTCAAGTTAGCTAACTACATATGTGACGTGTAGGAATTTATTGGAAGATGAATGAGAGAGGAGTTTTATCATTTTAAAACACTTTCCACCTATTAAATTATGGTTGCCATCTAAGTAATTTGCCTATGTGGCTAGTTAATTTCTCTCCTTATAGTTATGTTTGAGGAGAGAGAATGATAAAAGCTAAAAAAACTACCAACTTGAGAGTCTAAGAAAAATATTTTTAGCACTTTTGCCTCTCTAAAGCTATTTTATAGAGGCAAAAACACACAAAATTCTTTTATCAAACTCTCTATGTAGGGATTTTTTTTAACTTTAGGCACTCTCTCTCTCTCCTCAAACATAGCTATAGAAGAGAGAGAGAGAAAATAACTAGCCACATAGGCAAATTGCTTGCGTGAATATTCTATTTTCAAAACCAATTAATAGGTAGAAAGTGTTTGGAGAGAAAAAAAACCCCACTAAGAGCAATCTAGTGTAGGCTCTCTATAGTTAAAATAAAGAGGAGAAAGTAGTAAAAATCACGTTTTTAGCCTCCCCAATAGGGTAGTTGTTGAGAAGAGAGAAGTAGCCACCTAGACAACTTTATTACGTGGAAAACTTTTTTTTAACTAAAATAAAGTGTTTAAAAGAGTTGAAAATATTTTTTCTTAACCTTTTTTTGTTTACACGTCATACTTTTCTTTTTGACATGGAGTAGTTTTGGGGAGTCTATTTTTTAGACTTTTTCAAATATCACTTTCCAACTCATCTTACTAGCTATACTTTAGCTAGGCTACACCTGATGCTCTAACTAATAGATTATTTACACATCACATTTGTTGTTTGCTATTTTGAGGAGTTCGTTTTCTCAAAAAATTCAAAGCTCTCTATCCAATCTAGCCATAAAATAGCTAGGCTATTGCGGATGTTCTTATATACCACTTATCGTTAATATTGGAATTTATTTGTTTGACAAGTGGCATTGATTCACTTATAGCATCCATGAAACTAAATTATTGATCCTGCCTCCTTAAACTTATTTTAGGGAACCAAAAAGTAATAAAATGATATCTCTCTACGAGACTCCCTATCCCTATATTTTTCATTTCTCTATGATGGGGAGTCTAGAGAATAATTTGGTTAGCCACGTATGACTATACGTGGAAAGTAAAGAAAAGAGGTTAAAAGATTTAATTTTTACCTTTTCTTTTTAAACATGGCTAATTTAAAGTGGTTTAGGCAGTTAATTTTGTGATGTGGCTCCTTCGAATGGGGAGTCTGTTTTATCCCTGGTGTTTTGTTTGATGTAAAACTCCTCAAAAACACTCTCAATATTAGTTGGTGAGACCTTATTATATGTTGGAAGACAATAGTTTGTGACCTATAGTTTAAAGATTAAGATTGAAGACTACACTTTACATATGACACTAGAAGACTTATTGTGAGGGAGAACATTAATTTTTAACCATTGTTGAAGATTTCCAACATAAGACTCTAGATTTATTTCACAAAGGTTAACTTAACTATTATATCAAAGCTGTATATAAGCAACCTACTTATAAATTCTCCTACACTTATGAGGAATAGAGAACACCTAATTCTAGTAAGATTAGAAAACTTGTGATAGCGAATACACTGACACTTATACTATATCACTACTGTTAAAGTACCTAAATGAAAATGTGCTCGAATTTGCAGATATATATAGCCGAAGAATCTCTTGAAATGAGAAGAGCATGTGTGAGAATAGCAAACTCGCCTTGTCTTAAGAACACTGTGAAGACCATTGAGATATCACTATTCCAGAAATTCGGATTTCTTGATGGACTTGAAGAGTACATCTCATATTTTTATGAAACGGAAGCAACCTTTTTGCAGATTTTGTTGAAGAATGCACTAGTTCTGGAGAAGATGATCGTTTACGTTTATATGGAACCAGGCTTAGATAAGAATAAGCGACTGCAGAGGCAGATTACTCGAGCAATAACAACATTCCCGAGAGCCTCTTCTCGTGCTCAAGTATTTGTTGTTTTCAAGTAGAGATTGCACCTTGTGTTATCCTCAGGTACTATTCAGTTTTCAGTTCTCAATCCTCATAGTAGCTCCTAGGTAGTTTTCCTTAGAACATATATTTGAGAATCTTTGTTGTAAGTCCTTAAGTTGAATTAATTGATTACGCTTATAAGGATCGGCTTTTAGAATATATCTCTAGCTAGTTATTTTAATTCCATCTTTCTCTGTTCATAAATTGTCTATTTCGAGTCAAAATCTCATCAGATAAGTTATTTCCTTCCTCTCAAGCAACAATTCTATTTATGTGGAAATGTGGCATTGTCTTCAATAACAATTTTATGAAAGTAACACAAGATGTTTTTCAATACTAAGTTTTTTGTATTCCTGCAATCCTTGGCATTTACGTCTTGCAGTGTGCGTTGGACAAAACTAGCAGACGGAAACTTATTTTTCTGCCTTTTCAGTTTCCATATGTTTATCAAAGAATACTGAAACTGAAAAAATGTATTTGTAAATACTGAAATTTTCTATCTAACTGTAGTGATTTTATTCATAACACTTAATGTTTTTTTTCGGTTTTCAGATGTTTTTGAGAGAAACTGTTGTGGAAATCAGCTTGCCAACGGAAGATGAGGCCAAAGTCCAATCGTGCTCATTGTTATCAAGTTACTACAAGTAAGTTAGACTCTCAGAGGATTAGCAGTTATATCCTTTATGTTTTCTTTCAGAGATATTATAGACTGCAATTTGTAATAAGATGTACACCATTTGCAAGTGTGTACTTCTGTTTAAGCCAAAATTATATGCATTGGTTTACTGAGTAGCTGCACGCACTTGTCTTCGAACCACTCGAGCCGACGACGGCGGATACCCAAGAGAAGGATTGATAGTTTACCGAGGTTGTCTAGTATGTTGTGAGCCCGGGTCTCTGGTAGACGAGCTCATCGTCCCCGCCTGGCTCCCCCCAATACCCCCTGTCGGAGATATCACTAGAACCAACTGAAACTCCCCTGAGCTGCTACGAACATAAATCATACCATCCCCCCCCCCCCCACTAACAGCCCTCTGTCCTCCTACCTCTCGCGTCTTATTATCCTCCCTCGTCCCATCCTCGTCCAAGGGTATCTCTTGTCTCTGGTCCTCCCCCTACCAATCCTCTCTCGGCTGAGGGGAAGCATGTCACTGCAGAGAAAAATGTTCCTCTACAAATATCATATGTCTGGTCTGACTCCCCCCTACCAGGTTAGCTAGGGAAACTCGATTAGCCTCCCCTGTCCACAGTAAGGGTTGTCCTTCAGCCATACCTGCCAGTGCCAGGTCTGCAAGGTTTCTCGAAAGTCGTAAAATTTGGGTTATGCTGTACTGGCTGCCATTCTGAGGGTCCCGCCATATAATCATCCCTAAGATCTTCACTGCCTCGGCCAGATCGCCCTAAGGCCATAGTGCCTTTACCCTTATCAAGTCTACTAGGGTGGCCAGATATCAAAGGAGTCTCCCTAGCCGAGATCCCTGTCGGCTCTACACTCTGAGTACGGGGTCGACCCCCCCCCCCCCCCCCCCCCCCCCCCCCCTCCGTCGCAGCTCTGGTGAAAATCCTCCTAGGGAATGGAAACTACCTGAGGTAGGGTACTCCCCCCTACTTCCCCAGACTCTCCTCCGACGACGACGAAAATCGTACATCCCAATGCCCGGTGTCCCATCTTGAAGACAAAAATTGACTGGGGTACCCTCAAAATAATATCTATCGGAATGGGTCCACTGTCCAATTCAGCCCAGATAGTCGGGGGAAAATGCCCTGTAGATATCCATAACCACTTTCACTCGATACCCTTTCTTAGTAACTCTCTTATTGCCCGCATTCGGTTTCGTAATTAGCACTTGACCTAGGCTTTGGCCAAACATAGTAAGGAAGCTTGGAGTTCCAAAAAAAGGATCAGGAATATTGAATTTACCAGAAAGACACAAATTTGAAGGGCTGTGGATTAATCACCGTTCTAGCCTCATACGGCATAAGGATAAATGCATGTCCATATAGGTTCCAAGGTTGGTTCAGCAAAACAAAATTGTATTCATATGTTGTACGAAATTTGATAATGAGGAACATCTTACCACAAACAATACGTTCAAAGAATTGGACGTTCTCGAAAATCTCCATATTCCAGAAGCTCTTAAGGGCAGATCCGTCTCGAAAGCAGTCGTACCCACTAATGTGTATCGTCATTTTACTGTTTCCTCCTGAACCTTCTCTGATGGAATGCGGACAACCACTGCCCCTCGAGGTTTACGGACAGACAACCTTTCCATGCTGTTTACAAATTCTTGAGTCACCGACAGTGAGGGCATGCTCCCCAAGTATTCAGATAGTCTTAAAAATGAACCCCACCACGCAGTAAAAACGAACCCCGCCATGTATTAAGTCATTAAGTAAGGTTTGCAAAAGATCAATTGAAGTCACTATGAGACATATATAGGTGGGCATATTTTTTTTATTTCTTCAACAAACTCACACACACAAAATGGGCATTGATCACTGTTCTCATTATTGGACTCATCATTTAACTAATACTTAACCAACCAAAGCTTCAACAAACCCACTCTCAGACAATTGTATCAACTGAAGTTAAGACCTATGACCCGACCCAAACCCAAATTAATATTTTAGCAGGTCAAAAGGGTCATGTTGGGTTGACCTGTTTAAATTAGAGTCGGGTTTGGGTTTGTATTTTTGACCGATGAACCCATTATGACCCGACCCGTGTAACCCAAACCCGACCCATTTGTCATCTCCGAATATTTATTTGGTCAACTCAAATGGGGTCAAGTCTTTAAACCGAGTGAACATATGTGGTTTGGGGGTGAACCACAATATTTGTAACTTTGGGGGTAATCCAGATAATGCTTACTTATTTGGGGTAAAATCCTAAAAAGAAAATAACCAAAGTCTTGGATTTAAAGATGATCCAAATCCTTAACAGTTTGTAGAAATCTATCACTGATAGATAGGTGTTTATCTGCATCCATGTTGGTTAGGCGCCTAAATCTAAAAGTTAAAAGTACTCACGGCAATCTTGGTCCTAAAGGCGAGTCTCCGTCCTCGTTATGGAAGCTTGGAGCTCTACTCTAAATTTGATGTGGACGAGGTCTCAACCCAAGCATTACAAGAGTAAAAAAAACTAATATAGAGATTCTCAGCTGTAGCACGAATGAACTTTAAGTTCGAGTACTACTGCTAAGATGGTAACAGTAAGTGCGTATCTCGAATTTAGTATCTCACACCAAATGTGATAAGAATGCTAGCAATAACAAATAATCACCAACACGTAAGAATTAGATTGAAAACTTCTGAATATGTAAAAACCACGACCTATCTTGAGGATGTAGAATAATAATATTATTGATTGAGTGACTACCTATTACAACAAGTATTCTCAATAATTTTGTATAGACTCTCTAAATAGAAAATATATCTTTAATTTGTTCTTCTTTGGTTCTATTTACAGGTCTCATATTATGACCGTTTATGATCATTATCTCATTTAATGACGAACATTACAACATAGTTTTGATGAGTCTTCATAATAGCTGTGTAACGGTCTGATTCCTCTTTTGTAATGTAATTATGGAGTCGAATTGTTTGTACAGAGGTCGATATCAAAGCTTCTAAGAGGTGAAGGTGGAAATAAGTCCTCACATTAACGAAGCTAGACAAAATCCAGATTCTCTACACTGGAAGTTCCAGTTGAACGGACCTACACTCTTCTGAGTTCGATTGGCCCAAACCTAGACCACCATGATACACAAGCAAAAATTGACCTTCCTTCATCCACAACGGCTACATTGCATGTCATTTCCAACTAAACCTGATGAAACAATTCTCAGCCGTTGGATAACAATTACTCTTAACTAAAAACCCGGGAAACCTTCAGTTTTCTGTAACTATTTTCTCCCGCCATGTTATTGATCCTCACTAAAACCCTATCTCACTATCGACCTCACCAAACCATAAACCCTAACCCTAGAAAACCCTATCTCCAAGAATTTGGATCTGTAAAATCATGTAATCAACCTGCAGAGATTATATATTAAAAAAAACGGAACCAAAACTGACTATATAGAACTAGTTCTTCATATAATGCTTTGTGGTGGGTGCACCTGCACTGCATATCTATTTAGTACTAACTACGCACTGCATATCTATTAGAAATGAATTTGTAGAGAGTTTTATTTGAGAATGGAATAATAGTAGATTAGTAAAATTACGATCTTATATTTTTAGCTTCCGCGAATATAGAAACTATCAGAAAAACAAATGAACAAGAAACTAACCCATTCCATATTAGGTACCACTAAAAATTTCAACTGAAGTAGTCACAAAAATTCCAACTGAACCATTATCCATTTCATCTATTCAAATTGCATAATCAGATCATCGAACAACGGATTCAAAAGATAAGAACATAAATTTTGAATCGGCTATCTTGTTTCAGTAAACATAATACCTAAATCATCGAAAACAACTGAGGCAAAGTTATTATATTAAAATGACAGACTCTAAGATCATTCTTAATAACAATAAAGGCACATAATGAAATGCTAAGAGAATTTAACTCCTGTGTCTTTTACAATAACCTCCACCAAAGTGTTTCTAAATCCATGTCTAAAAGGATAAGACTCAAAGTGCCAACTGGATGAAGATAACTACGACGAAACCCCACAAGAAAAGATGTTACAGCACAAAAACTTCCATTTTTCTTCAACAGAAAACCAACAGTAGTACTTGGGACAACAACACATAAGAGAATGTATGTCCTCTACCTGTACGAGATAGATATTTTAGCGGAAGGGGCTTTAGGGAATCTTCTTATTGTTCGAGAAATCTGCCTTAGTAGACGTGCATTTGAAACTCTTGCGACCTTATATATGCATATTGCCATCTCCTCTAAAACTAGGGCATTCTTCAACAAAAACTGTACTAGGTTTGTTTCTTTGTCATACGCCTTGTAATAATCCAAGTCCTCTTTATCAGCATTATGTATTTCCAGTTCCCGTTCTTCCATAGTTATGTCGATGATTTTGACATGGTGCAATAAACAATGGAAAGGGGTCTCAAGAGTTTTCCAATAATCTCCATCTGTATTGCATACCTCAACAAATTCTTCTTCAAACTGCAAATTGAAATGCATTTCATTCAGATACTTTTAAGTTTTAACATGTATAGTAATTAAGAAGCATGAAATGTAAGAGCCAAGAATTAAGAATGATAGAATTTCAACTAAGATGAATCAGGGCACTCACCCAGACAATGAACTCGCTCTTTATCAGTATATTGAGGGTCTCAATGTTTGTTGAACTCCCTAGCATATTAGCTATCCCTCGGAGTTCCCATTCATACAACGCTGTCATCATTGTCAGACTTTTGCCGTTGTAAGTTGGAGCAGGGAGACCTTTTAAAGCTTGAAGTGCTAACACCTTCGCATAAGAAAATGCAATTTGTTGAGAAAGCAATTATAAACAGCACAAAAGATAAATCCTCTAATGGTTTTGTTTTTTCGAATAATGCATATAGCAGGAAACTATATGAGTGTTCCTAAGACATTTAATGGGACTTGTACAGTTGTACTATCAGAAATGGATAACTGAGAGTACAAACATGCTACAAAATTAAGAGCTCGCTAATTTATTTTCATTCGTCAAATATTCTATGAAGTAAAGCATTCTTCAAAAGTTCTCTGAGTCTCTCGAATAAATAATAATTAGTAGCAGATGCTTTATGCATAACTTTTTATAGTAGGTGATAAATACCCAGAGATTGAGTCCATCTGAATAACTAAGGATGTTGTCTATGTTATCACATTAAGAGGAGGCTTGTCTAAAAACTAATTCCTAATTACGAATCTAACTAAACAATGAACACATTAAGCGAAATTGTTTGTAAAGTTATGAAACACTCAAGGAAAGAGCAAATCATGTTTGTTTAGCTATGCTAGGGGTTTTAGATAGACATGTAGCCATCTTTGTGATGCTATCATCTTTTGCTTTGTTTTTGTTTTCTAAGTCTCTTGTTTACGTGTGTCGTGTGGTGTAGATGCCTTTAATTTGTACTGAAAGGGAAGCATAATAGACGGCAACCTAAGGATTTACACATTGGCATCAAAGAGTCCTTATGTAGACTGATGTTTGTAAATCTCATTATTAAGATTAATGCGGTTTCCTTTAACAATTCTTGCTTAGGTTCTTCACATTATTGAGCTTGTAGCATAGATTTTGAGAGCAATGATGTCAACTCTGACCCTTTTCATAGGAGTAAGCTTGTTTGTTGGGATTGGTTATGATGTTGATTTTAGTACGCATATATCAATCTTAGTCTAACAATAAATACTCATCTCTTCTTTTTTCTAGATGACAATCTTGAATTGGAGATTCCATATGCACTTATTCACATGTGATTATTAATTTTTAGTCCGCATAAATTAATTTTGGGGCACATGCTAATGACGGAACCTTGAAGATCATGGCATAGTGTCTGGCAATAAGGTCAAATATGGTAACAATAAGGTTTCAACTTTGAGTCTTTAAAAATTAATTCCGTCTCCTTAAAGTGAACCATTTTCTTCTAAAATGTTTTGATCATTAAGGTTCTGTACCAAATGAATATGGAACATCATCCTGTTATGAATTTTATAATTTTGTTATTTTCAATAGGGGGCAGGATACGTACTTGAGAACTTCTGACAAGGATACTCTCAAAGTATTTTTTATAGTCAGCTTCTTTTGTAAAAAGCAGTAGTCTTCATTTCTCAAGACCATTCCTCCTAAATGTTTTTTTATCATATGTATTTTCGTAGATTCCTTTACAGCTCTACCCACTATTGCCTCCAAAATGATCCATCTCTTAATCATTATTATTTGATCTTCCACTAATTTATATCCTAATACTAATTACTAATAAGGTCAGCCCTAA
This sequence comes from Kingdonia uniflora, assembly GCA_014058105.1. NCBI lineage: Eukaryota > Viridiplantae > Streptophyta > Magnoliopsida > Ranunculales > Circaeasteraceae > Kingdonia > Kingdonia uniflora. The sequence continues at coordinate 702,754 of JACGCM010002221.1, read as the reverse complement.
ATCTAAATTTATTACTTTTCTTTCTTAGGTCTGTATATCTGACTAATAATACCAGAAATTATCAACTCTACCCCAGAAAAAATAAATAGCATATCAGACTGCCTACTGTGAGAAACTCAACCTGGAATATCTAAACAGATAACCCAATATTTAATATTAGCCTTTGGTCTAAATTGTTGGATTCAATTGAAACATGTATCACAAATAAATTTTGAGTTAGAAAAACCTGATACATATCTTCAAATCATGCCTATATCGTCCTTTGCCATGTAAGACGTGGAAAATCTTTTGCTTAGCCAATTCAAGATTTGTTAGAAAAAAATCATAGCAAAAATTCTAATACTTAGAGTAAATGTATGCCGCAGGAAACTTTAGAAGACAGATAGAGTACATAATGAGTCAAATTTAGTTTTGCATTGTAGTTTATACCATGGAAACAGATATATCTAGCATCAGATATATCTCGATAAACATTCCATACTGGAGATGATTTTTGAGATTCTGCAGTTTCTTCATATATGATTCTGCATCGTTTGATTTTTGAGATTCTGTATTTTCTTTTTATAAGATTCTACATCCTTTACAAACTGGCATACTTAACTTACAATATTGTAACCTGAAAACAATAAACAAAGTGAAGTACATATACCTGAACACACGTATTTGATAGTGTAAGATCTTTAACATGACCAATAGCTTCAAGAGGCTTCCACAAAATTTCACAACACTTATCTGCGTTATACCAAGTCCACCCGAATTCTAAACCTAGGCCTACTTGCGCAAGTGATGCCACATTCGTCAAAGAAACTCGTTCAAAAAATTCTCCAGATATATCCAAGGAAACTAGATTTGGAGCATCAATATCCAACTCAAGAAGATTGATTTGATTTATCTTTAAATATTTAAGACGAGGATTCCGAATAGACGAGATATGAATAAAAGCTAGAACATAACAACCCAAAATCTCCAAATTTTCCAGTGTTGGACAACCGGCAATAAGATGATCAATTGAGCCAATTAAGCCAATTGAGCCAATTTCACAATACATAAGACGAAGGGTTTTAACCGAAGGAAGATTTGCGGAGTGGCGCATAAGAAACTCAATCTTGCAACCACAAAGCATTAACGACGTGAGCGAGCGACATTCTAAAATTTCACGAGGTAAAATATAAGTCTTAATCCCCTCCTGCTGACGACTGAAATGCAAATTAACTTCTTTAACTCCCCTCTTCAGCGCGAACATGATCCACTCATGAAAATGACAATCATAGGGCGCAGATATCACAGAACAAAGTTGAAAAGACTCGATCTTGGGAGTTTTTAAGAGAGTTAAGGAGCGATTCAAGTCTTGGAGATACTGGGGTGTGCTGGGGAGTAATGAAAAGTCGAGTTTACGAATGAAATGCCAAAGACCTCTCCATCTCTTCGACAAAATGTCTGTTTGGAAAACATCTTTGATTGGTAAAAACGAAAGGATTTCGAGTTTGATTGAGTCGGGTAAGCTGCTAATGAGGTCAGAACCATCACCACCCAACGCCGCGGTACCGCCACCGCCACCGCGGCGTTGGGTTCTCTGGTGGTTCCTCATTCACACAGTTACAGTCACAACAATGGGGTTTCTCTGCATGTATCAAAAACCTCTTTTAGAACCCTTAAATACAACAGATTGTACTATTAATCAGTAATCAGTAATCAGATAATAATAAAAATGATACTCAGATGTTGTGATTATCTTCTAAAATGAGCAACATTTCCTAGAAGAAATTATGGAATCAAACTAGAAAGAAAGATCTCACCTTGAGTTTCTCAAGTTTCAACTCAGATTTGCATGGCCTCCACTATCAGAGATAGAGAGTTTGGTATTAAGTCATTTTTATTTTTTTATTTTTTTATTTTTTATTTATAATCAGAAACAGTAATCAGTAATCAGTAAACCTTACTTAATAATCAGAAACAGTTACTTATGGCCCCGGAGTGCTCCTACCAGCCACGAGGGCGGAGTATCAATCCATGTCATACAAAAATTTCCATGGCTTAGCAGCAATCTCATGGGCGACGGAGTTAGCACTTCGCGGCATAAAACTAATAAAATGTTCAAACAGGTTTAAGCCGTCTTGTAAAATCGCCTTGGTAGTCTAGGAAATAGCTGCGCCACCATTCTTGCAAAAGTAGTAAATAGCTTCGGCATCAGTTTCGATGATCATCCTCTGGCTTCCGTGTTCCTGTGCCCAGAGGATTCCACTCAGAACTGCTAATGCCTCGCCCTCTTCGCTAGACGCGAATCGGCAAGAGAAAGCGCGGGCTGCACCAAAAACATTGTTAGAATCACGAAGAACTAAACCAATATGATTCAATACATTATCTTTACAGAATGAGGCCTCCACATTTATTTTTTCTCAGCCCAGTTCCAGAGGAACCCAGGAGGCCTTGCTAAAAAACACGCCCGATTTAGTCAAATTGATTTCTTGGCCAGTCGCCGCTCAAAATTTGTCAAGGATCGATTTTATCTCCTACGCCTCCACCATATCCGCACGACAGAAGAGCAGCAATCATCGGCAAAAAAGAAGGTGGGACACCGGGGGGGATCGTCTGGACACTTTTATGCCATGAATACTGCCAGCCACCTCATTAGCTCGCAGAGATCTCGACAGGCCTTCAATCTGGATAATAAAAAGGAAAGGCGACAGTGGATCTCCCTGCCGAAGTCCCCGAGAAGGCGTCAGAAAGCCATGGGCAGAACCGTTAAGTAGTACGGAATACCGAACCGTAGAAATGCATTGTTCAATCCATTGGTACCATGTAGGGATGAAGCCAAGGGCAGCCAGGGATTGGAGTAGCGCACTCCACTCAATTCGGTCGTACTCTTTGGACATGTCCAGTTTTATCCCCATGAGACCGGTCTGCCCTTTTTTCCGCTTCATCGTATGGATAATTTCATGTGCCGCGAGGACGTTATCCGAAATCTGGCGGCCGCTCACGAAGGCCCCTTGGAAGGGGGAGATAATTTTTCCCATGAGGGGTCTGAGTCTAGACAAGAGGATCTTGGAGATGATTTTGTAAACTACATTGCACAGACTAATCGGTCGAAAATCCTGGGGGTTATTACCATTATTGGGTATCATGACCACATGGGTAGTATTGATATGCTTGGGTATAAAACCCGAGGCAAAAAAGGTAGTGACCAACTTACAAATATCTGGTCCCACCACATCCCAAGATTGTTGGAAAAAAATGGCAGGGAAACCATCGGGTCCCGGAGCCTTTAGAGGCCCAATACTATCCAGAGCAGATTTAATCTCCTCCTTAGTAACCTCCCTCATAAGTATTTGCTTGTCCTCCGCAGTGATACACAGACTAAAATTCTGGAGGAAGTCCAGGATTTCCAGCGGGGCGGAGGAATGGTCATATCCTTAAGAAAAATATGTGCAATTTTAACCAGATCAGAGGTCCAAATTCCAGATTCATCATTAATTCAGTCAATAGATTTTTTTTTCCATTGGGCCAGGGTTTGCATATGAAAGAATTTAGAGTTCCTATCCCCCTCCGCCAACCAAGACACTCGAGTTTTCTGTCGCCAGAACATCTCTTCTCAGAGTTGTAATTCCTCTAGTTCCCCCACCAGAGAAGATTTGCGAAGAGCAGAATCCTCATCTAGTGGGAGGGCCTGAATGCGAGAGATTTTATCTTTTAGCGCTAAGAGTCTACTAGGGACGTGACCGAAAAAAAAATTATTCCATGTTCTAAGACCGGCTTTCGTGTTTAAAAGTTTCCCTTTTAACAGTTGGGCAGGGTCCATATTTCCAAACTTTGCCAGAGATTATGGATCATAAGAGGGAATTGGGGATCCCGAGTCCACATGGTTTGGAACCGAAAGCATTTTCTTAAGGTCGAGTATTGTGGTAGAGTGTCAAGACACAACGGGGTGTGATTCGATCCTAGGGCAGGTAAATGGAAAACCTTAGTTGTTGGAAAGATAAGCATCCAATCTGAATTGTCCAGACTTCGATCCAGCCATTCAATGATGTTAGCCCAGCCTTTCCTCCTATTATTTTAGGTAAAAGGGTGGCCAGCAAACCCCAAATCGATCTGACTCACTTTCTGGGTTACTTCCTTGGCAAAAGCGCTTTGAGTTGCACGGAACGGTTTTCCCCCCATTTTATCTGAACTTTCAAAAATAGTATTGAAATCCCCCATAATTAACCACGGACCAACGTACCCATTTGTCATGGTTTCCACCAGTCGCTAACTCTCATTTCGATTCCGTTGATAAGGACTTCCATATAAAAACGAGATCATCCACGAATAATCTGAGGGTTCCGACGTCACCATCACATTAATAATAAAATTATTACAAAAGACCACTTCAATAGAGATATTATCCTTCCACATAACACACATGCCACCAGAGCGTTCCTTAATACTAGTAGCCGGGACATCAGCCCAGTTTGGATACCCAAGATTACGAACCAAAATCTGCATTTTTACAGTGGATCTTTTGGTTTCCGCTAATAAAATAATATCCCCGTTAGAGGATTGAATAAGCTCCTTCAAATGTCGAATTGCCGTTGGTCGGCCCAAACCCCAGCTATTTCAGGAGATAATAATCATACTGGCCCGGGTGGTCTCTGCGGAGCCACCCGAACCCTAGAAGAGATATCTGAAAGAAGGTAAAAACGACGAATCCGATTAAAGGAGATATTTAGAGAATTGTGTACCTGGATGTGAAAAGGTCTGCGAGTACTGGTCTGAGGAGCCTAAAATGGTATATACATCTCGGTTTACTGAGTAGCTGCACGCACTTGTCTTCGAACCACTCGAGCCGACGACGGCGGATACCCAAGAGAAGGATTGATAGTTTACCGAGGTTGTCTAGTATGTTGTGAGCCCGGGTCTCTGGTAGACGAGCTCATCGTCCCCGCCTGGCTCCCCCCAATACCCCCTGTCGGAGATATCACTAGAACCAACTGAAACTCCCCTGAGCTGCTACGAACATAAATCATACCATCCCCCCCCCCCACTAACAGCCCTCTGTCCTCCTACCTCTCGCGTCTTATTATCTCCTCCCTCGTCCCCATCCTCGTCCAAGGGTATCTCTTGTCTCTGGTCCTCCTCCCCTACCAATCCTCTCTCGGCTGAGGGGAAGCATGTCACCTGCAGAGAAAAATGTTCCTCTACAAATATCATATGTCTGGTCTGACTCCCCCCTACCAGGTTAGCTAGGGAAACTCGATTAGCCTCCCCTGTCCACAGTAAGGGTTGTCCTTCAGCCATACCTGCCAGTGCCAGGTCTGCAAGGTTCTCGAAAGTCGTAAAATTTGGGTTATGCTGTACTGGCTGCCATTCTGAGGGTCCCGCCATATAATCATCCCTAAGATCTTCACTGCCTCGGCCAGATCGCCCTAAGGCCATAGTGCCTTTACCCTTATCAAGTCTACTAGGGTGGCCAGATATCAAAGGAGTCTCCCTAGCCGAGATCCCTGTCGGCTCTACACTCTGAGTACGGGGTCGACCCCCCCCCCCCCCCCCCCCCCCCCTCCGTCGCAGCTCTGGTGAAAATCCTCCTAGGGAATGGAAACTACCTGAGGTAGGGTACTCCCCCCTACTTCCCCCAGACTCTCCTCCGACGACGACGAAATCGTACATCCCAATGCCCGGTGTCCCATCTTGAAGACAAAAATTGACTGGGGTACCCTCAAAAATAATATCTATCGGAATGGGTCCACTGTCCAATTCAGCCCAGATAGTCGGGGGAAAATGCCCTGTAGATATCCATAACCACTTTCACTCGATACCCTTTCTTAGTAACTCTCTTATTGCCCGCATTCGGTTTCGTAATTAGCACTTGACCTAGGCTTTGGCCAAACATAGTAAGGAAGCTTGGAGTTCCAAAAAAAGGATCAGGAATATTGAATCTTACCCAGAAAGACACAAATTTGAAGAGCTGTGGATTAATCACCGTTCTAGCCTCACACAGCATAAGGATAAATGCATGTCCATATGGGTTCCAAGGTTGGTTCAGCAAAACAAAATTGTATTCATATGTTGTACGAAATTTGATAATGAAGAACATCTTACCACAAACAATACGTTCAAAAAATTGGACGTTCTCGAAAATCTCCATATTCCAGAAGCTCTCAAGGGCAGAAACTATCTTGGAGAAACCCCAGTCCGTCTCCAAAGCAGTCATACCCACTAATGTGTATTGTCATTTTACTATTTCCTCCTCAACCTTCTCTGATGGAATGCGGACAACCACTGCCCCTCGAGGTTTACGGACAGACAACCTTTCCATGCTGTTTACAAATTCTTGAGTCACCGACAGTGAGGGCATGCTCCCCAAGTATTCAGATAGTCTTAAAAATTAGCCCCGCCACGCAATAATAACGAGCCCCACCATGTATTAAGTCATTAAGTAAGGTTTGCAAAAGATCAATTGAAGTCACTATGAGACATATATAGGTGGGCATATTTTTTTTATTTCTTCAACAAACTCACACACACAAAATGGGCATTTGATCACTGTTCTCATTATTTGGACTCATCATTTAACTAATACTTAACCAACCAAAGCTTCAACAAACCCACTCTCAGACAATTGTATCAACTGAAGTTAAGACCTATGACCCGACCCAAACCCAAATTAATATTTTAGCAGGTCAAAAGGGTCATGTTGGGTTGACCTGTTTAAATTAGAGTCGGGTTTGGGTTTGTATTTTTGACCGATGAACCCATTATGACCCGACCCGTGTAACCCAAACCCGACCCATTTGTCATCTCCGAATATTTATTTGGTCAACTCAAATGGGGTCAAGTCTTTAAACCGAGTGAACATATGTGGTTTGGGGGTGAACCACAATATTTTGTAACTTTGGGGGTAATCCAGATAATGCTTACTTATTTGGGGTAAAATCCTAAAAAGAAAATAACCAAAGTCTTGGATTTAAAGATGATCCAAAATCCTTAACAGTTTGTAGAAATCTATCACTGATAGATAGGTGTTTATCTGCATCCATGTTGGTTAGGCGCCTAAATCTAAAAGTTAAAAGTACTCACGGCAATCTTGGTCCTAAAGGCGAGTCTCCGTCCTCGTTATGGAAGCTTGGAGCTCTACTCTAAATTTGATGTGGACGAGGTCTCAACCCAAGCATTACAAGAGTAAAAAAAACTAATATAGAGATTCTCAGCTGTAGCACGAATGAACTTTAAGTTCGAGTACTACTGCTAAGATGGTAACAGTAAGTGCGTATCTCGAATTTAGTATCTCACACCAAATGTGATAAGAATGCTAGCAATAACAAATAATCACCAACACGTAAGAATTAGATTGAAAACTTCTGAATATGTAAAAACCACGACCTATCTTGAGGATGTAGAAATAATAATATTATTGATTGAGTGACTACCTATTACAACAAGTATTCTCAATAATTTTGTATAGACTCTCTAAATAGAAAAATATATCTTTAATTTGTTCTTCTTTGGTTCTATTTACAGGTCTCATATTATGACCGTTTTATGATCATTATCTCATTTAATGACGAACATTACAACATAGTTTTGATGAGTCTTCATAATAGCTGTGTAACGGTCTGATTCCTCTTTTTTGTAATGTAATTATGGAGTCGAATTGTTTGTACAGAGGTCGATATCAAAGCTTCTAAGAGGTTGAAGGTGGAAATAAGTCCTCACATTAACGAAGCTAGACAAAATCCAGATTCTCTACACTGGAAGTTCCAGTTGAACGGACCTACACTCTTCTGAGTTCGATTGGCCCAAACCTAGACCACCATGATACACAAGCAAAAATTGACCTTCCTTCATCCACAACGGCTACATTGCATGTCATTTCCAACTAAAACCTGATGAAACAATTCTCAGCCGTTGGATAACAATTACTCTTAACTAAAAACCCCGGGAAACCTTCAGTTTTCTGTAACTATTTTCTCCCGCCATGTTATTGATCCTCACTAAAACCCTATCTCACTATCGACCTCACCAAACCATAAACCCTAACCCTAGAAAACCCTATCTCCAAGAATTTGGATCTGTAAAATCATGTAATCAACCTGCAGAGATTATATATTAAAAAAAACGGAACCAAAACTGACTATATAGAACTAGTTCTTCATATAATGCTTTGTGGTGGGTGCACCTGCACTGCATATCTATTTAGTACTAACTACGCACTGCATATCTATTAGAAATGAATTTGTAGAGAGTTTTATTTGAGAATGGAATAATAGTAGATTAGTAAAATTACGATCTTATATTTTTAGCTTCCGCGAATATAGAAACTATCAGAAAAACAAATGAACAAGAAACTAACCCATTCCATATTAGGTACCACTAAAAATTTCAACTGAAGTAGTCACAAAAAATTCCAACTGAACCATTATCAATTTTATCTATTCAAATTGCATAATCAGATCATCGAACAACGGATTCAAAAGATAAGAACATAAATTTTGAATCGGCTATCTTGTTTCAGTAAACATAATACCTAAATCATCGAAAACAACTGAGGCAAAGTTATTATATTAAAATGACAGACTCTAAGATCATTCTTAATAACAATAAAGGCACATAATGAAATGCTAAGAGAATTTAACTCCTGTGTCTTTTACAATAATCTCCACCAAAGTGTTTCTAAATCCATGTCTAAAAGGATGAGGCTCAAAGTGCCAACTGGATGAAGATAACTATGATGAAACCCCGCAAGAAAAGATGTTACAGCACAAAAACTTCCATTTTTCTTCAACAGAAAACGAATAGTAATACCTGGGACAACAACACATAAGAGAATGTATGTCCTCTACCTGCACAAGATAGATATTTTAGCGGAAGGGGCTTTAGGGAACCTTCTTATTGTTCGAGAAATCTGCCTTAGTAGACGTGCGTTTGAAACTCTTGCGACCTTATATATGCATATTGTCATCTCCTCTAAAACTAGGGCATTCTTCAACAAAAACTGCACTAGGTTTGTTTCTTTGTCATACGCCTTGTAATAATCCAAGTCCTCTTTATCGGCATTATGTCTTTCCAGTTCCCGTTCTTCCATAGTTATGTCAATGGTTTTGACATGGTGCAATAAACAATGGAACGGGGTCTCAAGAGTTTTCCAATAATCTCCATCTGTATTGCATACCTCAACAAATTCTGCTTCAAACTGCAAATTGAAGTGCATTTCATTCAGATACTTTTAAGTTTTAACATGTACAGTAATTAAGAAGCATGAAATGTAAGAGCCAAGAATTAAGAATGATAGAATTTCAACTAAGATGAATCAGGGCACTCACCCAGACAATGAACTCGCTCTTTATCAGTATATTGAGGGTCTCAATGTTTGTTGAACTCCCTAGCATACTAGCTATTCCTCGGAGTTCCCATTCATACAACGCTGTCATCATTGTCAGACTTTTACCCTTGTAAGTGGGAGCAGGAAGACCTTTTAAAGCTTGAACTGCTAACACCTTCGCATAAGCAAATGCAATTTGTTGAGAAAACAATTATAAACAGCACAAAAGATAAATCCTCCAATGGTTTTGTTTTTTCGAATAATGCATATAGCAGGAAACTATATGAGTGTTCCTAAGACATTTAATGGGACTTGTACAGTTGTACTATCAGAAATGGATAACTGAGAGTACAAACATGCTACAAAATTAAGAGCTCGCTAATTTATTTTCATTCGCCAAATATTTCTATGAAGTAAAGCATTCATCAAAAGTTCTCTGAGTCTCTCGAATTAATAATAATTAGTAGCAGATGCTTTATGCATAACTTTTTATAGTAGGTGATAAATACCCAGAGATTGAGTCCATCTAAATAACTAAGGATGTTGTCTATGATATCACATTAAGAGGAGGCTTGTCTGAAAACTAATTCCTAATTACGAATCTAACTAGAAAATGAACACATTAAGCGAAATTGTTTGTAAAGTTATGAAACACTCAAGGAAAGAGCAAATCATGTTTGTTTAGCTATGCTAGGGGTTTTAGATAGACATGTAGCCATCTCTGTGATGCTATCATCTTTTGCTTTGTTTTTGTTTTCTAAGTCTCTTGTTTACATGTGTCGTGTGGTGTAGATGCCTTTAATTTGTATTGAAATGGAAGTATAATAGACGGCAACCTAAGGATTTACACATTGGCATCAAAGAGTCCTTATCAAAGAGTCATTATTAAGATTAATGCGGTTTCCTTTAACAATTCTTGCTTAGGTTCCTCACATTATTGAGCTTGTAGCATAGATTTTGAGAGCAATGATATCAACTCTGACCCTTTTCATAGGAGTAAGCTTGTTTGTTGGGATTGGTTATGATGTTGATTTTTAGTACGCATATATCAATCTTAGTCTAACAATAAATACTCATCTCTTCTTTTTTCTAGATGTAAATCTTGAATTGGAGATTCCATATGCACTTATTCACATTTGATTATTAATTTTTAGTCAACATAAATTAATTTTGGGGCACATGCTAATGACGGAACCTTGAAGATCATGGCATAGTGTCTGGCAATAAGGTCAAAGATGATAACAATAAGGTTTCAACTTTGAGTCTTTAAGAATAAATTCTCTCCTTAAAGTGAACCATTTTCTTCTAAAATGTTTTGATCATTAAGGTTCTGTACCAAATGAATATGGAACATCATCCTGTTATGAATTTTATAATTTTGTTATTTTGTTATGAATATAGGGAGCAGGATACGTACTTGAGAACTTCTGACAAGGATACTCTCAAAGTATTTTTAATAGTCAGCTTCTTTTGTAAAGAGAGCTTCTTTTGTAAAGAGCAGTAGTCTTCATTTCTCAAGACCATTCCTCCTAAATGTTTTTTATCTCTGACTCGGACCTTAAGTTGGTATATGTATTTTCGTAGATTCCTTTACAGCTCTACCCACTATTGCCTCCAAAATGATCCATCTCTTAATAATTATTATTTGTTATTCCACTAATTTATATCCTAATACTAATTACTAATAAGGTTAGTCCTAAATCTAAATGTATTATTTTTCTTTCTTAGGTCGGTATATCCAACTAATAAAACCATAAATTATCAACTCTACCCCAGAAAAAATAAATAGCATATCAGACTGCCTACTGTGAGAAACTCAACCTGGAATATCTAAACAGATAACCCAATATTTAATGTTAGCCTTTGGTCTAAATTGTTGGATTCAATTGAAACATGTATCACAAATAAATTTTGAGTTAGAAAAACCTGATACATATCTTCAAATCATGCTTATATCGTCCTTTGCCATATAAGACGTGGAAAATCTTTTCCTTTACCAATTCAAGATTTGTCAGAAAAAAATCATAGCAAAAATTCTAGTACTTAGAGTTAATGTATGCCGCAGGAAACTTTAGAAGACAGATAGAGTACATAATAAGTCAAATTTAGTTTTGCATTGTAGTTTATACCATGGGAACAGATATAAACATTCCATACTGGAGATGATTTTTGAGATTCTGCATCGTTTGATTTTTGAGATTCTGTATTTTCTTTTTATAAAATTCTACATCATTTACAAACTGGCATGCTTAACTTACAATATTGTAACCTGAAAACAATAAACAAAGTGAAGTACATATACCTGAACACACGTATTTAATAGTGTAAGATCTTTAACATGGCCAATAGCTTCAAGAGGCTTCCACAATATTTCACAACACTTATCTGCGTTATACCAAGTCCACTCAAATTCTAAACCTAGGCCTACTTGCGCAAGTGATGCCACATTCGTCAAAGAAACTTGTACAAAAACTTCTCCAGATATATCCAAGGAAACTAGATTTGGAGCATCAATATCCAACTCGAGAAGTTTGATTTGATTTACCTTTAAATATTTAAGGCGTGGATTCCGAATAGACGAGATACGAATGGTAGTTAGAACATAACAACCCAAAATCTCCAAATTTTCCAGTGCTGGACAACCGGCAATAAGATGATCAATTGAACCAATTTCACAATACATAAGACGAAGGGTTTTAACCAAAGAAAGATTTGCGGAGTGGCACACAAGGAACTCGATATTGCAACCACAAAGCATTAACGACGTGAGCGAGCGACATTCTAATATTTCACGAGGTAAAATATATGTCTTAATCCCCTCCTGCTGACGACTGAAATGCAAATTAACTTCTTTAACTCCCCTCTTCAGCGCGAACATGATCCACTCATGAAAATGACAATCATAGGGCGCAGATATCACAGAACAAAGTTGAAAAGACTCGATCTTGGGAGTTTTTAAGAGAGTTAAGGAGCGATTCAAGTCTTGGAGATACTGGGGTGTGGTGGGAAGTAATGAAAAGTCGAGTTTACGAATGAAATGCCAAAGACCTCTCCATCTCTTCGACAAAATGTCTGTTTGGAAAACATCTTTGATTGGTAAAAACGAAAGGATTTCGAGTTTGATTGAGTCGGGTAAGCTGCTAATGAGGTCAGAAACATCACCACCCAACGCCGCGGTGGCGCCACCACGGCGTTGGGTTCTCTGGTGGTTCCTCATTCACACACTTACAGTCACAACAATGGGGTTTCTCTGCATGTATCAAAAACCTCTTTTAGAACCCTTAAATACAACAGATTGTACTACTAATCAGTAATCAGTAATCAGATAACAATAAAAATGATACTCAGATATTGTGATTATCTTCTACAATGAGCAACATTTCCTAGAAGAAATTATGGAATCAAACTAGAAATAAAGATCTCACCTTGAGTTTCTCAAGTTTCAACTCAGATTTGCATGGCCTCCACTATCAGAGATAGAGAGTTTGGTATAATAAGTCATTAAGTAAGGTTTGCAAAAGATCAATTGTAGTCACTATGAGACATATATAGGTAGGCATATTGGCAATTGACCCCTAAGTTGCAATATATTGTGGTTCACCCCCCAAATCACATTTGTTCGCCTGGTTTAGAGAGTTGACTTGGTTTTGTTTTTTTTTAACTAGAGGAATCCGAGCCACTGGCCAGATTGTCAATTCCCGACTAGATCTTGTAGAGTCGTGAAACCTGTTCGCAAAGCACACAAACTTGGGTATCTTGGCACAAGGCCAGCGGGACTTAGTACCAACCTCGAAGCTCACAAGTGGTGAGAATCGAACCCTGCACCCTAGATAGATTTTACCCTATTTTACAAGTAAGTGGTAGTTTATTTCGTTTTACTTGACATGGCAAGATAAAATAGTATGAACTTATATTCTCAGGGCTCAGGCAACTCAAATGGGATCAAGTCTTTGAATCCAGTGAGCATATGCGGTTTGGGGGTGAACCACAATATTTTGTAACTTTGGGGGTAGTCCAGATAATTCTTACTTATTATCTGGATTTAAAGATGATCCAAAATCCTTAACAGTTTGTGGAAATCTATCACTCAATACTCCCCCCACACGCTATGATAGATAGGTGTTTATCTGCATCATCCATGTTGGTTAGGCGCCTAAATCTTGCTAAAAGTTAAAAGTACTCTCAACAATCTTGATCCTGAGGGGGAGTCTCCGTCCTCGTTATGGGAGCTTGGAGCTCTATGACAGACTCTCATCCCAAGCATTACTAGAGTATAAAAAGCTGATATGATATGGAGATTCTCAGCTGAAGCACGAACTCACTCCAAGTTCAAGTACTATTGCTAAGATGGTAACTGCCTAATTTCGGATCTCGAATTTAGTATTCACACCAAATGTGATCAGAATGCTAGCAATAACAAATAATCACCAACACATAATAATTAGCGTAAAAACCTCTGAATAAATAAAAATCACGACATATCTTGAGGATTTAGAAATAGTAATTTTGTCCCTAATTAGTTCATCATTGCTCTTATTTATAGGTCTCATATTATAACCGTTTTATGACAATTATCTCATTTAATAACAAACATTACAACATAGTTTTGACGAGTCTTCACAATGGTTATGTAACAGTCTGATTTCTCTTTTCTGTAACGGATTCTTTAATATCGTTATATGATTATAGAGTCAAACTGTTTGTACGAATGTCGATATCAAAGCTTCTAAGAAATTGAGGATAGGAATAAGTTCTCACATTAACGAAGCTACACAAAACCCAGGTTCTCTACACTGGAAGTTCCAGCCGAACCTACACTCTTCCGAGTCTACCGGAGTTTGAAACCCCCACCATGATACACAAGCAAAAATTGACCTTCCTTCATCCACAACGGCTACATTGCATGTCATTTCCAACTAAAACCTGATGAAACAATTCTCAGCCGTTGGATCACAATTACTCTTAACTAAAAACCCCGCGAAACCTTCAGTTTTCTGTAACTATTTTCTCCCGCCATGTTATTGATCCCCACTAAAACCCTATCTCACTATCGACCTCACCAAACCATAAACCCTAACCCTAGTAAACCCAATCTCCAAGAATTTGTATCTGTAAAATCATGTAATCAACCTGCAGAGATTATATATTAAAAAAAACAGAACCAAAACTGACTATATAGAACTAGTTCTTCATATAATGCTTTGTGGTGGGTGCACCTGCACTGCATATCTATTGAGTACTAACTACGTCACTGCATATCTATTAGAAATGAATTTGTAGAGAGTTTTATTTGAGAATGGAATAATAGTAGATAGTAACTGTAAGAGCCTAATTTCAGATCTCAAATTTAGTATCTCACACCAAATGTGATCAGAATGCTAGCAATAACAAATAATCACCAACACATAATAATTAGCGTAAAACCCTCTAAATAAGTAAAAACCACGACCTATCTTGAGGATTTATAAATAATAATATTATTAATTGAGTGATTATCTATTACAACAAGTATTCTCAATAGTTTTGTATAGACTCTCTAAATAATAAAAATTGTCCCTAATCAGTTCATCATTGCTTCTATTTATAGGTCTCATATTATGATCGTTTTATGACAATTATCTCATTTAATAACAAACATTACACATAGTTTTGATGAGTCTTCATAATGGTTATGCAACAGTCTGATTCCTCTTTTCTGTAACGGATTCTTTAATATCGTTATATGATTATAGAGTCAAACTGTTTGTACGGAGGTCGATATCAAAGCTTCTAAGATATCATAGCTTCTTTACACTGGAAGTTCCAGTCGAACCTACACTCTTCCGAGTCTACCGGAGTTCGAAACCTCCACCATAATACACAAGCAAAAATTAACCTTCCTTCATCCACAACGGCTACATTGCATGTCATTTCCAACTAAAACCTGATGAAACAATTCTCAGCCGTTGGATCACAATTACTCTTAACTAAAAACCCCGGGAAACCTTCAGTTTTCTCTAACTATTTTCTCCCGCCATGTTATTGCTCCTCACTAAAACCCTATCTCACTATCGACCTCACCAAACCATAAACCCTAACCCTAGAAAACCCAATCTCCAAATTTGCTTCACTACAAACCCTAATCCCCAATTTACACCTCTCGAATCAACAACCACCAATGATTCCTCCAAACCCACGAACGAGATGGAAAGAGGTCTCGAATTCGAGACCGGGGGGTACTTTTTTCGCCACGAGAGCGCGATAGGTCGAGACCTTGGGGTCCTCGCTGCGCATCACTATAAGAAGTCGAAAGGGAGTCTTCGAGTTCTTGATGCGATGTGTGGGTGTGGGATTCGGTCGCTTCGGTATTTAGTTCAAGGTGAAGCTGACTTTGTGTTGGCGAATGACGCTAATGAGGATTGTAATGGGATTATTTTGTCGAATTTGGCGAGGGGAGAGAGGGGTGAAGGGTTAGAGAGTGGGGAGAAATGGGTGGTGAGTCATTCGGATGCGAATCGAGTTATGAGAGAGTGTTATTTGAAGAGGGATTTGTTTGATCTTATTGATATTGATTCGTTTGGGAGCGATTCTTCATTTTTTAGGTCTGCATTTGATGCTTTGAAGTTTGATGGTTTGATTTATGCTACATCTACTGATGGGTATTCTTCCGGAGGACATCGGCCACACCAGTGAGTTTGTTTTCTCATTAACTTGATAGAAGCATTTGTAAATACGAACATTATTGAACTGCTTATCTATTTAGCTAAAATAGGTGATCCTATAGGTTTTCCAGTTTTCCTAGTAGATTTTATGTATTATCTGTATTGGCGTACTTCATAAATGAGAAAATACGAGCCGTATCAAACACCTTGAGTTTACTATCACAGACAACGTTTTACCACAATCTAAGCCCGTAGAATGTACCCCTGTCCCTAAAGCCTTTCTTAAATTCTCGGAAAGAGTTTGTGATACACTCCCAATGCTCGCAAGACCCAAATGCCTTAAATGAATGTGGAAACTCCTCAGTTTAGCATCAGTTGATTCGTTGAGATGCTTGACACTAGTATATCCATTTCTTTTTATATAAGAACTGGTAACCCGCCTCAACAGTCAACATGTTGACTCAGTGAAAGTGTCTAGGAGGCAATCGCACCCGCTTAATAAATGAGCCTCGTTGTTTTGTTCTATCATGCAATCCTAAAAAGAACAAGGTTACTGCATAATGTGCTCTAATATATTTCCACTAACAAAAGTGTAAGAGTTAAACACATGTTTTGTGCTCTAATGTATTTCCACATGTTTATTGCATCAATTTCACTAGTATATTACTCATCTTATGGAGTACCAAATCTGCCTCAATTCTTATCTTATTTGCCTGTCTTAAAATAAAGTGTAGATGACTAAGAACAAAGTATACATTATTACTGAATTTTTCAATAGTATTTCGTTTTATTGGGTGCTCAATATTGTATGCCAATATGATTCAACTTGACATTTATAGGTGTGCCTTTCTTTCTCTAGTTCTTTAGCTTCATACGGAGCATATGTTCGCCCTATGCCATTTTCAAATGAGGTTGGTTTACGAATGCTTATAGGTGGGGCTGTACGAGATGCTTCAGTGTTAGGTTACCACGTTTCACCACTATTCTCATACTATTCGTACCATGGACCTATATTCAGAGTCATGCTCCAAGTTAACCGGGGAAAGCTTCCTGAGAGCAAGTGAGTCTCATATTGGTATTCATTACAGTTAGCAGTACAACTGTATTGATTGTCTGACAATTTCTTGTTTTTACAGGCATTACGCTTTCATCAGCTACTGTAAATTATGTGGGAATTCACAAGCATTTTCATGGGGTAAACTTGGAAAGATGTCCTGCCCTTGCAGCAATGGAGAGGTTTACCCTTGATCTTTCATATATTAACTGAGAATGAGAGTTTAAAAGCTGAAGAGATCCATCTAGTTTTATATGCCAAAATATGCCTGGTTTCATGAGATTGAGTCCAAAGTTGAACTATACTTTTTTTTAATGGCAAAATATTTTTATTGATAAAACTATAATAAATTTTTGCACGCCACATATTCATTATATGAAATACGAGTCTTCCAAAATATACCATTTATTTGCAAAATCCTGGTTGATCTTATCTCTTCATAGGAATTGCTAAACTGCATCATGCTTTCTCAGGTTTCTCAATCGCTGGTTGTCTCTGGCCCTATGTGGACTGGACCTCTTCATAATACTACCTATGTTACCGAAATGTTAAGTTTGGCTGAACAGTGGGGATGGGCAGGCCAAGGTAAAAGCCCAGGCACAGACACTGATTTGAAGAAGCTGTTAGAACTGATGATTGATGAGAGTGACCCTCACTTACAATTTGGATATATAAAACTTGATGAGGTTTTTATGTTGATTTTATCTGTGTCATGACTCATGTTCTAGTACATTAATTTTCCAACACTAAACATTTTTAGTGTCAACTCTGGCTGTTGTAACTTCAAATGTCTGAATTGGAATATCTCTGTTCTTAACATTCCAGGTAGCTAGCCGTGCAAAGATAAACTCTCCTCCCCTCAAAGACATGATGAGCATTCTCCATAAGGTAATTATCTACTTCTATCTTGTAGTCTATTAATATGCTTTTGAGATTAATGTCAATAATTATTAAAGGAAACAATTTTTAACTACTCCAAACATTAACGTGTTAGAAAAGGTAGTTCTAACAGATGCATATAACGGTAACTTCTCAGTCTATGCTTCATTTCTCAGAGATTGACAAGCTCTGTTGTTCCGATCACTTAAACTAATTGTCTTAAATTGTTAAATATGGTGGCCCGACTGGAATCGCCGCTATGTACCAGCTCTTCAATTACCTTCATAACGTGTAAAAGAGTAAATTTGATAGTAACCGTCCTTGCCAGTTACATGCCCTAAAACCATTGTCTCGATCAATACTTCTAGTCAATGTTTTGATCCTAAGTTTCATCTCAACTCTTCCTGTATTTTATCAGAGAAATCTACAACTTAGTTGAATTATTTAACTATTTGTATTTGTAATGTATGACTGGTGAATTGGTGTAGATATTTGTTGTTCAGTGTTTCTAAACCATGTTCCTTGCAGGAGGGATATGCTGCTAGCAGGTCTCATATATGCAATAATGCTTTAAAGACGAATTGCCCAATGGCAGTTATAATAGAATTAGCAAAAGATTTCCAGCGGCGTTGAATGGTTCAAGTCCCAATGTTTGTTATAGTAGCAGGAGGCTTCCAGATAGTTTTGTGCATGTCCTAGATAAACCAACTATGGCTTATTGCGGCATTTACAAACCCAAAGACTCCAGAACTGGATTAGGTTGCAGCTATTAGGAGAATGGACTTGCTGAAATGGCTGATGTAAGGTCAATCATATTTTTGTCAGAAGAAATTCGCATTCTAAGCCTTTAAGTTCTGAAGAATGGATCTAGTTTCGGACAAAGCAACGGGTACACCTTATCCATTGGTGAGTTGTGACTTCCAATTTCATGTAGATCAGTTTGGACAAACACAACAAATAAAGTTTTTTTTCCATCCATTGTCTAATAGTTGAGCAAAATAATGTGACTCAATCACTTAATACTTTTATGAGGATCAGTTTATCGGAATTCATGTGTTTGAAGTTAAGCAGACTTGAAGGATTTGGCGCTGTCCATAAAGAATTACACACACATTCAAAATGACGAAGCAATGTGCGATAACCATGATTTAATTTGAGCAAAGAACATAGGGTTGTAATTATAACTTTTTCATATATTTGGAAGGATAAATATTTTGGCAAAACACATTTATGAAAGGGGCGCCACTAAGCCATTTTGGAGGCCATGGAGAGCCATGACTGCCATTTCAGGGTTTATGGAGGATCATAATACAATTAGAACGTATTTATGAGGTTTTACGTTGTTTTTATTTTTTTGAGATTTTTCCCTGGAAATCCATGTGTAAGCACACAGATTTCTTTTCAAAATTTTGGTTTTTCTATGATCGTGATTTGGGCGCCCTATGCCATTTTGAGGATCAAGAAGACAATAATACGATCATTTTGGGGATAACATATGTTCATGATACCGCTTAGAACCTTTTTAAGCGCCCCTGGGCCAGTCCGGGCTAAATGAGAGCCTTTCTTTAGCTCTAGGTCACAAGACCATGTTGGTTTGCGATAAAGGTGCTTTGTTAACAACACAACGGTCCGGAATGCCCACCCCACCCAACCCAACTAAGTCGACAACCGAAATTCAAGGAGGACAATTGATAAGAGTGATTCAGCCAGACTCCGAGCAAGGCATTTGGATTTTCACAAATCCGAACAGTTCAGAATTGGGTCCAAAAGTGAACAAACAAAAACTATATGCCCTGTGCATGATCACACAAAATTACCCATCTGCAACAAATTATTCATCCCAACTCACCTCGCGTGAAGAAACAAATAACAAAAACACTAAGCTATTGCATGTTACAGTATGGAATGCAGAAGCTTAACATAGTTCAAATTCAAATTTTACTTTGTGAAAATAGTCTTGGCATCATTCAATAACAGGCATGCGAAAATATTCTCCAGGTAATGTGAAAACAAAAATAGGAAGGATGTAGTTCTCAAAGCTTTAAAAGATAGATAGAAATCTTGACTACAAAGGCTAGTGCTCAAACAAACTACACTCCAGCACGAACAGGTGGTGGGGCTCCTGGAGCTCCAGTTGGGCGTGGTCCTCCTTGCTGGGGCTTTGGTGTGTCCTCCTGAAACAACAGAAAACATGATAAAATGAATCAGTTGAATAACATGCGTATCTTGAACACAATAAGAGTACTTAAAGTTTAATACATGGCACATTCAGTTAACCCCAGCTTCCCCCCTCAAAAAAAAAAAAACAATGATAACAACGCAAGCACAATGTCCTTATTGATATTGAGAACTTTGATTTATAATCTTAGATGGAGCCTCTAAAAAACCCTCAGTTCATGGTTTGCTAGACATTTCTATGGCACATCAATTGTAAGTAGCCGCAGGGTAAGATCCCTTATTTCAGGTTCAGTAGAGCAATCAGGCCACCAATTTCGACCATAAATAATATTCTGGGCATGATTTGATTCCAATGCTGTGAGTAGTAAGAAAAGGCGCTAACAAGTTTCAGAAATCTCACAATTTAATTTAACTGTGATAATCGCTTGCGAGATTACGATTTACAACAGTGATTCACTACTTATAATCTATCTCAAATAAAAAATTTCTTTTTTTGACTCTTGATTATCAAATATACATGTAATTATTGGATATCAAGCACTCTAGACTAACATATGGAATAGAATCAATAGATATGAGAGATTGATATATTGATTGAAAACCCTGAGGTTGTTGTAGGTTTCTCTTGGTCAACACTGTAACTGGACACGTGTCAGACCAAGTCATACAGGTCCAACTCAGTCCAGGCCTTGACCTAGACCAAGTCAGACCGGCTCAGACTAACTAAAAGTTGTATAGCCCATTTTTTGGTCAAATTTAGTCAAAAAAAATATATTTAATTCTTATTGACTTACCCTGGGGGACTTCTCTTTTTTTTTTATGAAAATATTTTTAAATTTTTTTGAGAACGGGTGTTTTGTATAAGAATATTGACTAACTTAAGAATATAAATTAATACCTACTTAAGTATTTTACGATAGCTTATAAGATATTAATAGTATGCCCGTAGGATACTAATTATCCTGACCAAGGAGGGTTCATAGATAATACGAAAACCAATACTAATTTAGAATACGGGTGAGAGTCATATCTAAATCACGATTAAAAGTCAGGGACACTAATTAGAGATCAATTGAAAATTAACTTAGTCTTATTTTCTAAAAACTTGGTGTCTGAGGAATCAATTTTACGTATCTAAGTACAATTAGATGATAATTGATAACATTTAGAGGTATACAGGCACTAATAGCAACTTATAGTACCCATAAAATGTTAGTTCAAATATAGGACTAATCTACCTATCTTGTGAAATCAACACACTTCGGGGTAGGAACACTTGTCAGCTAAACATCTAATAATACCCATCATATTCGTAGCAAATAGGGTCATTTGGCTAGAATATACATACTTAAAGAACTTTAGAGATTAAAACACTTTAATTGTTAGAATAAGAAACGCACACATCGAGTGTTTTTGAATAACAATTTTGGCTAAGATTCTATTAAAACGCACATCTAAGATTAAAATCATCATTTTACGGGGTAAAATTGGGATTTATTCTTTAGAAAAGAATTTCATAAGTATTAGAATTTGAACACGATTCAACTATAACATAATTAAAAATTATTTATCTTATGCTATTTTAAGTACTATGATCTGTCTATATGCATTTAAAATATTTATTAAGAATTGCTACTAATTGCGGTCTACATTTTTGCATAACCAAATATCTGTAAAAGATCATCGTCACTGCACTGAAGATCCCGTAAATAAAGCAAAGGCTTTGTTCATCCTCCGTCACCATATTCAGGATGACCTGAAGACGGAATACCTCAACAAGATTGAGCCAGTTGACTTATGGGCAAGCTTGAAGGGGCGTTATCATCAGCAAAAGACCATCATGCTCCCAAAAGCTACCAATGGAACAACATTCGGTTCTAAGATTTTATGACCGTCGCTGCTTACAACTCAGCATTTCACAAAATCATTTCTACACTTGAGATGTGTGGGAAGAAAGTCACTGATGTTGAAATGGTAGAGAAAACTCTATCTACTTTCCATGCTAGCAATATTGCGCTTCAGAGGTAATATTGGCGAGAGAACATTATGACTCGCAAAGTTTTGATTCATGCACTGCTCCTCTCTGAGCAAAACAATGAACTCACAAAGTTTTGATTCGTTGCCCGAATCACACAATGTTCAATTTCAGGAAAACAACAATGGCAGTCAGGGACACAAACATGGAAAGGGCACGGAAGGATACAAGTGAAACAAGAAGGGCGGGAACCAGAAACCCAATGGCCCAAAGAAAGGTAAAGGATTTAAGAAATTCGACAAACCAAGAAAAAAAAGAGAGGAAAAGAAGCCAAATTAGGGATCTCATTACTTTAATTGTGGTGGAAAAGGACACTGGGCACGGGATTGCCGGTCACCAAGGGTGGCCAGAGATAAGAAAGTTCAGACTCACCATGCAGTTATTGATACTGACTCCACCCCTATGGGGTTTGCAATATCAGACTTCTTCAGCGATACCGATGCCAGCATGGAAAACGTACGGAGTAATCAGTAGCGATATCTCAGTAGATGTGTGATGTCACAGTAAAGAGCACTAGTAGTTTCATTTCTTTAGTTGCAAATACTCGATTTACTTTTTACTAGTATTTTTTTTATTGTGTTGGGAACAAATCATTTATGTTTAATAAGTGCTCGTGACACACACTCAGTATTTATCTATGAAATTTTACTTTTGTTTTAATTGTGATTATTTAAATTATTGTTTAGTATTGTAGTTAATTTGTTGTATAAATAGTTCTTAATCTGCTATATAATACACGTAGCCCATGGATCTCTCTACTCATAGAGCACTAATTGATAATATGGCAAGTCACGACACGTCTTGTTGACAGTGCTACCACGCACCCTATCCTTTGAGATAAACGGTATTTCTCAAATTGACCGCGTATGTCAGGGACATTCAAACTATTACTGGGTCAACCAGTATCATAGAGGGTTTGGGGAGCGCCACGCTATTACTCCGTAACGGTACGATACTGAGTATCAACTCTGCGTTGTTTGCTAAAAAATCTCCCGAGAATTTACTAAGTTTTAAAGACATACATGATAACGGTTATCAAGTAAAAATGATAGGAGATGGCGAGAACCAGTTTCTATGCATCACCTATTTGCCTAACGGTCGGAACTTATATGTATGCCTCAAGAGTTTTATTCCACTGTTTTCTTGCATGTCGAAACATATGCATTTACTAATTTTTCTCCGTTACAAGAGAAAACGTTTAGGATTTGGCATGATTGTTTCGGACATACTAGACAACGGATGATGAGAGAAATTATCAATAGTACCTCAAGACATTCACTCACAAGAGAAAAGATTCGAGTTTTGTAAGATTGCCCATATAACGCATGCTCTCAGGGAAAGCTTATAGTCCAAACTAGCAAGACCAAGGCGGAGTTGGAATCTCCAGCCTTTCTCCAACGTATACATGGAGATATATGTAGACATATATATCCACATAATGGTCCGTTTAAGTACTATATGGTCTTAATTGACGCATTTGCGAGATGGTGAGACGTTTGCCTATTGTCATCTAGGAATATGACATTTCCACGGCTGCTTGCCCAGATTATCCGATTGCGGGCTCATTTCCCAGATCACCCGATCAAATTAGTGAGATTTGACGGCACTAGCAAGTTTACCTTAGAGGTTTTTGTTGATTATTGTACCGCTAATGGGATAGATGTCGAGCATCTAGTACCCCATGTCCATACCCAAAATGTAATGGCAGAGAATCTAATCAAGCGATTGCAGTTAATCGTTAGCCACTGTTATCAACACGCTCAAGAGCTATTTGGAGCAATTTTGGCAATATTAGGTTCTCTATCTTGTTATTATTGGATTATTTGCTTTGCGGAGATGTACGATCTAAATTTTTTTATTTTTTACATGCTTTATATTGTAAATCTACTATTTACGTGTGAAAAAATAATGTTTACCCTTGTAAAGGGTTGTTTTGAACGGGGTATTATGGGACAATTTTGACATCGAAATTGCACAATATTATTTTTGTTGCGATCCTTGCAATCTCACATTTCCGATGGTATATTACAACACTCCATCGGGAGATGCCTCTGTAGATAGAAAATTGGCGTTGAAAATAGGCAGTTCACGGCCAAAAATAATGTTTTGACGGCTCATCTCATCATCAGGTCATGCTGACGTCATCATACCTTTAGGGTTTTTTTAATAATAATATTGTTGACGTCATCCAGGGTTTAACCAGATCCAAATATGAAAACCAAACCAGATCAGACATAAACCATATTAGCTTTGGCGACGTGTCATTGACACGTGGCAGGTGGACCCCACGTGATGACATGTCATATTGTAGCAGTGACACGTGCCACGTGTCACTGCAACAATGATGACACGTGTCCCTCTACATTATGACATGTCATCACATAAGTTTTACCTGCGACGTGTCACTAACACGTGAGCAAGTGGGGTCCACATGCTATGTGTTAATGCCGCATCAGCACGTATGTGGTCCACATGCCACGTGTCCCATATATGGTCCCACGTGCCACATGTCGACAATGAACACTGCCACTTCAACTGTGGGTCCCACCCCCTGCCACGTCATCAATGTTAATCTGGTCTGGGTTTGATTTTCATAATTGGATCTAGACCGGGTTTAAACCCTAAATGACGTCAACACTATTATTATTAAAAAAATAAACCCTAAAAAGATAATAACGTCAGGTCATAGGGATGACTTGATCAGCGGTCAAAACATTATTTGTTGGCCCTAAACTGCTTATATTCAACAACAATTTCCCGTCGACAAGGGGAATCTCCCGATGATGTGTAATATACCACCAAAAAGATGAGACTGCACGGATCGTAACAAAAATAATATTGTACAATTCTGATGTCAAAATTATCCCTTAAAATCCCGTTCAAAACAATCATTAAAATAGTTAGAAAAATGGTAAGAATTTGTTTTTTCGCCAAACTTTCATTTTTTCGAACGTAAATAGTAGATATAAACACTAGGCATGAGATCATCAATATACAGCATGTAAAAAACGAAAATAATTTTAAATCATAACTCTCCACAAAGAAATTGATCCAATTATAACGAGAAAAAATCTAATATAGCCAAAAATTCCAAAATCGTTCTAAATATCTCATGACCATGTTAATAACGTGATAACAGTGACCTAGCGATTAACTGCAATCGCTTTATTAGATTCTCCGCCATCATATTCTGGTATGGACATGGGGTACTGGATGCTCGACATCTATTCTATTAACTATACAATAATCAACAAAAGCATGAGGTAAACTCGTCAGAGCTGTCAAATCTCACAGATTTGATCGGATGATCCGTGTTGGATATTAGGCACTCTAGACTAACATACACATGTACTAAGAATAGATTAGAGAAAAGAGAGATTGATATATTGACTGAAAACCCTCAGGTTGTTGTAGGTTTCTCTTGGTTACAATACTGAACCCTTATTGGGATATAAATACTCTCCATAAACTCCCCCCATAAAGCCCTAGCTTGCATTGGCTTGTTAGAAGCCCAATACGACACAACAACCCAGTTGGGTTCCCACCTTGGGCCGGACTTAACTCCTAACAGTAATGTATTTTTCTTACTAATTTAGTTTGTCTCACAATACTCATACAATTTTAACTTTCTAAAGCGACTTCAATCTTAAGAAACTATGATATTCTTCACAATGCATTAATTTACGTTGAAATTAATAATATGATCCCAAGCCTTAACTTCTAACTAAAGTTGTAGTCCATGAATTGCAAATAAGAACTACAAGTACCTTAAATATCACATCAGTCCCTTATCAACAAAGTAAGGTCAAAATTAGGCCAAATTAATAAGAAAAAAATAATAACTATAGCTGAGTACCATCTCAACAGAATTAGCTCGTGCTAAGTTATTATTTCAAACTCATGAATGTTTTTCTGCTCCACTAATCTAAAATTTATTATTTCAAACTCATGAATATTTCGTAAGTGCATTATTCACAGTAAGCGACCATTATGTCAATCGCAACAACAGCAAGTCAGGTACTACCAGATAGAAGCAGAAAACAACAATAAACAAGAATATATCTATAATGGATTTCAAAAGAAAGGAAACGTACCCGGCGTCTAAAACGCTGAGGAGGATCACGCTTCCTTCGATCAATGCGAGAGCGAACACGGACCACATGAGAATGGATAGCACACGACACACAGTACTGCATCTTAGCATACAGCTTGGGAAGAGTGTACCCTAAAAACCCATTAAAATGTTTCAGTTTTCTAAGCAAAAAAATGAAACTTGCAAACACAACAAGCTAAACATACCGTCATAGACACAAGCTTCCTGAACATCTCTAACTGCAGCTTGCTCCACAATGTTCCTCACAAGAAACCTCTTGATAGCCTTGTCCTTTTCACATACAAAACCACAACTATAAGATTTCACAATTAAATCGAATCGACCCCAGATAAAAATGTGATTATAGGATATCGAATTCAATCAATATGAGGGTATCCCAGATTTCCAAATAACAACACATATCATAACATCATATAACAGTGAAGATCTAACATTGAAAGAAGGAGAGATTGAAAGGGGTACCTTAGGGCAACATTTGCCACAGTTAGAGCAACGGATGAAGCTAGTGTGACCACGCCCATGCTTGTTGCGTCCACCATTTCTGCGCTTAAACGTCTGCAAAATCACACAAAAACGATTGATTGTAACTTGAAAAAAGAAGAAGATCAAATATTAAAATTAGGGTTTATAAGATTACCATTTCAACACAAAGTCTGTGATTTCCCCCAAATCTGAAGCTCTTGCGCACCACTCTCTGATCAACTAATCTCTCGTTTGATAGGGTTTTGGTTTAGAGCTGCTAGAGTAACGTTGATTATAACGACGTTTCTCAAAAACAACAAAATTCGAGATGTAACTTCATATTCGCGCCAAATCATATGCCAATTTTAGAGGCTTTTGTGTTGCTCCCCTCTAGTTTGGTAAGGATGGCACAGTGTCTCGGTGGATACCTCTTGGTACAATGCAGATTCCCGAGTGGCTATGGTTTTTTTTTATTAAGTATCACCTCTCTATTATTATTTGTGTAGGTTACGACTCTTCCAGAGCAACTGACCCGGAAGAAGCAGAGGCGATTTCTCAAAGTAGGTCTGGAGAGAGTTCTGGTTCGTATTGATTGTCTTCGTCTTGTTAAAGCTTTTGATGCAAAATCCACATATTTTTCCTAGAGTGCCTCACTCGACACCAAATATGTTGTCTTTAGTGTCACGCTTTTTGGAGTTAAAATTTGAATATATTAGTCGTTTTATGTAATCTTGAGGCACATGCTTTAGCCACCAAGGGTGTCAATTTCCCCTTTTTGTTAGAGCGTCTCTAGCAGCGAGTGTGGGTTTGGGTGTGGGTTCTGACACCCTGGCCCACCAAACCCACAACTCGCACCTGACCTCTCCCAGCAGTCAGTGTGAGTTGCCAACATGTATTTTATTTTTTTAAAATTTGAGGAGATTAAAACACTGCACAGTGTTCCTTTTACCGCGTGAGGTTCCAATCACCGCCAAATCTAGTGTTTGTAAAACTCTAAAATAAAAATATTGAAGAGATTAAAACGTGGTGTTCATTTTACCGCGCTGTAATCTAAACACCGCCACACTCAATTTTTTTGAGTGTGAGCTCCTCCCACTCAGTTGAGTTACTGTAGCGCCAAGTCACCCAACTCACACTCAAACTTGAGTTGCTGGGAGACGTTTGAGTGTGGGTTTGCAAACCCAACTCAACCCACACCCTGCTACAGATGCTTTTAGCTTTATGCCTACGAAGACAGCAAACAGTAAACTTGGTAAACTCTTTAACCTCTTATACGCCCCTAGGGCAGGGCTACCTATTTTACCCTTTAGCTTAAAAAAATTGATTAATCCGGCACTAATTAATAAGAGGTGCATTGCCAAGATCACAATTTAGAAGGCGCTTTTTAATCATATTACAGACATGCTATGCACTAGCAAAAATTTCAGCGCTCCAAATGCAGTACGTTCATTACAAAATTGCATCTCAATAACATAACATTCAACCCAAACTGCAAATAAAGAATAGTATGCAAAACATCAAAATCAACACCTTGTAATAACTAGTTCAAATTCAGACAAGTACTTTTAAGTAAATGATTTTCACAGCATAGCATTCATTTATCTCGGAGACCAGAGAAACTACACTTCAAAATAATAGTAGAAACATTTAAAAGCAAACAAAATCTGGAATGATTACAGAAGGCTGTCTCTAATAACAAGCTACTACTCAAGCGCGAACAGGCGGTGGGGCTCCTGGAGCTCCACCAGGACGTGGTCCTCCCGGTCCTCCTGCTTGTTGAGGCTTTGGTGTGTCCTCCTGATCGAAAACAAACACATGAAATTAATAAAAGTGCATACGATATGATGAATCGCATTCAACTTGAATACATCAATAGCTTTAAGAAAAAAATAAGCAAGAAAATAATATGCATTTTTATACTGCGGGCAAACATTCTAGCTTAAAAGGAAAGCCTAAATGTCCTTATGCATATCATTTCCAAGACACCTCTATGACATACATCAATCAAATGCAGAAGTTTAAATTAAACATTTTGCAAATAGACGGCTTTTTAGTAGTAGTTTTTTTTTTGCAAGGCAACTTTTTAGAAGTTCACTAGACAGCATACCTATTTCAAACAAAAAATGAATCTCATATTACAATAGACATTTATTAACCAACATTATGGAATTTTGAACCACACGGTTTAAAAGAACTGCGATATTGGCTAGTAATTTATTTGCATATTTTATGCAATTTAAATATTTGATTGTAAGTAATTCGCCCGCAATTTATTTGTATGTCTCACGCAATTTAGGATTGTCACTAATTAGACTTTCATGCTAGGTATCTACTCTATTCTAAACTAAAATAGAATATAGAAGGATAAAGGGAAAACTATGTGATAGTTAGTACTAGTGTGCCTTGGTTAGCATGCATTGAGCAGTACATGCTTGCTAATCGTAAAACTAAAGATGTTGCCCATCTGGCGACGAATAGGCTAGACGTCTGTTAAAAGGTAAAGTATTTTAGTTGACTCAATATACTCAAATAATTAGGTGGAAACTACAAAACGTCATTTAATGCACTTCTCTACTTCTTTTTTACTAATTTAGTTCAACTCACAAAACTCAATTAGTCATATAATTTTTCATGGTTAACTTTAATTTTTCACCTCTGAGGTTTAGACATGTAGATCTAACTTCTAAGTAAACTTTGAGTGCATGAATGGCAAATAACATACACAAGTTGCCTAAATATCATTGCAGTGCTTTCAGCCAAAATAATGTGGATTACATACAAGGCTAAATTGACACATAATAGTGTAGAACAGAAGTCTAATTGGTTACGTAAAATGGAACCACACTTGTCTCTTGGTAAATATCATCGTTAAATACTTTAACTCATGTTAAAATCGTTCAGCCTTGTTAAAGAGATTTAAAGATTACTACACTCCAAGCTTAATTTTATTACAAATCATTAAAGTTTCCTAAATGTTTTATTCACATCAATTAGCAACTACAATCGAGAACAAGAAATAATAATAAATCACCTCAACTACCATTCCAAAGAAGATTGTAAGAGATAATGTCCATTAAAAAGCAACTATACAAGTCATTTGGAAAGAAAAAAGGAAATACCCGGCGTCTAAAACGCTGAGGAGGGTCACGCTTCCTTCGGTCAATGCGGGAGCGAACACGAACAACGTGAGAATGGATAGCACAAGAGACACAAT
This sequence comes from Kingdonia uniflora, assembly GCA_014058105.1. NCBI lineage: Eukaryota > Viridiplantae > Streptophyta > Magnoliopsida > Ranunculales > Circaeasteraceae > Kingdonia > Kingdonia uniflora. Next base: position 672,882 of record JACGCM010002221.1, on the reverse strand, counting down.
ACTGCATCTTTGCGTACAGCTTAGGAAGAGTATACCCTGAACATCAAAACCAATATATAGAATCAGCTAATGCATAGAAACAATAAAACTTACCACACACCTCAAATACATTAAAACTAGGTAACCTTACCATCGTAGACACAGGCTTCCTGAACATCTCTAACCGCAGCTTGCTCCACGATGTTCCTCACAAGAAACCTCTTGATAGCCTTGTCCTTTTCACATACAAAACCACAATAACACACTCTTAGGATTCAAACAAGAACCAAAACATCAAATCAAAGCAATATAAGAACATCCCAGAATCATAAACACCTCTTAGAATTCAATTAACTATCAAACTATAGAATCCCAAACAATATAAAGTCATCCCATATTTCAAAACAATTATATATATCAAAACATATACTAATTGTCTACTCAAATCAAACTAAAACCACAAATCTATCACAAGTCATAAAAGATCAAAAGGGGTACCTTGGGACAACATTTGCCACAGTTGGAGCACCGAATGAAGCTAGTGTGACCACGCCCATGCTTGTTGCGTCCACCATTTCTGCGCTTAAACGTCTGCAAAATCACACAAAAACACAATCGATTAGTCCCAAATTTTAACAATATCAAAACCAAATCTAGGGTTTGAATCGGAAAACAAAACCTACCATTGCAACAAACCCTAATCTGAAATCTCTCTCTGCTCTTCTAGGGTTTTTGCTCAACCATTTACAGTGTTTTATACCAAATTACACATTACGGGTTGAACCAGTTACCCGGTCAAGATCCGGATCAATATATATATATAAATCGGTTCTGGGTTCGAGTACTTTAACATTTGGGGATATTGAGATTTGACTATAGGTTATATGTATTGTAATAACCTAATTTCGTAGCTTCAATGAGCTTTTACTCCAAATGTATTTGTGACACAAATATAATAATAGAGAATATAAATTTACACAGGTTTTAGCGATAAAATCTTTGAATAGGTAAAAATTACGATCTCAGTTCGAGGATTTAGTAAAAATAACTTTATTATTTGAGTTTGATGTACTTGACTGCATTTTTATATCTCTTGAGCCAGAAAAACTTGGTTCATTTTTTTATCATTTTTATAAACCTTATTATCAATTTGTTTGTGTGTCAGCACGTTCTTCTGGAATGGGGAAAAAGTGAAAGTTATTCCTGTAACTGGTAGTTCGTGGGAGACAAGTTTTATTGACTTATTCTATTTTATTTGGAGTGTTCGAGCCACGTTATTTCTTAGTTCGTGGTTCATGTGTCAATGTTGATTGGGTATGTTACATGTACTTTGGGGTGAGTCTGGCATTGTACTAGTTTGTTGTTAACCCAGCTCGTGGGGCAGTTCCCTATAGTTACCATGTAGGGTATCACCCGGTCGATTTTCTAAACATGGTAATTATCTTATAACAAATCTTTGAGATCTTGTTAACAAGTGACTAGGGAGAGTGTGAGAGAAGATATCATTGAGGATATTGTTAATGTCGAATTCGAAGAGATGTGGAGCTTGTAAGTCTCTTAAGAAGGTATAGTCAAGATTGTGTTTTAGCTCCTTATAATCTCATCAAATGATCCTCAAAAATTTGCTTGTGTTCATAAGATTCTTGATGCTAGTAATATATCTAGAATGTTGAAGCAAATACCACTTGATAAAAGAGCGGTGGCAGCGGATTCCATGTGTTTTGAAGCTAGTTCAAGAGTTAAAGACCCGGTTTATGGATGTGTGGCGGTTATATATCAGTTAAGTTCAACGTGAACTTACAAAGACGCAAGGTCAGCTTGCAATCCATAATGTTAACACGAGCAACAACAACAAATGGTTGGAAATGAAGATCATTATGGTGAGCCTTCAGTTAAGTTCACATCTGCAGTTTCTAAAGATGATAAAGAGAATTATGTAATGAAGGCCCATAAAAAGTAATCGCAATCGTTACATGAACAGTAATAAAGAGAAACATTAAGGACCTCTAACAAATCTGTCTCTTTTCAATAAACATAAAACAAACTGGCTAACCTATAATTCATGTATTGGTGATAACCAAAATTGCTACAACAATAAATTTTTTTTTTTTTCTTTTCTTTTTTTTCTCTCTTCAACTATAATAGATGGAGTTTTCGTTTAAACTCAAAATATCCAGACTGTTCTGGGTCGTGAGGCGAAGGAGAACCGTCCCTTGCTACTTGCTGGAATAATTCGTGGGTGTACAATTGAACATAATTGGAGAAGGCCTTTAGGCATGTAAATCTTTGTTTGAGGTCCAGACTGGAGCTTTGGGGGCATCGTTTACGATCCCAGCTCCGTTTTCAATGACTATTAGAGGGTCCGATTCACTCTCCTTTGCCTGCAGTCAAGATAGAAAGCATTAGCAGAGAAGTCATCTTTGAATATCACTAATACTGATGGAGAATTAACAAAAAGGCGTCATATCAGTCTATTTCATGTTATGATCCTTGTCAGCAAATTGGCACATGGTACCAGAAATTTGAAGTTAAGTTACGGATCTGGCACCAACAAGCTGTTTAATCTTTTTTTTAGAACTTATCCCACATAAAAAAGAGAAAGCAATTGCAACTCAATTACTTTATTTCCTGAATAAAACAAAATAATACATTTATTTAATATATACATTCAGAATAAATAACCAAGCATTCTCTCGCCTTCCAATACACTTGCATGTTTTCTACACTTTATGGTAAACCTTACGTACTGAGCAGGCTTAAACACAATGAATATAAGTTTTAACGTCATTCTTTCATAATACAATGCTAGATAGAGTAAGCTTGAAATCTAGGAAGCTTACATTCATTGGCACATGTTTTCTACACTATAACATTCAGTGGATTGAAGCTTCTTAGGTTTCAGGCTTACTCTATCTAACATTGTATTGTGAATGTTAATAGTGCCCAATGAGCCCAGTACATCATACCCATGTTAAAACTCATGTTAAACACAGACAGATGCATATTTCTTTTCAAATAGATGTAGTACACCAAAAATTTAGTCGTATATTAATTATAACTTACTACCAGACGATTCACTGATACATGCATTATGGAAAAGTGTAAGCAAAGAGTACCTGAGACAATTGTGAGGAGGCTTCTAAAGATTTTTGTTGACCCTCTCGAATACAAAAGTAAGAATAAAGCAACATCCCACCTAAAGCAACCAAAATCCCAGCAATGTTCCGCCAGTTGAAGGGGTCATGAAGCAAAACATAACCAAAAGCCAAAACTAGGCATGTTTTCAAATGTCCCAGGACCTGATATGTAACAGGAGATGTCTTCCCAATCACAAGAAATGTACTAAAGTTCACAGAGACGGAGATCAGGCAAGATAGAATGATAAACACCTGTAACACAACAGAACAGGCTAAATTTACAAAAAAGGGACCACTTTTAAAAAAGAGAGGCATTTCTGTATCGCAATCCAATGCTCACCAGCACTTGGGGAGTATACTTGAAAGCAAAAACATTTTCATTAGTCAGAAGCCCATCTAGAAATGGGCCAATGATGAAGAGGGTCATTGCTTGATAGGGACACGATTGATACAGAAGTTGAGTTGACGAAACCTTGAACCTCTTTTGAATGGTATTAGTCATCTGAGAATAAGTGGTTAAGGCCACAACATATGCATTTACTAACTTAATAAGGATACAGGATTTAAAAGGTGAAATGCTTGTAATACATTTAATAAATGCCAATGTACTTGAGGATACAATCTGAGCAATGCAAGTTGTCATAACTGCAAGCAGAGATAAAACAGATCCTAGAGCATTGAGCTGTAGATCAGTGACAGTGGCAATGCCAACGCCCAAAAGAAGGACACAAAGTGAGAGCTGGATAGTCCTACTGTAAGAAAGATAGGAAACATGTATTAGTTCTAGTTCGCTCAGTTATAACAAGAAAAGCATAACGAAATAATGAAAAAAACTATAAAACCCGCATGCACATTTCACAATAGGAAAAAAGCACAAACATTTTCTTTTTTATGCACAAAAAAAGTTAAATGTCTCTAGTTACAAGTTAGAACTCTGACAAAGTGGAAGAATACTTCACTTCAATTTAGAACTTGCTTAGATTTTAGAAATGAGGAGAAACAAATATGGAAATATAAAAATACAATTTTCTTTTCATGATATCTACCAAATTTATGCATAAGATTGACCTGAATTTCTTCCTAAAGAAAAGAGTTTCCAAGAGTACGGTACAAGGGATGATTGCCAGCTTTGTCATCTGCAATGAATAAGATATGGAGCAAGGATTTCAAAACCTACGTTGTCCTATTCAAATAAAAGGACACTTAACAAACTAGAAACAATGGAAAGGAAAAATCTACCTGATAGAATCCAACGGAGTTGAAACCCAGACTAAGATTCAAAAGTCCAATAGATATACCATTAAGTATGCCAAATCCCATTACTGCTCTCGCATCAAATGGTTTATGTTCAAATAATTTCATCCATAATGCCACATGAAGTGAACAAAAAGTAACTAGAAGATGCCAGCTTGTCAAAGTTGTGGCTGCATCAAAAGATCAAAAATAAGCATATCCAGATTTCTCGTATTTAAGCATATTCTAACACTACGTAGAGCAATTCAAACACAAATGCATTAGGCAACAAATACATCATAGCGTAGCATAAAATTTGTAGAGGAAGAACAAACAAACACTACAAAACATAAGCTCTAATCACAACACATTGCTGCCTAATACTGAAAATCACAACCCGCAAATTAACAACTAAACTACTAAACTACTAAACTAATAACAACTTACTAATCAAATTAACGCCTTATTGCAAATTAAACAAAAAATCGTAAAAAGTAAATATTACTTCACTCACCAAAATGAAACCCTAAAGCGCTGATTAAGGCCTTGTTGCAAATCACAATCGAAACCGACGAAACAACAGAGAGACTCAATGCTCCAACAGTCCCTAATTGAAACCTCTCCGTCTCACTCATGGCTTCTTCTCCTTAATCTCTCACCAAAACCGCTCCAAATCACTCACTCCTCCTCGATCTAGATCTACAACATCCACTACTCATCATCATCAACAACAAATCACAAAAAAATTCAAAAAAAATCATGTTTCATACCTCATTACTCTACAATCCGAAATCCAAATCTGCTTCAACAGCAACAAAACATTCAAACCTAAATTGAGCTTGTTGAAACCCTAGATCTCGATCGATCGATCGAGAAAGAGAGAGATACAGTGCGTACCGTGATTATCGGAGGGATTGCGGAATTGTTTGAAAAACTCTGAAACTTTTCGTAATCGTAACTTAAAATGTCGATAGAAATGAAAACGAATTCCCCCGTTTTCACGCTGGTATACGTGGTTTTTAATGGAAGTTTATTAAAATACCCTTGGTTTAGATGATAATTACGTGATTTACCTCTACGTTTTGCACTTTTACGTTACTCTAATCATGGTACAGAAACGTAATCTTCTGTATTGTATGTGCACACCACTACTATTAATTAGTATTATGGACACGTTTTTGTCATATCGTAAAAACACTCCCTACAGTCGTTTTTAACCGATATCTCTTGTTTCATAAGAGTGAGTTTGATCGTATTTGATTGAAAAGTCATTATCACTTTAATTTTGTAATAATTGTAAGTTTGTTTCACGTGCTTTTACGGATCGTCGTCTTTTGATCAGTTCATTTATAATATATCCAGTATAGATTTTGATTCGATCTCCCTGGTTCTTCAAGTCAATATTGTCTGATACAGTTATTTTACATCCAGATTTTAATCTGTTCAGTGGTATCTTACGTGCATGTAGTTATTGTCCACGTAAAATCCACAGAAAGTGTATGTATAAAGGTCATTTTCATTTTCTTTGGTTTACAAAATATAATTTTACGGTGAAATTTTTTCTTTATACATGATGTGGTCATTTAGTATAGTGGGGTTATGACACAACATGTATACTATAGTTTCATTTGATTTCATCACCATCTATATTATTGTATCTTTAAGATAAAATGTCCCTTTTCTTAATTTATACACAAAGCAAAAGATGGTGAATGAGTGATGTGTAAGAGTCAACTAGTGGTATACATTTCTCAATGGGGAACACATGAACAAGCAAATCACAAATGGTAGATGGTATTTGTTGAAATAATTTCTTATATGTTTCCGAAGAGCCAAAACAAAAAAGGACTTGGGGCTCATTGTGGTTTTCAAAGGCCAAATTGTTTTTTTCACAAACTTCTTAACCAAATCTACTATTTATAGCAAGCATTTGCAACAAAACGAATAAATAAATAAATAAACTGTTTGTTAATAGGGAAAACGTTTTTTTTTTTTTGCAGTGAAAATAAAGTAGAGAAGTTAAGTTAAGGACACTTCCAATATCAACCTTAAACCTATACACTCGAGAATGTGTGCGTACAAGCATACAAAAAAATAAAATAAAAACCCAACAATTTATCGGTCTAAAGTAGGGCTGGGAATGGGTCGGGTGGAGTAATGCCATCCCCACACACCAAATTATCCTACCCCCAAACCCGTGCCCGTTTAAATTTGCCTATACCAAACCTACCCCAACACCCATTTAAAAATTTATATGTTTGATACAGTGTTATTTAATGTTGTCAACAAAATTCAAGTTTTACAATACTCTAAATAAACATAGGCATTATTAATACACCAAAGATGGGGTACAATTCAGACGAGAAAAAAATAAAATAGTTGATAACATAAAATTGGTGTGAGGTTTGATGAAAGCTATTTTCCAAAAAAATGTTGAAAATGAAAATTTGTTTGGTGAAAAATGTTGTTTTGGGTTTGAAATTGAATTGAGTTTCATACCGATTGTAATGATGGAGATGAATACTGGTACATAGATAATCAAAATTGGTAAGAAATGAAATGAGTCACCAGTTGAGTAGAAATGAGAAATGTGGTTTTAAGAATTAAACTAAAAACTACAAAATTACAATATTTTTAATGAATGCAAGTAGTAGTAGTAGTAATCAAAAGAGATGATAATACCAATTGAATCAGAACGAGAGAATAAATCACTTCTTTTACTTTTTCTTTTCTTATTTGTTTTGATTTATAAAAAAAAAAAAAAAATCAAATTTTTTTTATTAGAAGAAGAATATAAGTTAATCATAGATCCATTACAATCAGAACACTCACTTGACTTGAGCCATAAATGAAAAATAGTTTGATGAAAAATGTTGTTTCGAGGTTGAAATAAAGAAAAGCTGATGACAGAACTAAGGAGGCTGGAGGCTGAACTTAACTAAGATGTATTTAATTTAAGGGTATTCAAGTCATATCATTTATAACTGAGTTGGGTGAAGTGACCCAATTTATTTTAGCCTAAAACCAGACCCGCCCCAATAAATAAATAGATAAAAAAAAAAAAAAAAACTGCCCCATACCCTCTATAGTTATTCATACCAAATCCACCTCATTAAAGGCGGGCCGGGGTGAGGCACCGGCGCTGGGTAGGTTAAATTGCCAGCCCTAGTCTAAACCAATAAATTTGGTCTAAAGACAAACTACTAAGGTGATCTTACACAATAAGACTGCTGGTTTCAGAGATGGGTCAACAACCGACACATCTTCCTCCCTTTACCAAAAGATGCCAAATGAAATGTAGCTATGGCGTATTTAGTAGCCACTCGTTTGGAATCCTTGACTAAAATTAAACACGAGGCGGAGATAAAGATTATCTGTATCTGTGCTGTGCTTGCCCGTACTAAAAAGTGTCCTATCAGTTTCATCTTTCAACACAGTATAGTAGCAGCACTGGACCATTACCGTCCACATCTCTTCCCCTGTGTTGTTTTTTTTGTTGGTCTTCACCTCTGCTTCCCACGTGCCAACCATCCATAGCTCACCTCAACCTTTTTCTCTCTCCTCGCAGAGACTGAGAGAGAGAGAGAGAATAATTAGGGTTTAGAAGAGAATATTACAAGTAAAAAAGGAGAAGATAGGTGTGCTTTTTAGCTCTCTTTTGGAAAAGCTTAGCTTCAAACGTAAGTTTCTGTGTTTTTTTTGTTTTTTTTGTTTGGGTAAAGATCAGTTGTTTTGGAATTTGGGAATCTCTAATTTGAAAGGAAAGAATTGTAGTTTTTTATTTTTTTTTTTTTTTTTTTTTAGTGCAAATTGGTTTTGAATGAAACAGGAGCTAACAGTTGATACTGATACTGATACTGATACTGATAGTAGTGATTGTTGAAATTAGATGTGAAAAAAAATGAGTCGAGGGAAGGGAAGGAAAGAAGAGGGACGAGTGGGGAAGGAGAAGAGTTTGAAAACGCAGAATGGGTTGGTTTCGGTTTCGGTTTCGGTTCCGGTTTCGGTTCCGCGGAAGTTGAGTATTGAAAGTATTGAGGAGAGGCTATGGATTGATCCGAGGAAACTGCTTCGTGGGCCGAAGATTGGAGAGGGAGCGCATGGGAAGGTTTATGAAGGAAGGTAATTCAATGTTTTTTTTTTGTACTTGTGTTAGTTTGAATTTATATATTCCATGTATTTCAATGAGGAAAACATTATATTTACAATTTGATATGTTTGAAGGTATGTCAGGAATTGTTGAAATAAATAGTCATATATCGGACACACATAGCCTTGCACCTCAAAATATAAGAATCTGGGGCTACTCCTCTTATTGGCAATTGGTTTTTTGAGATGGAACCTCCAGTTCTAATATGGTATCAGAGCGGGCATTTCTTCCACGTGTCGAGCCTACAACGGGCCCACGTGCTCATATGCGTCACTTAAATATTCGTCCACGTGTTGAGCTCATAAATTGCGTCACACGTGAAGGGGTGTGTTGAGATAAATAGTCCTACATCGGACATACATAGCCTTGCACCTCAAAATATAATAACCTGGGGCTACTCCTCTCATTACCAATTGGGTTTGAGTCTTTGAGATGGAACCTCCAATTCTAATAGGAACGGAGTAGGAGAGAGAGAGAGAGAGAGGAGTTGTGTGGGAGAGGAAGAAGAGATGTAGGTGCAAACATACACAAATTACTAGTATGTGCCATTTTTTTATTTATGGATATTGTCTACTTCTTTGCTTGTAGTGGAGGGAGAAGAAGAGGAATGAAGATAGACGGTGAAAAAAACTCTTAGATGTTATTCGTTAGAGAAGAAGAGAGGAGAGGGGGAGGGTCTTTTTGAAGTCGGTAAACCAGAGGGGACGAAGAGAGATGAAACTATGTATGAAAATGGATTTGATGGATATATAGAGAAAAGTGACATGTGTATTACAAAAATTAATTGAAGGGAGAAGAATTGTCTACTTAGTTTTGATAAGATTGGTTGGACTTGTAAACTTGGATCCTTGTCTGTCGCCATGGTGTCCCTTTGGTCATCGATAATATCTGTAGATTCATTTATTGAATGAAGCTAAAAGTGTCCAAGCCTGATGTTATTAATTAATAAGGTATTCTTATAGATCTTGTAAAGTATTTGAAGAACGATGGCTCCATGACATGTAACCCAACGCTTAAATTCATGAAAAGTATGTGTACTTTTCCTTGTTAGCAACATAAGTTTAGCAGCTTTAGCTTTACGGGCACCTCACATGTTCACATTTATGTTAACTAACCATTTGATTTAGATGTATTCTCTGTTTTGTTCTCCTTATCCTTAATTTTGCCTTCCTGTTAGTAATATTCTCCTTTTTTTACCTTCAGGTATGGTGATCAGATTGTCGCAATCAAAATTCTTAATTGTGGAAATACCCCAGAAGATAAGGCAGCAATTCTAGAAGGTCGGTTTGCCCGAGAAGTCGCCATGATGTCTCGAGTAAACCATAAGAACTTGGTGAAGGTGGATTTTTTAATTTGTAATGTATTTGTAGGAGATTTTAACTTGTTAAGTTTGAACCCCTTTTGGCTTATAAGGAAGTTTGATAATTTATACCTGTATTTACTATACAGTTCATTGGAGCTTGTAAGAATCCCATGGTAATCACTACCGAACTTTTACCAGGGATGTCTCTCCGGAAGTATATGGCCAGTATTCGTCCAAAGCAGCTTGATCTGCACGTGGCTATAGGATTTGCAGTTGACATTGCTTGTGCTATGGAATGCCTACATGCCAATGGGATTATACACAGAGATCTGAAACCTGGTAGCGTGGCGTTGGTTTGTATAATAGTTCTTTTGTAACTGAGAATAAGATATAATCTGGTCTAGGCCAAAAGTGATTCCATATATCAGTAGTGTAAGAATAATTTCCATCTATTACACAAGAATTTTTCAAGTTTTTTTATTTTCTTTTCTTTCTTCTGTGGAATTGCTTATTTTACCTACCAATCCACAGAGGTACAGTAAAGATCGTAAAACTTGCTAATTTAGTGGGTGCTATGTACAAATGCCCTTCAACTAGCTGACTATAGTCTTTGGCAATTGTTTGCAGACAATTTGTTGCTAACAGAAAATCAGGAGTCTGTAAAGCTTGCCGATTTTGGTCTTGCAAGAGAAGAAACGGTCACCGAAATGATGACTGCAGAAACGGGAACATACCGTTGGATGGCTCCTGAGGTTTGTTTTGTTTTGTTTTGTCCTTTTGACTTAAAACTGGGTGTATTAAGTTTTTTCTTTTGATGGTGTTAGGTAATGTATGCATACCATTTGTTTATATAAGAAATGAACCCTTGGAGAAGGTATCATATTTTACGGAAATGTGAAAATTTGATATTGTGAGGCCCTTTTCACGATAGCGTCTCTGCTCCAAAGGTTATGATCAAAATAAGGAAGAACTACAAAGAGGAGAAAACCAAGGGCGGAGTCGGATAATTTTTTACTAGGAATTAGAAAGTTAAATAGGTGTCACCATTCTCTTATTTTATCTATAAAGGATATTTAAAGACCCCCAAAAGCCTAAATATTGGTGCAACCTATTAAAGAAAAAACTATTGAAGTACTGCTGAAACACTAGTTACTCTTCCAGGTGTACCCCGTATAGAACACGAACTACTGATTTGGCCCTAAATCAGCAGCCATACATCTGGATGACCTTTGCATCTTTCTTGATTCTGTAGTTGAAAGCTTTTATTTTTGTCGATGAACAACCCCACACACAATTTTGATAAAATCTGCAGAAATAATCTCAAGTGTGTCAACCCACAGATAGTTTGTGCCGCAAACTGTTCAAAAACTATTTATATCTCTTTAGTTATCATATACTCCAATTTTACTAGGAATTGAACTGTGGCATTGCAGTTGTACAGCACTGTGACATTGCAACGGGGGCAGAAAATCCATTATAACAACAAAGTGGATGTGTACAGCTTTGGATTTGTTTTATGGGAGTTATTAACCAATCGAATGCCGTTTGAGGGTATGTCCAGCTTGCAGGCTGCTTATGCTGCTTTTAAGGTGTGCAAACCATCTACAAATCTTTCCTTATTGTTGTGTATCTTGCATTTAATTGCAACATAACTCAAGTCTGCAGTGCAAACCATCTAAGTACACATGAACACATAAGGATACTGTATTCGTAACTTGTATTTTTGTGTTATTATCCTCTTGAAGTTCTGGATATAAAACAGAAAAAATTAAATCTTGGGAGTTTTGATTCCACAATGGTTCCGTTCTTGGTTACCGGTAAAGGGCGAGTAATTCGTGGTCATGTTTAGTTGGTTTTGAAATCTGGAAATGGGATAGTTTTTATTGATAAACAGTAGTTTGATAGAATGTATTGGAGCAACATATTTAAAAGGATATATAATCGTATTTGATACCTAATGGGCTTGTATTATATTGAGTAACCATCATCTTTGATTTTCCCCCAATGTTCATTGAATTTTGTTCTTGATATTATTCTAAAGATCCACTGTCTTTTCTCCTCTGTTGAACAGAACGTAAGGCCAGAGCTTCCAAAGGATATAAATCCTAAGCTTGCACTCATTATACAGTCATGTTGGGTTGAAGACCCTAATTTACGCCCCAGCTTTGACGAAATCATCCCGTTGCTCAATGCATTCCTTTCAACACTTTCTCCACGTAAACTTTCTTCGGCTGATGTTGCCAAGGAACCCGCTCCTTGCAGTAGTATAATCGTTGAATCATCGGCAGCACGTGCAAGATGGAAAGCAACGTTCCTCCGTCAGTTTTTCGCCTCGGCGAGGTCACGGAACACTTAGTAATCGGGTAATTCTAACAAGATTTTGGCTCTTCCAACTCCAGTATATATTTTGTCCAATTAATCTGTGATCATTTACTAGTTAATCTGTGGTTAACAACTTGATTCACAATTAGTAAAATGTGGAAGAGAACAATATTTGGGATGCGGGGAAAGAGAAATAGAAAAAAAAAGAATTAAATCGAGGAATCTTTACCTCTTCTAAATGTATGCACTAATTTAAGAGACCCCCTTGGTCGAAATCAGTCTCATCAGTTAATTGAGCCCTTCCAATATTTGACATTTTTGGGAATGATGGAAGTATGGTGCATGTTTTTGCAGTTGTGAATGTACTCTTCTTGGTCTGTTATTAACGTTGGATGCCAAAGTCATTGTAGAGTAATTTTGATGCTGGAGCTATATTTTTGCAACAGAGGACATTCAAGCAGATTAAATTAAATAGCCTGGGTATTCAGTGAAAACACCTCGGAGGCTCGGACATGAATTTGACTGTGAGTGAATGTGGAAGTAACCTGGAGTGGAACGGGTTCTTTGCATTCCTAAAACACAAGACATGAACTTTGCTCGTTTTTCAGGACATAAACAGCAAGTTGAAGAACCTTATTGCATATCCAGCTGAAATAATATGTCGAAAAACAGAATGTGTGCATTATGAAGAAAAATTAACAGCAATAATCCCAAAATAAAGCGGATTGAGAACGGACAATTATTAAAATCAAGTATACTAAAATATAATTAGTATTCCGGTGAACAAGGGAGGACTGGCAACACGTCGATGTTATGTTAAGTATGCCGATTTTTGGTGAAAGCGTGATGAATTCCGCCCTAAGAAAGGGTCATTTTCTATAAACAATTGTGCCTATTAGATTGTTTTTAGTGAAAACGTCTACCAACTGTTATGGCGTTTTCTTATGACGATGTCAATTTCAATACTCAATACACAATACACAATTTTTCTTTCCGTCGTGGTGTTATTTTGTCCATAACAATGAGAAACAGCAACTGCTCTCACTGACGGAAATGCAAACTGAAGGTTACTGCGTAAGAGCATCAACAACATGATCAAAATCAAGAAAAAACTTCTTTTGCAGGATTGTCATCGTTCAAATAACGCTCTGATTTATAAAATCAATGACTATCTGTGGCGAGCCTGTTGTGATCAGGGTTGTCAGTTGACCGACCTGATTGTATACGTGCACATAAAAACAAGTTTTTTTTTTTTTCTTTTCAAAACTTATATTTTAATAATAATAAATTAAATAGAAGAGTTCTGCGCGAATTCAATTCGCGTGGTTTTTCTATAAAAAACAAAAAACAAAAAACTCTGACATGTATCCCCTCCCAGCTACATGTCATATATTTTATAATTTTAAGCTTACGTGGCTCGCTAACTTAACCTGCTCTTGATCCTCTAAGTTGGATGGTCATATATTTTATGATTTATAGTCTACGTGGCTCGCTAACTTAGCCTACTCTTGATCCTCTAAGTTGGATGGTCATATATTTTCTGATTTTAAGCTTACGTGGCTCGCTAACTTAGCCTGCTCTTGATCCTCTAAGTTGGATGGTCATATATTTTCTGATTTTAAGCCTACGGGATCACTAACTTAGCCTGCTCTCGATCCTCAAAGTTGGCTGCTTTATGCCTGATGGAGAATGATTTGGCTTCTTTCCATCAATATGCCAATTTATTAATTTTTTCTATTTCCACGTCGTTTTTACAGTAAACAACGAAAAACATGATCAATCCAATCATGTCGTTTCTGTTTGTCCATTTTTATTTCGATTCGAAACGATCCCAATTAATTCCCCTTTTCCCCCAATCTCTCTCTCTCTCTCAGATTTGAAACCCTCCAAAAGGTTAGTCTTTTTGATACATATTTGAAACAATTCCAGCATTTGTATTAAAATTTAGGGTTTAAGAGGTGTGCTTTGTGACAGTTTGTTGATGGAGAGCTCACAACAAGAGGATTGCTCATCATCATCTTCATCTTCATCTTCATCTTCATCTTCGAGTTGTAGTATTAGTAGTCCTTCGTATCGGTTGTTTGTTCGACACCAATCGATTCGTCAGATAATGGGAGGAGGTAAAGGTTACAAATTTATAATCTTCGTTTCATATATGAGTATATGTAAGAGCACTACATCATAGAGTAGATTGAATCATTGTTTGGGTTATAGTTCTTTGATATTGAGAGCCTAGTATCGATTTTTTTTTTTTTTTTGATTGAATATAGAAAGTGTAATATAACATATATGTTTCTTGTTTAGTAGCAGTAGCACCAAAAGGATTATTTTTTTGGGTACCCATTGGGGAATACATCAGATAGGCGTAACAAGAACATGAAGTTACTGCTAATAATGTTGAACTTTAAAGAAAGATATATGATTAGATATTTGGAATAAATATTGGGTTCAAAAGAAAACAGTACGTTTGTTCGATCCCTCCATATAAAATGTAGCAGTACGCATATTTGTCCAAAAGAAAACATCCCGCAAGGTCAATTGATGTAAATTTGTTATTTCCGCGGTCTGTTCCTTAATGTAACCCATTTTTTTTAGTATTACGTTAATTAAATGAAATAAAATATAAGGGTTTGTTACAAATATGCTTTATGAAATCTTTTCAACTTATAAAGCTTCATTTTATTTCTTTGTTTATTATTATTAGTATTTTTGTTTATTATTTTCAACTTATAAGCATAATTTATGATCTGGTTTGGTTTATATAGCTGCTGATATCATCTTGTGGAAACGACGTCATGTTTCTTTTGGCATCATTGTTGTGGCTACTTGTGCATGGATTCTTTTTGAGTGGTCGGGCTTATCATTCTTATCAGTTTCTTCTGATGTATTGCTGATTCTAATCGTATTTCTGTTCCTAAGGGCTAACTACGCCGTTCTGCGAAATAAGTTAGCTCTTATACTCTTCATGCCTTTTTGTTTGAAGATCCATTATTTAAGCTCAATAAAGTAATTAACATATTGAACTCTGATGTCATTTTGTACGCAGACAACTTTTACCATTGCCAGAATTAGAATTGACAGAGGAAATGGTCAATAATGCTGCAGCCTCCTTTCGTGTGAAAATTAATTACATGCTGCTCATGGCACATGATATCACCATTGGCAAGGACTTTCGACTATTTTTTAAGGTGAGTGGTGCTAATATGTTTGAATGAAAACTATGAAATATTGGTCACGTACACACTGTCATCTGTAGACCATCCTTTAGATTCCCTCTACTTAGTAAATTTAGTTTTCTTTTTATTGTGCTGCCTAGGAACGCTTACTGCCAGTTGATTACATTGTGAAAATGTGCTTAGCGAACTATCTTTGTCTGACAGGTGGTGGTTTGCTTGTGGTTCTTATCTGTCATTGGTAGCTTCTTTTCATTTTTCACGCTCGCTTATATTGGTATGTCATTTTGTTATGTCGACATCAGTTCTCACTATTTTATCCAAAATCAACATTGAATATCCAAGTCTGTGAGTTTTGGCTTGCGCCCACCCATTCTGGGTCTTGGCACTACAAATTCGTGAGATATATTATATTTTCTAACTTTCATTAGTGTGAATGAAACTAGACTCACCCCCAAAACTTTCAAGATATGTCAGAATGAGGGTATGTAATCAAAGTCTAAATTAGATATCATTTTGGGTGTCCAGGTCAAAATATCCTGACAAATATTTCGTATTTGTTTAGTATTATTGCACATGGTGATCTGAGGAATGGAGATTTCAATTTGAATGGATGCAGGAACTATTTTGTCAATTACGGTTCCCGCTCTGTATAATAAATATGAAGAGCACATCGATAAATATGCTGGGGTGGTCCATCAGAATATTTCAAAGCATTACAGAATAGTGGATGAGAACGTTATTAGTAGAATACCAAGGAGCTTTCCAAAGGAAAAAGATACGTGATTTTTTTTTTGATCACCAGTGTCCTGTGAGTTCTCCATTTACTTTATATTAGCCTTTCTCAATATTCTAACTAGAGTTACGTTACCTTTATTTTTTTATGTTGTTGGTAATAATACAGAAATGTTATGATTTTCTTTTTCCAGAAAGGAACAGTTGAAGAATTTATCTGCATTTGAGGTCATTTAACCAGGTTGGGAATGCTGAAGCAACTGTATCACCTGTGGTAGAGAAAGCTATGCCTTTGGTAAAGCTATTCCTTGAGGTCTCACATCAACTTTTAATATTTGCCTAGATAACAAGCGAATTATTCCCAAACTTGGAAGTTGTAAGAACAGAGTTAGAAAGACTCTGTCCTCCGTGAAGACATCCTGTTTCGCCACTCTTCTCATTTCCCCCCTTAAATTAGATTCTAGAGAACTTAACTTTTTTGTTCAACCAGAGGGCCTCATTTCCCCCGTTATATTTTGGGAAGATGAGGTTCCTAACTGGTTATGCACTGTAATCCCCAACTCTGTTGTTTTCTGGTATAAAAAGAATGTGTGCATTTGCCCTAAGGTTCTGTGACAGAACACATGGTGTGCATCTGATGGGGTTTTCAGTATATGGACCACCTATGAGAACCACAAATAGCCTTTTCCTCTTATGGATCGAGGCGCCAGAGTACAAGGCCGCTCGACTAACTATAGATATGAATGTTCCAACCCCAGAGCTCCACAAATAGCCTTAGCAAAGGGCTGTCATTTTGCTTAAACCGCTCGCAGAGATTGTTGATCAAGTTGGATCCAATTATATTCCATAAGTTGTATCTTAGACTCTTAGTACATAAAACACAATATTTGGCTATCCTAGAAGGTTCATGCATTACATATGTATCATGTGATCTGTAAGAACTTTGTATATGTAATACTTACTGGTTCAGTTTAAAATGGCGAAGTCCATGAATTTTTATGTATATCTAATGTGTGTGAAAGAATTCAAAATGCCCAGTAAAGTTCTCATTAAACTCTATCAAGTATCAAGTAATGGCTGAGAGATTGGAGCAAACCAAATATATCATGTGATTAATATCATAATCATATGATATAGATCCTGCTCTGGATTCGCGGTTCGGTGGTTTCGTAGCAAATTCGTTATAGATCCACGCTCAATTATTTTAGGATACGTGGTTCTCTTTTGATGGACGTCGTGCTACCAGGGTTTTCAAACAAAACACGACTTTGAATGTCACAATAAATCGTGGCATTTAAAACTATTTTTATTGTCTCGCTTTCGTTACCACTACATTTATATAGATATTAATAAATTTACGCAGTATTCACGAAGAATGTTATATTATATGGTTTTGTAAACGGTATGATAAGTAGAGCTTCTTTATCCTGATCCACGCTCTGGTGACTTAGGTTGTGATTAGTATGTAATCAATCCATAAAATTATAGCATTTTCTGGATGATCACAGATGCTATAGGTGACATGAACTTATCAGTTATCACTACCACTTCCTCTGCAGAAGCTTTTACTTAGTCCCCCAAGAGTTTTATTGAGTTTGAAAGCCTTTCTTCAATGGCAACACTTTGTTTTCTTGTTTGATGGTATCTTTTATTTTTTATTTTTTATTATTATTGTTAAACCATAATTTATCAAATAGGAAGAGTTACAAAAGTGGTTCCATCACTCCTGAGTGACTCTTGAAGCCACTCAGTTGGGGAACAAACCAAGAAAAACATAAATTACCGTTCCTAGGCCTACCTGCAATAATATGTGCTACAGAGTTAGCAGATCGAGGCGTATAGCTAATACATATATCATCAAAATGTTTATACAAAGCTAAAGCATCGTGCATAATCGCTTTAGAGGACCAAGAGATGGATGCAGCGCCCGTCTCACAAAAAGAAAATATCGCCTCGGCATCCGTTTCCACATTTTCCCGTGTTAAACCCTGCTCTCGTGCCCATTTAACTCCACCCAGGACTGCTAATGCTTCACCTTCTTCGCTGCTCGTAAATCTGCATGATGAGATTCGGGCTGCAACAAAACTATTATGAGCATTACGGATAACAAAACCAATGTGATTATAATATTTATCTTTACAGTACGAGGCATCAACATTTATTTTGGCCCAACCAAGGGTCGGGGAACCCAAGAAACCTTGATAGTCAATCGATTAAGGCGAGAAACGGTTCATCATACAAGATTTTATTAATAGTCTCTGAAAGCCGAGTCGGATCCAAACTAGTCATTTGAAAAACCCATGCACATCGGGCCTTACAAATTAACCAGTAGATAGAGCAAACCACTCGAGCCCAGATATCCTTATCTAAAGGCCAAATCATAGGTGGCTCAGACCACATCGTAATCCACTCCAGGGAGGACAAATGTTCAAACTTATGGATCAACCCTCCAAGTGACGTACCAAACCAAACCGCCCTCATAAAGGGACAACCAAGAAGAAAGTGATGAAGGGTCTCCTCAGAGGGCGAGCAAAGGGGGCACGATATGTCGGTTAAACCTAACCGACTGCCAATCTTTGCCTTACAGGGAACCATATCTCGGAGGCATTTCCAGGTAAATAATTGGGCCCGGGGGGTCGTCTTATTATGCCAGATTTTCAACAGGAGAGAGGGGGGGTCCTACCACTAGTTCAACCTCATTACCCGCCAAAATTACACGATAAGCTGATTTGATTGAAAATTTCCCATCCTTTGAGGGACTCCATTTCAACTCATCCGCCTCCCCTTCCTGCGGTATGAAGACCTAGGATATCAAATTGGCTGAAACATTATCACACCAATAAAATAACTCGTTCCTACGCTAGGTGTGTCTAATAGGGTCAATAAAATGGCTAACTCATGTAAGTCGTTCTTCCGATCGATCACTCCCCCTTGGGGTAGGTCGCCAGCCAGGCATCGTCGACATCCAACAATCGGACCAAAATCGTACCTGGGTACCCGTCCGAATCTGCCAACAAGAATTGACATTTATATTTCCAATCGCTGATTGGATACTTCTCTAGGTCCAGGACGCATCCGCTTTAGGGAGAGCCTGAAGGATATTACACCTCGGGAAATATTTGGCCTTCAAAACTTGTCCCCATAGGTCATCCGGTTTCTGGTGAAGGCGCCAGACTAATTTAGAGAGATGTGCTTTATTCGTAGTCTCCGCCTCTTGTATCCCAAGACCTCCTTCCCGTTTAGGCCGGCAAATCTCCTTCCACTTTTTAAGGTACAAAGGTTTCTTCGCCTCCTTCCTTTTTCCCCACCAGAAATCTTGTTGAAGTCCATTGATAGTTTTGCAAGAAGCTTTGGGTAAGGTAAAACAAGACATTTGATACATCGGAATAGCTGAGGTCACTGATTTAATAAGGACTGTACGACCAACTTAGGATAAGAGTTTACCTTTCCACGTTTAAAGACGACTCGAAATATGTTCACAGATGTCTGAGCCTTAGATCGGGCAAAAAACAAATTGGTTCTAAGGTAGCGTTCATCCGAAGGCATCACTTTAACTTTAAGGAGGCGAGCAAGCAGGCGACCGAACCGAGGGGTAAATTTTTACTAAAAAAGACGCCAGATTTCCCCAAATTCAATTCTGTCCAGTGGCTCTGCAAAAATTATCGAGGGTGTCCTTAACTTCATTTGTTTCGTCAAGATCAGCCTGACAGAAGATGAGGCAATCATCCGCAAACAACAGATGAGAGATCGAGGGGGCATGTCGAGAAGCCTTGATTCCATGGACTTTTCCTGCAAACTCATTCACCCCCAGAGCTCGCGATAGACCCTCCATTAAGATAATGAAAAGGAAAGGGGACAGGGGGTCCCCATGTCTCAGCCCTCTCGTCGACGTCAGAAAGCCATGGACATACCCATTGATAAAAACAGAGTATCTAACCGTCGAAATACATTGTTCAATCCAGTGACACCATTGCGGACTAAAACCCAGGGCTTTCAATGTTTGGATCAGAGTACTCCACTCAATCCTATCATACGTTTTAGATATATCCAATTATATACCCATCAGACCCGACCGACCTTATTTCCTTTTCGTCGTATGGATAATCTCATGGGCAACTAAGACGTTATCCAAAATTTGCCGCCCTCGCACAAAGGCCCCTTGGAAAGAGGAGATGTTATCTTATTTGTGTCTTTGTTCTCTTTACATTATGTGTGATGTGTGAAAATTAGACCATTTTAAAACGAATTTCAAGTGCAAATAAAATTGTGGTAGACAATAATTGTCAATGTGAAAATTCCCCAAGTACGTGGGGGATTCTCTATGCTTATTAAGTCTTCATCCCGCGTTGAGGCATTGCTTTACCTTTTGCTTGAATCATCATAAAATGAGGTCAAAAGGTTTAGCCTTTAAGCCAAAGCTTAGTATCTAATACTAGCATCTCATCAGACAATTGAATTCCAAGGATTATTTGTTTGACTGATAGATAACCAACAAAAGAACAACTCCATCAAACACGATATTCTTCGCCCTACCGCATTTCTAAGTACATTTGATTGATGCATTAATTAGGAAGGTTGAACAAGCAAGTCGCAGGGAATTCAATGAAACATGAATTTCAACTGAGAATGGTCACCATTGTGACCAAAACCATGTGATCTGCTCATAACAAACTAACTATTCTTCACCCTAACCTATCTCTAGCATCACTCCTCACATTTCCTGTCCTTCTTCCAAACTAAACTCAAATCATCTTCTCCCTCATCTCTCACCTTTGGACTTCAGTCTCCTACATATCGTCATTTCCAGTACCATTCTAGTAGTTTTTCTCGAAGGCGTTTACATTCATAATCACGCGCTTGCCATAAAAAAAGTATATGAATATAAAAATGACAAAGCAAACTATATAACATAACAACTTTTGTATAATAACTCTATTCAAAACTATTCAGAATATCATTTGTAATAGCTATCAATCTTAAATAAAATTTTCTCTTTCTCTTTCTCTTTCTAAATCCTCAAGACAGGTCGTGGTTTTTAACCTATTCAAAGGTTTTTTATGCTAAACTTTGTGTTGCCAATTACTCATCGTTCACTAACGTTTTGATTATCATTAATGTAAAGACTAAGATCGGATCACGAAATTAGGTTATTACAATCATAATCACACGCTTGCCACACGACTAATAAAAAAATAAAAAAATATATGAGTATGAACATGACAAAGCAAGCTATATGACAGGGAAACTTTTGTATAATGTAAATGACCAGCAAGATGAGTCAATGGCTTCATTGGACATAACACATCCAACTGTGGACTAAACACACAAAGTCTTAAGGACACAATCTAAGGCTCTTAAGTTTTTTTTTTTTGTTTGTTTGTTTCAGAGAGAGAAAGAGAGGAAATCTAAGCTTCATTGGACTTGGTTTCACTAAAGATCCAATCTTTCAATCTTCCCACAACTTGTTCTACAAAACCCAATCATCAATTTGAATTCTGATGCTTAGATGATGATTTGGAAAATTAGGGTTTTATGAGGATGGGTGATAATAGTGCAGCTTTATATACTGTTGTCAACTCTATACAAGCTCTAGGAAGGGGTTTTGATGTGAATTTTGATACTAGATTGCTATATTGTAAAGGGGTTACGAGTTCTCGAATTGTTGAAATTGATGATGACCATACAAAGGATCTGCTTGTTTGTGATGATTTGGTTGTGTCTAATGTTTCTAGAGATATTAAGTGTTCTCAGGGGACCAGTGGGCGCGAGAGGTCGTGGGCGAATAATTTCTACGAGGTATGTTTATGTTTACATGTATTTTGAGCTTACTTAGTTACAGCATTTTAGCTTAAAGGTGTTTTCTTTAGTATATGAGTTGAAAATTTATTGCCTAGGCGACTAAATTAAGTGTTTAATGAAGTTCTAACTAAAAGGCGGTTTTTGATTAGTTGTGTATTAGTGACTTATGTGAAGATTGAGAG
Organism: Kingdonia uniflora; assembly: GCA_014058105.1. Classification (NCBI taxonomy): domain Eukaryota; kingdom Viridiplantae; phylum Streptophyta; class Magnoliopsida; order Ranunculales; family Circaeasteraceae; genus Kingdonia; species Kingdonia uniflora. The sequence continues at coordinate 650,869 of JACGCM010002221.1, read as the reverse complement.
AGGATGATTTGGTGTAGTAGTAGTAGTGCTTTTGCACTTCATTTAGGATTAAATTTTAAGTTTAGGAGATTATTTCCGGAAGTATGAGTTACTTATGAGAGATAGCTTTAGATGGGCAGAGGATGGTACTTGATGGCATTAAAAAGGTGTATAAAAGATGAGTTCCTTAGGAGGATCAATAAAAAAAGGAATTATCTAAATCAATACTGCTAGAAGCAGAGGTTTAACGCAAACCGGGACTCTAACAAAAGGTGATAAGTAGGTCAAGAGCAATGTGAATGGATATGATGATGCAAGCCTTCAGTATTGAAGAAAATGTTGCAATACATAGCTGCTAGGACGGTATTATATCACTATCAAAACAAATGTCTTCAGCATGGGAGGACATATTGTGATGTATCCGCTATTTGTCACGACATTATATCGTTAAAAAAAATTAATATACATATTTGAATTGGGCAAAAGCAGGATTATTAGCGATATACGCCATATTCACTTAGGAAAATTCCTTGATGTCTATCTCTATCTTTTAAGTTTGCCAAAAGTCATCGTATATATGTATTTTTTTTTTTTTTTTGATGTCCTGAATTTGTCGGGTTCATCATATTTCACCATTCTCCTAACTAGTCTCCCGGGGTTCGTCACGGTACCTCCGCAAGCCACACGCTCCATTTTAAGTCAAGATAAATCTTGGCGGATAACCCCTCGGTGTTGGGTTTCGAACTCGTGACCACTCTCTCCTTGAAGAGGTGGTCCCAAACCACTAGCCCAACACCAAAGGGGTAACCCCACCTCAAATATTTCATTATTTCTCTTTCAAAATTCTCATAATATCCTGCAATTCTACGTTTTCCTGAATCCTCAACTCCTTGGAGACCTATAGATAAACTCCTCAAATTAATCGCAAATTCATCCAATTCCCTCATTTTCTCTTATAGTTCAAGTGCATGGATATATAGATGAAAGTTTACCTTTGTGATACTTCAAAGGCTTGCAAAAGCCGTCATTGAGCAAACTGTGTGATATCACTATGTGGGTTGTAAATCCAATGTTGTGGTATCTAGTTGGAATATTGCATTCCTTTGCCTTCAGCAAAGACATGACTTTAGATAGGAGGTGAATGATGAAGAGGATTGGAGATGCGGAGGTTTAAGTTTGAGATGGCTAAAAAAAGGCGATTCTCGGCTTTTGGGGATAGATATTAAGTAGCTTAAAATAGTTAATTAGTAAAAGTAGATTAAGATAAAAGTTAAGGCATGTAGGTACAGTCATAAAATTGATTTTGGTACTTCCAGCTAGGTTGGAATGTTGTCTTGTATCTCTCATCTACCTTGAGATGCATTATTTGAGCTTCTACTCGTTCATGAATTCTAGCTGTTTCATTTGTAAAATATGCTCACTATAAGACATACTTCCTCTCTTGATGAATGTTGCAGATGGTAGAGTATTTTAACAAAAAGGCTGAGCTAGCGGGAAGAATTCCTCTTGGAAGCTTTAATTCCGTGTTTAGTTTCACAGGCTCAAAGGAAATGGATGCCGCAGCTACAAAAAGTCTAGCTATAGATGGATACTTTATCCCACTTTGTACGGTTGAGCTTGCAAAACCTCCCTCTGCGCTGCAAGCAAATGTAAAACGAGCAATTCCATCTTCATGGGATCCATCAGCTTTAGCAAGGTAGAATGATCAAATATTTATTTACTACATTTTTGCTAATAAGATTTCTTGACTGTCTCTGATCTACCTTTTTTCTTTGCCAGTTTTATCGAAACTTTTGGAACACATGTTATTACATCTGTAACAATTGGGGGTAAGGATGTGATATACGTAAAGCAGCATCAGTCATCCCCATTGTCAACCATAGAGATAAAAAAATATGTGCAGGAGATTGGGGATCAGAGGTTTTCTGATTCAGAAATTCATACGGTTTCAGGTCCCATGAAATCCAAGGATAAGGCTAGTGCCTCATTTGTTTTCCTACCTATGGCCTTCTAATCACATCAATAGTATCTCCATTGTTATAGTGTATATTTGTAATCATTCTTAACACGAAAATCCCTCTTCAGTGCTAAGGTTATAGGGTTAAAAAGGTTAAAGCCCCCAATGTCTTATGCAAACTAACCTTAGTGGTTGTAAGTCATATGCAAGTAGCGAAGGCAAAAGACAAAAAAAGAAAAGAAAAGAAAAGCTTATACAGTAGTGTCCTTTTTCGTTTTTTGCCTTCCCCGAGTGCACTTTTACATCAGAACCGACTAACAACAAATAAGGTCAAGACCAATGGGGCAACTGCTCTATTAATTTTTGCGGTAAAGCTAATCAACCTTATGGTGAACCATGCCACTTAAGATGCTCTAATATAATTATTATTATTTTGAGGTATTTCTTAACTAATATATTTTCCTATCAAACTTGCAGGCCGGTGAGGCTTCTTTGTATAACAGCCAAGGGATATATCCCCAACCCACTAGCACAACCCCTTATCTTACTGGAAAAGAAGTATGCAACCTTATTCTTAATCTCATTGTATTTTTTGTGAATGGTTGAAGTTTCTTTGCTCGCCAGTCTTCTTTTTCCCTGATGCGTGATGCCTGATGTGTTTAAAGTACAAAACCTCTTTATGCTTGTAGCTTTGTTAACTATCATGATGAAGTTGGATGTGAATTGCTAGTTAATTAGATCTCTAGAATTTTGATCCATCATATAGTTTGACCTCAAAATTGTTGAAATCTGTATTGATGCAGGACTTGACAGTCATTTTTAGGCGGAGAGGAGGAGATGATCTAGTACAAAGTCATGCCAAGTGGAAAAGCACTGTTTGGAACTCCCCAGATGTCATTGAAATGACTTTATACCCTATAACAGATCTTCTTGATGGGACACCCTTGAATGACCATATTACTCGTGCGATAGCTTTATATCTTGAATGTAATACACTCCATGATCATAATTTTTGCTATTCTTCCTGACCTTGTGACTTTAAGCTAAATTCCGTTTAGTTACTATAACGTTATAAGATTCATTTTTTTAATGGATAATACTGTGCAGACAAGCCTCCGATTGAAGAGTTGCGGTATTTCTTTGAGTTTCAAATCCCTCGGGTATGGGCCCCAGTACAAGACACATTTCTCGGCCATCAACGGAAAGAACCCGTTTGTCCATCTCTGCAATTTAGTATTATGGGACAAAAACTCTATGTGTGCCAAGAGCAGGTATGACTGTTGGCTAGGAATTTTTTTATACCATTAAGTCTTAGATAATTCATTACATCTTTTATGACATGATAGAAGAAGTAGAATGCATTTTCTCGCAAAAGCTAAAACATGAGGTTAGGCAGACTCCTGCCAAAATTTTATTCAATAGATGAAAGAATTTACAACCTAGGGAAGGATATACTTCAAGAGCATCAGTTATACAGATCTTACTAAATGCTTCAGAAAAGGCAGAGTGAAAAATAAAAGTATCTTCTGAGATCTCCATATCACATGCTAAATGATCAGTGGCAGCGGTCCTGTTGCATTCTTCTGCCACATTGCAGAAATCAATGCTATCCATTCCTGTAATAATTTTCTTGCTTTCCTCAGCCTTGTCGTGATGGCTATGATTCTCTGCATTCGGATTTCATTACCTGTACTGCGTATGAATCGGATAAAACACATAACTTTGATGCCCAGTTTTTCAGATAATTCAAGTCCTTCACATATAGTATGTATCTCCAATATCAGTTGAGTTTAATTGTTGCAAGTTCATAGAACTCTTACTTTTAATACGTTCAATAAAGTTCATTCGCTTGTGTGTCATCTTCTCAGGTATCAGTAGGACGTAAGCCCGTAACAGGAATGAAGTTATGCCTAGCGGGGTTGAAGCAGAACAGGCTCACAGTTCAGCTTCAGCACTTGGCGTGTCTTCCAAAGATTTTGCAACCATATTGGGAAAGCCATGTAGCCATTGGTGCACCCAAGTGGCAGGGACCGGAGGAGCAAGATAGTAGATGGTTTGAGCCAGTAAAATGGAAGAACTTCTCCCATGTTAGCACAGCTCCAGTTGAGAACCACGATACATTTATAAGTGATCTCTCCGGGGTGCACATAGTCACCGGTGCACAACTCGGAGTATGGGATTTTGGCTCAAGGAATGTTCTGTACATGAAACTGTTGTACTCTAGGATACCAGGGTGCACAATAAGAAGATCTCTGTGGGATAACAACCCATCTGATAAGCCAAAGAAATTGGTTGTTGCTGAAAGTAGTAATGGCAACTCAAGTTCCGGTTTAAAAGACGTGGCAGTGAACAAGTTAACGAAAATAGTTGACATGTCTGAGATGAGTAAAGGGCCCCAAAATTGCCCGGGGCATTGGTTGGTAACGGGTGGAAAGCTTGGTGTTGAGAAAGGTAAAATTGTTTTAAGAGTGAAATACTCGTTACTGAACTATTGAAATCACAACATTCAAGAAAGTTTGTTTGGCAGATAGCATGTTGAAGTAGATTCAACATTTTCAAGCCTATATTCATTTTGTGTAAATTACGGCATGTGGAGGTGTTCACTGGTGGGTTTGGATCATTTCAGTTTTCTCAAGGAAGTGGATTTAATTGGCTGTCACAAATTGCACAATTGAAAATGGTCCCTTTTGTAGACACAGTTGCAGGTGGAACACTACTCTGGACGAGGATCCGGAGAATTATGGAGTGCAAAATGTTGATTGTATGTGAATTACAATTTTGTATGGTTTGTAGTCTATTTGTGAAGTCAGAGTCCGCAACCGTGAGCCTTGCCTGGCATTGATAAAGTTGCAATAGGTCTATTTGTAAAGTATGAAAAGTTGTGGGATGGTAAATTATGTAATATGTCTTTTAATCTGCTAGTAGGATGGTTGCATTGATCATCGCAAGTTATTCTCATACACCCCTTACTAAATGGACTCTTTCTAGTAACGATTAATTGATCATGTCAAAACTGATGATCAATCTGAAGGTGAATTTTTGGTTTCACATTCATGCATGAAATAGAGTAGAGCATTCCACATGAGTTGAAGAGTAAATTACTACAGAGGCACAGACCAACAACAGTTTTGGCTTGCAGGCCCTAGCAGCCTAGTAATGGTCAAGGAAATAAGTGAGGCGCAATCTGAAAAACCCACGATACATCAGACGTGAAACATTTATTTTGCTATGAGATATCTACAGTATGCACATAGTGAACATATCATATATTCATGTTTTTCCAGTAAGGATACAATGTCATAATTTGTTTTGCGGCAAAGCAATGATATGAGACAAATAGTTTAAAACTACATCTCTCTCTCAAATTGACACATCTTTGAATCCGCTCCAGCAAGTAAGTTGGTTAATGCCGTCAAACTTGTAGTATCTCTTGTGCTTTCTGCAACCAAACATCATAAATGTCGTCTGAGAACAGAACAAAATGTGCCTGCAACAACGAAGAAAGTTTGATTTTCAGCACAATTAACTTAAGATGTCAATCTAGGTGATGAATATAGTGGCTGATAATACCTCTTTGAAGTAGCCTGCAAACTCTGCCACTGTAGATATAGCGATCTGAGCAGCTTCTTCAAACGGATAACTGGAGGAATAAAAACCTGAATTAAAGAGTTATACGGACCATTTTCCTAAAGTTTTCACAAGAAAAAAATGCTTACCCATAAATACCACAAGATATGGCTGGAAATACAACATACTGAATCCCTTTCTCTTTGGCAAGTCCTAAGCAATTTCTGTAATCATTTTGAGTAAATACATACTTATTAGGATTGGCATGGTAAGAGTTTACCTGTATGCATACTGAATCCAAGAGCAACATTATCAATAAATACATTAAAAAAGATAGAGCAGTGTTTCTTGCTATTAGTATTAAGATTTTAGGATTGGCATGGTAAGAGTTTACCTGTATGCATTTCTTAGAGAAACTGCAGGATGGTCATCAACATCATAGATGGGACCGACGGTATGAATTACATGAGATACAGGTAACTTAAAACCTCTGGACATTTAACTACGGTTAGCATCCTAAAATGACTTTCATATTAAGCAACAAAATTAGTTACGAGAAGTATGGGAGAAGTCTATAAAAAGTACTCACGGAGTAATCCTTGCTTCTCCTGTGGGACAGCGAACACCACGTCGAACCTCCGGAACCTTATAGCAAGCCTCTCTAAGTTGAGGACCAGCAGCTCTATGTATGGCTAGTAAAAACATTTGAAAATATTTAAAGCGCTAATTTTTTTCACACACACGCATCGAGGTGATATGTTTCATTTTAATGTGTCAAATTGGTATCTAAATGACAAGAGTACCCTTGGCTCATCTAAACTATAATTTACGGCGACATCCATTCTATCTATCCTTAGTATATATATTTTAGCATAACATTATGGTACCTCCATCTACACCTCCACCCCCAAGCATTTTCTCATTGGCTGCATTTACCTGGTAAGAAAATGTGCATCTTCAGTAAGACGGAAAAAAGAAGAAGATCAGGTTATGTTTCTATACAATTCAAAACAAAAGATTTCTTTGCCTAGATGTCAATTGAATTCAACACCGACTAACAAGTGCAAGATTTAGGGGACGTTAGTTTTTTTTTTACTTAAAATGTCTGAATCTAACTGAATATCTGAATGGGTGTGAAACTACCTGAATATCTGATTCGATTCGAATATAAATCAGTTGGTGGTTGTAGTGTTCATTTTTTTTTTCTCAGTCAGTGGATGTTGTCCAAAATTGCCCTTGTTATCTATTTAAAAATAAAAACATATTCCGTACTACTAATTTACCAAACTCGTATGTATACTATTAAAGTTACCAAACTCGTATGTATACTATTAAAGTTACCAAATTCGTATGTATACTAATTTACCAAACTCGTATGTACTAATTATGGGGTTCAAAAGTTCATTCATAGTGAATCAAAATTAAAACAATAAACTTGATTAAAAAATGAAATAGAGTAACGAACAAGAAATCAAAGATTTCCATCGAAGAAGGAGGTGAGAGGGGAGATGAGTGAGGTTTGTTGTAGTAGCTAAAACTATTTGAGGAAGAAAAATCCAGTTAGATTACTTAAGCCCAGTCAGTGGGGGTTCATGGGGCTATCCAGTTTTGGGCACCAATTAAACAAAATCACTAATTAGTGGCAAAAAAAAAAAAAAAAACACCAAAACACACATTCACTAAGTGATTTTGCCACTAATTACTGATTTTGTCTAATTAGTGGCAAAAACAAACACCCCCTTACTCTCTATCTTGGGTACAACACACATGCTTGTAGACTGTCAATCCTAAGCACTTGGCTTATGCATTAATAATGATGTAGCTGAAGGTTATAGTTCAATTCAAATCACATTGCAAGGCATCCAAATTAAGAGACCCGCTATTTTTTTTTTTCTCTTCCAGATATGATCATATGTTCCCCATAAAACTGCCTAATCTTCAAAGTGTCCAAATAACTTTCCAATATTTTACGAACAGCAAATCAAATGTTATTCAGTAACACTTTAAGTTAATTTTTTTTTACTAGATCATAACTCTTTTCGAATTTTGGGTGATCATTTGGATACCAAATGAGTCCTAAAACTAGTTAAACACTACCCAAACTTCCAAATTTAATGCAGATAATAAAACCTAAATTAAATCCTCAAAATCATAATTTAAAACAGACACATAAACTGTAATCTAAAGGGTATGAGAACCTTACGATTGCGTCAGATGTACCATTGACGAACCATTGAGTAATATCGCCTTTCTGAATCTTTAAGGAGCTCAATGGAGACAAATCGAAATGAAGAATTTCATGGTTTTGGTCTCCGCCATTAGACCTTGTAGAAGCTCCAATACTACAATTGTTACTGTTACCACTCATCTCTAGTGTGAATTTGATGTTGGGGTTTCTGAAATTTGGTAATTTGAGAAAATTAGGGTTAGGGTTTCTACTACTAAGTAGAGATTTTGCAATTTGAGCTCCTCCTTTACAAACTGCTGAAGATGCCATTTTGATTCTAACTCACCATCCCAATTGCAAAAATTAAGAGTCAAGATATGTCATATCATTCGGCTTTTTTAGAGTAGTTAAGAGAAATTCCAAAAGAGCTACATCATTAAGATACTTTTCTACTTATTTTAAGTCAAAAAGTAGTAAAAATCAGAAGCCCAAAAAAGAAGCTTATCTTCAACTTAAAAATGACTTAAAGCCACTCTCCATATCCCTAAATTTATTTTCTCACATCTTTGAAACTTTTTCGTTTTTTAGCCAAAAGTTTCTTATAGTATTTATAACTTAAAAAACAGTAATTAATTTACTAACTTACTGTTGAGGAATAATAGAATCTAGCTTAAGAGTTCTATATTGAAAGTAATTGAGAGAGAAGAGGATTTCTTATTAATTGGATATTATTTCTTTGTACGTGTACGAGGTTACCTATCATACTTAAAGTCTTCCCATAAAACCTAAAAGCCTATAGGCTTAGGACACCCGAACCCAGTTGGGCTACTACCTTGGGCTGGACCGAACTCCTAACACTTAGAATTTTTTTTAAAGTCAAGTCCTTAAACATATTTTTTGAAGGAGTCTAGTTGACACTGCCAAAATAAAATGATAGGCTTCTGTTATGTAGTCTTGTGAATCCACAAGAATATATTACACATTAGGAATATATTACACATCAATATGTAAATCCACAAGAATATATCCATTAGGACTCAAATCAATACAAAAGTCTTCAACCAATGCGAATGAGGTTCTCGAATTCCCAATTGCCAACACTTGCCACCCCTTAATCTTAACCACTGCTCCGATCGAAACGAGGCGTAAGGCGAGGTTGTATCAGTAATGGGGGTGATTGAATTCCACTCAATGTGAGGAAATGGGATGCGATCATTGGCTTGCACTCGGCAACCGAGGCGATGAGGAGAGAGATTGTGAAGATCTTGTAGAGGTTATCAGAGAACCAAGTTGTGAAATCTAGGGATTTAGATGGTGAGGATGAGATGTATTTCACATATTTGATCTTGCCCCCAGAGGGTAGTTTGGGTAGTTCACTAAAGTTTGACTGGTCAAGTCAAGTCAACTCGTTGAACTGGGGTAATTCGACCAGATGGGGGGTAGACCGCAATATTTTCCGGTTCGAGGGGGCAAAATTAAATATAGAAGGTACAATGGGGGGCAAAGTCAAATTTTCTCGTCTCGTCATTAAATTACGGCACGTTAACGCTAAACAAATTGACCTATTGGTAATGAGAGGAGTAACCCCAGGATCTTATATTTTGAGGTGCAAGGCTTTATGTGCCAAATGTGAGACTATATATCTCAATATGACTATATTTAGTATTTTGATATTTAATACGATAAATTATAATGTTTTAAAACCGAGTCGAGATGTGAAGTAAATGTAAAAAAGTGAAAAATGTCAAAGAAGAGAAAGGCTCGGTTGACTCCCCATCTTGAACTCCCCATAAAAATCTTCTTCCCAACCGTTGAATATGATTAATTATCGATCAAAATTGATTCTAACATAGCTCGCGATTCAAAAGTAATATCTCGTTTGGCAATCTCTATCCATTTATATCTTGTCTCTTTTCTTCTCTCCCAACTTCCCCTCTCCGAATATATGAGTTTTATACAAGTTTCAAGTGGACCCTTTCTAGGAACTCAAACCATAATCATGTATTTGTACTTATTTATTTGTTGTAACGGGAGGTATTCGGGCCATCTGGCTAGACCGTCAATTATCGACTAGATCTTCTAGGGATTGTGCAATAGCCCTTAAACCACACGAACCGGGCAAGTCGGCACAAGACATTGTTTTTGAGTCATACATATTTTATTATAAAACAAATGAATCCCATACTCTTTTGTTTTGGGGAATTAAAAGCTAAACCAATTATCTAATATCATCAAATTATCGTGATATTTTGGTGATAAATTGATAAAAACACGATACATTGGCAATTTTTTTTCTACAAAACTTGTGATTGGTAAACCACTGATAATACCATCAAAGTACCACACTTAGGACTGGCAGTTTGGGGTAAAGCCCATGGCCCAGCCCGGCCCAGCCCAGAAAAAATCCAACCCAACCCGGCCTGACAGGCTCTTCGGGCCAGCCCGAACCGGCTCAACTAATTGCATGGGCGGGTTATGGGCCACATTCTTTAGGCAGCGGCCCGACTCAAGCCTAGCCTGAAAGTGACCCGTACAAAGCCTGGCCCAAAGTTAGCCCGAGCCTGGCCCGAACCACGTTAGCCCAAGTGTTTTAAAGAGCCGTTAGTCTATGGAGAAATGGGGTTTAGAATGCTCGAACCCCCTATTTCGGTGTTTATTTTAAATATATATAATGAATATTTAGTTTTTTTTCTAATAAGATATATAATATATTTCATTTAAACATAAATTCCATTAGTACATCGGCCCGAAACGTCCTTTTTAAAACCCGGCCCGGAATGGCCCGCTGAAACCCGACCAGTACCAGCCCGATTATACCATGGGCGGGCCATGGGCTGAAGTAGGTTGAATCCGGCCCGGCCCGGCCCGAATAATGTATATGGCCCAGCCCGACCCGACCCGAATATTTGTTAGGTCCGAAAAAACCCGGCCCGAGCCCGACCCGACCGCCCAAACTGCTAGCCTTAATCACACTGACGAAAATATTTTTTGATTTTTTTCATGGTATAATGAATTTATCATGGGTATTTTAATCCATGGTGTATAATATAACAATTTTTTTGTCGGGTCGAGTCATTTACACACTAGCCAACCATACACTAGCTTATCACATGATTCTCAATCTCTCTTAAGACCACTTTTTTTTTAAGCAAACGAGATATATTAAGGCCTAAGCGGCGCCAACAGAAATAACAGAGTTCATCAAGTTTTAGGCCTCCAACGGCTGACAACAAAAAGTGGTAGGGGCTGTAACACCCTTCCTAGCTAAAACATGAGCTTCCATATTTACAGATCTAGGGATAAAAGAGAACCGAAAATCTAGAAAGCGAGAAGAGGCAGCGATCATATCAGAAGCGAGAGTCAAGGCTCCCGAGGAGAGGTCGCCTGAGCTTGTCTCATACGCTCTAACCAGACGATGACAATCTGTCAGGATCATGATGCGCTCAAGGCCGGTCTGGTGTGCTGCCCGCATCCCTCTGATCACGGCAAAAGCTTCTGCCTCTTCTGCGTCCTCAGCTCTGACTGACTCAAAACCTGCACAGATAAGGTCATAGTGAGAATTTTTAATAGTAAAATTTGTTCCCCCCAGAGAGGTATAATTTTTCCAGGAGGCATCCACTGTGATAAAGTGCCACCCTTCAGGTAAATTCGGTCTAGCGTACTCAGGAGTATTATGGGTGTCATTGGGAGGTTGGGGCTGGGTTGTGATGTAGCTACGGACTAGTGCGATGGCTTTGGATGGATAAGGTTTTTCATTGTTGAAGATGAGCGCGTTTCTGTCCATCCAGATTACATACATGGTGGCTCCAATCATACTCCAGAGAGTGATTTTGCATGTCCATGGCGTTTCCGTTTTGGAGGGTGAGGGTGTTTAGGACATTTTCCACAGAGTCGGAGTAAATTTGGGTGCTGGGGTCCGAATGGAGGGTCGAGAGAGCCCAGTAATCCTTTATGCTTTTACAAAAGAAGAGAGTGTGGGTGGTCGACTCTTCTTCCTCTCCGCACCTAGGGCAGGTGGTATTCCAATTTTCGTCGTTGTGCCAAGTCCTGAGCTTTGATGGTATGCCGTCCTGAATAGCTTTCCACATAAAGATTTGAAGACGGAAGGGGATTTTGAGCTTCCATATACGCCTCCAGAGCGTTTGGCTCGGCTCGGCTTGGGGGTTACCGTGGCAGTCATATGGGGTCTCTGCCATGAATGCATGGTAGACCGATTTGACCGTGAGGATCCCATTTTTTATTTTCGCCATCTCAAAGTGTTACAGGCAGGGTGGCTACTCAGGGGGATCGCCAAGATGATCTCCGCTATGTCTTAGTGGAACACAGGAAAGATAATGGTGCGGTTCCAGGTACGGCTATTCGTCTGGATGAGGTCTGCTACCTTTGAGAGGGCTCGGTGCTGGGGAGCAGGACCAGAGGGTCTACAGAAAGGGATTCCCGGGATCCAAAGTTCCAGCCAGAAGTCAACTTGCTTTCCGTCTCCTATGTGCCAAATGAGGTCAGGCCAGATCCGATTGCGAGCTTGGAGGATCCCATAAGATTGGGATGCTTACTTCTAATCATTATACCTTTTATTAAAAACCAACTTTTAGCCGTTGAAATTCCGACGCTTAGATATGCTGATCACTTGGTACCCCAACTATAGACATAAGATTATCAAGTAATTAAAAATATATTGATGTGAATGTTTACGAGTTATATATACCTCTATACACACGCTCACACATTTTAGGCTCACTGGGTATATATATGGTGGAATATTTGACGGTAGAACTGCGGTTAGTAGGATGTTGAATCTACACTTCTAATGCTTGATTGTTATCTTCTATCCTGTTTAGCGAATGTGAATTACATTGTATAGGCTGATTTGAAGGATAATGTATTATTTTGGCTGAATTACATTGTTATCTTCTATCTTGTTTAGCTAATGTGAACTGCGGTTAGCTAATGTGATCTCCCCTATCCGAGATTAAGCTCCTACAGTCATGCTAATGTATTATTTTTGCGTTACTAGTGTAATCTTAAAAATGTATAAATTTTGAAGTTCGCATGTCAAATAGTAGATGTCATTAGCAGCGCCGGAGTCAAATGGTTGTTAACACTAATGTTCCTCTGATTCGATATATAGATTATTCAATATAGTTTACTAAAATACATCTTATATTAATATTTGATAATTACAAGATGGAGATTGTTGAGTACATTGGTGTTGTGGATATACAGTGTTGATTTACTTAAATCATATATACATGCAGTGACATATATTAACATCTATCCGATCTTATTTCTTGTAGATTTTAATATCTCTCCATCGCGATTCCATCCGGAAAGACGGAGTATTCTGAGCGTAGACACCAAACTTGAAATAGAAATCGCTTGTTCCGCGACCGTCCACTTGAATTTTTTGAACACCGTCTATGAAAACCTTCACCTTTCCTGCATCAACGTCATGGATTACGTTCAACCTCAACCATTTGTTGTAAATATCCGAAACCACCACATTACTTCTGTAGTACTGCAAATTCCCATTGTAGACTCTCAGTTGCATTGTCGTAGCTGTAGTTGCTGAGCCAAAGATTTGCATTACGGAAACACCCGAGGTTCCTTTGGGCACATAAAAGTAGCCTTCGAATTGCCAAACTCCGCTAGAGTAGTCATGACCCTGAAATCAAAAACACCAAAATTACTCAGATTAAATAAATATATACATTATGGTAAATGTTGCTAATTCAGTTGCCTATGAGATTGCGACTAGGGCCATGGGTGACAATTTTTGTCTTACTTGGGATGGATTCCCGCCCGTATGGTTGCAGAAGGCTCTACAGAACGACGGTACCTCTTTTGTAACTCCTTTCGGTTATTAATATACGGTTTACCAATAAAAATAAAAATAAAAAAAGTTATTAAGCACGCATATGAGAGGTTATAACTTACAAGAATGCGGATCTCCGTACGTGGCTCCGTGTTGCTATTGGGAGAGTGCGGCCTGTCTTTGGAGAAGACCCATAACCTCCTCACCCCATCAATATAACTGTAACGCTGGTTGACTGGCTTATTGTACGGTCTCTGCACTTCAAAATCCGACTCCCTTAAGGCCACAGCGGTGAAACCATCTGTGGGGTCTGCTGCGCACATAAAATGACCTACAAGAACACATAGTATGAGCAAACACAATGAAGAAGATCCCATTTTTAGTGAATCAAGAGACAAAGAAGGAAAGATGTTTGTTGTGGTGAGGAAAACATGAATGAGTTTAAATTATATAGTAAAACTTTGGAGCTTCGAGTGGGAAAATAAGACTTTTGAATGGTGTTGTGTTTGTGAGTGATAAACTTTGTTAATGGGTCAATCCTTCTTACCTGCAGCAACGTTATTCCTACAGCGTTAGATTGTGAAAGCTGAGTTAGAGACTAGTCCTATCCAAAAGAGTGATCTAGTAGTTGCTAGCTTTTCAACGAAATGAAGTACTGGTTAAGTTAGTGACTAGAGACACTACTTTTTAGTCATCTAAACTTTCTTGAATGCCGCTCGGTGAGCCTATGGTGCCGCCCCGAGGCGTAACGAGTTGGCACTAGTTTGGCTCACCGAGCTGATTAATGTGGATGCTTCATCACTCGAGATTAAATGGTTCATGTAAGGGCTTAATTTCGTAACAACTCAAAATAACTCTCGTCCTAGTTGTACATGTAACAAGTGTTAGTATAACCTAACAAAGAAATTGACACAGGTGATTAGCGTGGAAACCTTTGAATTGGTAAAAATCACAACGTCGATCTGAGGATTTTAGTAATTGTAACTTTATTGTTTGAGGCTAAGATTTGGTCTCTCTGTTCGAATATTTTTGAGGTTGTTCGAACAAATAGAAGCAGTTCGAAATTGTTTGAACAACATTGGTTCTGTTCGAATAAAAAGAAGCAGTTCGAAATTGTTCGAACAAGATGGGTTATGTTCGAACAGATTCGGTAAAACTCAGTTTTTGAGTTTTTTGTTTTAGCACCTTGTTTGCCTCGAGATCTGATAATTTGTAATTCAAGTTATGATCTTTCAAGCTAGAAGACTTGATCTCTAGTTAGAAAATTCTCTCTAGTTCATAAACTTGTCTGTCGGTCCTGTATTCTCTGGAACTTAACCTTTTTATAGACCCCACTCTCAGTTCGACGTCGTGTATGAGCAGTGGCGGAGCCAGGATTATGGGGGGGGGGGGGGGGTTGAAGGGCATTTTTGTAATTTTACTTATAAGTTGCAATTTAATAATCTAGGTTACATTTTACATTAAAATTTCTAAAGAACCTAACGGGAAGCAAGTGGAGGAATTTAATATAAACAATGTCATTTATAGATATTATGATAAAAAGATACAAATATGAAAACATGCCCGATTGTGAGATCATTCAACTTTTCCTCGACGTAATTTTATACTTTGGAAGTGGTTTAGGATTGCATCATCAGTGACGCTAGCAAAAGTGGTATTCTCGATATATGTGACCAAACAATCATTTACAAACTCATCTGCCATTCTATTACGCAAGCGATTCTTTATGAAATGCATAACTGAAAATGCCCTCTTTGCTGTAGCTGTCGCAACTGAAAGTATTAATGCCAATGTTATGAGCGAGTAAACAAAGGGGTATGATTTATCTTTCTTTGTCTTAATCATCTCCTTAGTAAGCCCTTAAATGCCAATGGGGAAAAATCATCCCCGTACAACTGAGCAAGGCGGATCAACTTCTCTTTATTATATGCTGAAAAGGAATCACTTGGATTCAAGCAAGCCAATCAAACAAGTTATTCGGTATTTACCTCGTTAAAGCGATCATTAAGATCCGAAAGTTGATGATCTAAACATGAATTGAACAATGACTGACGATAATAATGCTCATTTGTATTTTCTTCTGCATTTCTTTGGGACCGACATGGTGCTATGAACCTATCCGTCATCACTATATCCAAACAGACCCTTAGGCTCTTTCAAGAAGTTTAGAAATGACATCTCTTCGGCTTTTACAAGGTTCAAAAGATTATGGCACATAGAAGTAGTAGAAGAAGAAGACATATTTTAGAAACATCAAGCAAGGGTGTGTATATGGTGACTAATATTTCTATCTTGGACATTTTTATTCAATAAAGTTCCTTATTATTACGTATATATGCTTACTATAAACATTACATAAACCACACTTTTAAAAGCTTACAAAACTCACTTTCAAAAGAAAAGAAAAAAACTCACAAAACTCTCACATATATGCTAGAGACATTAGCTTTTAAAAGCTCACAGAACTCGCTTTCAAAAGAAGAAGAGAAAAAACACACAAAACTAGCTCTCTACTATATATATATAAGAGAGGCCTAAGTTGGTGCTAATAAATAGTAAGCACCCCAATACCTCACTAACATAGGTAACTAGTCCAAAGGCACATCCTTAAAATTGAGCTCCTTCGAATGTTTGTCCATATTGCCAACCCGCAGGTGCAACATCAGGGACAATTAAAGTCCTGCCGTCCGTTGTGGTTACTTGGAACGAGATGCTCTGGCCATTGAAGTTAGAGTTACTCTGCCAATTCTGACCCCAGTTCCTTGACATGGCTTGCCATCCTGTATTGGATCCCTTGATTGATACTGCACTAATATCTCCTGCACCTCCAACGTTCGTTATCAAAACCAAGTTGAAGTAAATGTGGCCGTTAATGGTGAATCTTAGCCCTCCTTTCTTCATGCATGGCACCCTAAAAGCAACCATAGTTACGAGATATATATAACTATAATAACATGCATGGGATGGGATTAAAAGTTCGTAAATGTAGTTATAATTTTTACCTTCTAAATGATATCGGAACAATTCCTGCTTTATATTGTGCAATACGTTCGAAAACAGGCTGTGACAAATCAAAGTGTTGATTCGGAGGATTGCACCAACCACCATTGTCATTAGGCAAAGACGGATTAGGTGGGCATAAGTTTGTCGCAGTAACTGTGATCGTCCCGGGTAAGCACCATTGAGGGTCATTATCACACCTCAACTCGTAACACGACCCGCAACTCACTCCATTGTTGAATAAAGTAGTGCTGAGAGCTGCGGTATCAGTTCCATATCCTGTACTATATAAGTTCCCGTATCCACACGCCCCTCCTACAAAATCAAATATAAGAATTCGAAACCGATAAGTTTCTAGCTATAAAGCCTAAAAGGCCAAGGACATGTTTACAAACTTTACAATATGACTTTATATACATACCCATTGTGCCAGAAGCATCACCACCACCATAAAATGTGGCATGCGCGCTCTGCCATCCCCCATATTCGTCACATAAACTGCAACGGAGATTAAAGAGAAACAGGGAGAAGAAGAGCAGAGAAACAATAGACATGTTTTGTGATGTTTTGATCCAAGTGAATTGGGGTTGGTTGAGTTTATATAGCAGTTAGCAGTTGATGAGGCAACCGTGGAACTTGGAGTGTGGAGCGGTGGCAATTGTTTGCGCAAAGAAACAAGTTTACGGTTTCATGTATGTGTTCGACAAATCCACAAAACGGCCGCGAGTTATTATACATTGTGAAACCATTTGTTCAAGGCTCATGCATGTCTAAAAATAGCCAACTTCTAAACTGCCAGAGTATCTTCTGAAAGAAGTGGTTATGGCTTTTCTTGGTAGAATTTGTCAATTGCCATTAAATTGCCTGCGGCAGGCTGACGCTAAAGACATCGACCTAAAATGTAAAACCGTTTTTTTTTTACTTTTAGGGCGAAACCGTAGAGGAATCAAATAGGTTTGGTCGCTGTTTGGTGTCGTGAAGAAGAAACCTTAATATTTACATGAGGACATAATGTAGTGACAGAGTCACAAAGATCATGTTTGGTATGAAGGAAATAAATGTAACTACGCAAACATTTTTTTTTTTTTGGAAGGTAAACTGGGGTTTAGGCAAATCCCAACTTCCTTAAAACGATAGTAAGTTCAGTTTTTACCGGTGCTTGCGCCAGTAGTATTCTCAGAAGTCAGAACATGACCCCATTGTATCTATTGATTTCATTAGAAGTGGAAGTTTATGGAGATGAAATTGTGCATGGTCTAAGTTTATGGAGATCTAATGCCACTTCTGATATCCTGATTGTCGAGGCTATTAAGTACATGTTGTCATGTTGAGAACAGGAGGACGCGATTTTGATTATGTGAGTAATTTTGTGGGGATGCAATTCACTAATATTTTTGCTTTTGCTTTTGCTTCATTCGGTTGAATAAAGGTTTTCCTGTGCACAAGAATCTCCTCGTTGATTTTTTTCTTCTTCTTGTGAATCACTTGGAAAATATGGAAACTTAGAAGCATTTGTCGTGAAAATTTCAGTTCATATTCATCGAGTTTACTACTTTTATTAACCATAACGGTCTCTTGTGCAAACTTGTGAAAAACTGTATACAACATTCATATATGAACTAGCCCATATACCTGGTTTTCAAACAAGTAGGGCATTTTGTACCATAGTCATGCTAATGTATTAGTTTGGCGTTACTAGTGTAATCTAAAAATGTATATATTTTGAAGTTGGCATGTCAAATAGTAGATGTCATCAGACTAATTTTGATTAGCATGTAAATTTGTAAATGTACTTGTACAGTTGTACTTCAATTTTATCAGAAAATGAATAGTTTTCAATGTTTCTTTCTTCGCTTGCCAGTTCATAATTGTGTATTACTTAGTTCTGATCGTCGTCTAACTGAAACTGTATCAGGTTTCCTACTCTTATATCTATGCTCTATTAGAGTACCTACAACAGCTAGGTGCAACCTGACGTGGCAGGGTGAATTCCAAATCCACCCACTTTTCCACCCAATTCGTCTTCCAGCAGCTAGGTGAATACCTGACGTGGCAAGAGCAAAATTCATCCAAGAGTGGATTTTCTACCCTGTGGGTGGATTTGGGGTGAATTCACGCCGCGCGGTTCTGAAGTGCGCTTACACTATTTACCACTAAGATTAGAACACATGTCATTTATCCAATGGCTCCCATTACCCCTCACTTCAGAACTGCGCGTAGACACGTGTCAACAATCCATTGGCTCCCATTACCCTCACTTCAAAATTGCGCGTAGAGACAACGTTCAAGATTAAAATACGTAGACTCATCTGGGACGTCCATTTATGCGCGGTTCAGAAGTGCGTGGGCTGAATTCACCTTGGGGTGGATTGGATTCACCCTGAAATTAATCCAATCCACCCTCTTAACTGCTTGGGGTGAATTCACTTTAGAGCATCCACAACAGCTAGGTACACTCTGACGTGGCGGGTGGATTCTCAAATCCACCCTCTTTTGTTCCCAACAGCTAGGTCAATTTGTGAGGCGCAGTTTAAAATTGCGCGTAGGGTAATGGACACTCCAAATAGAGACGCGTGGCATGATCTTATGTTTTTGCGCAGTTCAGAACTGCGCATAGTAACACCGCGCGGTTCAGAACTGCACGTAGTGATATTCACCTTAATTTGTGATCAAGCTGCTCTGGGAAAGTTTGGGGTGGATTGGATTCACCCTCATTTTGGGCAAAATCCACCCACCCTACTGCTGTGGTTGTAGTTGTTAACACTAATGTCCTGCATTGTATATTAGAGGGTTTAAGAATCTAGGCCTTCAGTCGTCCAGTCCTCGTTCAGAAAAGTTCCTCTGCTTCGATATATAGATTATTAGATCTTTAGGGGGGAAAAAAGTTGCAGTAGAGAAATATAAAGGAAACACTAGGAGTACTAATAAAACTGAGTGGGCTGCAATATTATAACACATATGTTTGCAACACATATGATGATGATACAACCACAACCACAACCACAACCATAACATAACACAACAACACAGGAGTACTACTAGAAGAATACTCTAACAAAGGGACACACCCAACTGAAATCCAGCATCCAAATTTATTCTCACAGTTGCTACACTAGCTGATTTGATTAACCTCCTCAGTCCTCACTTAACCCTGCAACACACAAACACATACAAAAATCCATATTAGAAACCTTACTTAGGAGCAAATATGCAAAGTAAAAGAGAGAACATAAACATACTTGGTGCAGTCTGTAGAGGGGCTGATGGCATAAGGGATGTTGACACCACAAGCACCAGGAAGAGCAGCAGCAAATTTCTGGTTAATCCCTGCGTATGTTTTAGCTGCTGTTTTCAAGCACCCACAAGCAGTTTTACGATCAGCAGTTGTCTTTGCTGCAGCCATGAGTCCCGAAACACCTTTACAACAGTTGGGGAGTGGTTTCCCACCCGATTTTAGGTAGTTGTAACATGGTGCCAAACCGGTTGTCACTTGACTACATGTCATGGCTGCTGCTTCTGCTGCAAAGGGTGCACCAATGACCATGCATGCAAGCACAACACAAGCTAGCTTAGTTGCAAAGGATGCCATTGCTGCTTCTGCTGAGTTTCTGATGTTTTAGTAAGTGAGAGAGGGTTACTTACTTAGACTTTGCTTGTGGGATGCTTGTTATCAACCTCCATTTGTGCAGTATTTATAGAGAAATTTCAGAGATGGGGAGAGTAGTTCGTCTGTAGTGTGGTCTTCACGAGGTGAGTATGGGCAGTTGTTGGCATTGTTACCACTTAACTGTTACCACATCAATGCACAAGTTTAATGCATATTAGTACTAGTGGTTGGGGTTTGACACAAGTTTAATGCCCGGTGGTTGGAGTTAACCACTCAATAATTTAAGATGCATCCTTTGTTAGTAACTGTGTCCAGGCCTGGCAATGTCGACTAGGCAAAGAGCTGTACATGTCACAGAGGATACAATGCAGAGTAGTCTAATTGTACTATTTTGATTTCTCGAGAATATTTTGACGTGAACTTTGGGGTTCTAGCACATTTTGGGTGATCCTGCTTAAGAGTATTATGATATAGTCGGCTGAGTACTCCGAACTTTTGACTAGAGATATCCATAGATCAATAAGAGCAATTGAGATTTTGAATACACTTTTCTTCTTCTAGCAATCAAAAAATTGAGTGAGTTGCTGAGCTGGTGGTGTGGGGAGCTCACTCACACTAAAATACAAAGGTGTGATGAGTTAAAACATTGCACAGAGCAGATTAAATATTTTTTATTGGTATGAGAGGAGATGAATAATTGTGGTGGAGTAAAGAAGTCCGTTGCGGACTAAAAAAATATTTTCATTAAATAAAAACCCACTACATCAGCACCAACTGCTGGAAAACTTAGTGTGGATTAGGTTTTTTGGGTCTGATATGCGGTCAGGTACACCCAACCTACACCCATTTGAGATGCTCGTATCCTCCTGCCCAAACACTAATTACATGTATAGGTTATGTAACTAATAGAGTAAAGTTACTTAGTAGAACAAGAGTTGTATGAGATTGGATTGGGAGATGGAACTCCATTGGAAAGAGCAAGAATAGTTTCAGAGTGTGCAGGGAGGGGTAAATTTTGGGCCCACATTTTGCTAACCAAGGTGCTGCTCTGTTTCTAGGAGGATCAGAGTGCACTTATTGATGCACTATGGCTAAAAAATGGCCATATCTCTGCCCCCACAATGCACAAGTTCACCCCTTCCAAATTTGTGTAAATAATGCACAAGTTCATCCAAGTATGGGATTTTGATTCCTGCACTATCTCTTGTTTCCTTTCGTTAGAGCATCTCTCCTAAAGTACACCTCACTCACTTGGTTTTTGGAGTGCCACGTAGAATTTTTGTCACCTCACTCACTTGGTTTTTTTCCTCAAGAAGCAAGGTTGAGCTTTGCTTTCCTAGGTGCAACCTTACATTTTTACGTCCCGATCCGGTGCGTAAGAGTTGGGCGTCTGTTTGTTTTCTAATCAGACGTCCAATTTATTATTATTATTTTTTAAAATGAAACGGGCGCTCAACATTTAGGCGTCTGTTAAGAAATCCAACTAAGATAGTGTTGGATGAAATTGGTCCTCACTCAATTGAATTTTGGTTTTTTTCACCCAACTGAGTGAAGAACTTTAGGAGATGCTCTTACGACATTTTTACGAGTTCAAGTGCCACCAGCTAATCCTTTGCTCTTTACATTTGCCTGAAAAGAAGAAAAGATTGCTTGCTTTGCCCACTCCTTTATTAGTGAAGGCAGAACCCGAGTGGCATGGCATTGGATGTTCAGACTTGAAGAGCCACGCCGTGCATATTTCTACTAAAGCCTTGTATAAAGCTTCTTTGAAATTGAATAGGTTTAGATGGAGGCCTTGCACTAGTGGCCTTGTGTGTTTTTGTTGGTGTATATATAGGCTTACTTGTGGGAATTACCGTAAGTGCTGCCACACAGATCGCTGCTAAACGAGTATGTCTACGACACCGGGTACTGATGTAGATTGAAGATCCATGTCCCAAAAATCAAATCACAACCAAGCACGAAGACTGAAAGCCTGAAAGAGCCACAGAACCCTAAGTTGTTTATCTTTGAAATCGCAGTTCAAACTCAGGATGCGTACAAGTGGAGTGTCAATGCACTCTGGCACCATGGCTCCTCCAAATCATACCAAATTCACGATATGCAAATCAAGAATATGTTTCTAAACCGCGAGTTATAAAACAGGAGCTATACAATTTGTGGTTTTTGAAAACCATCATTCATAGGCATCATACTAAGCATAACAATATACATTTACTTTCACCCTAAAGGGAGAAAAACTCAGAGCATAGAAACCTTTCGAGATTTCATTATTACAATCTGCTCAAGATAAAAACCTACACGCATGCCCATCTTTATTAGACCCCGTATCAGATCCAACTATTAATTTGCGTCGAGATCATGTTGTACAATCATTATACTGAGCTGAATGACATGGTTAGGTTATATAATCTACGAATCTATAATCTATGACAAAGATGGGATCTAATTAAAGCTTTCCAGACATAATAGTCAAGATATAGACGGGAAAACCAAGATATTAGAAATATAGACATGCTATAAATACTTGGCTAATGGATCGAACAATGCATTACCATTGTACGCTACTATGTCCTTAATGGGTCATCCCATAGTTTCTTAGCCCCGACCCGCGGACTCCGACAAAGGGACCCCCTCTCCCCCTTTTTGTTCATCATTCATGGCATCCAGGCGTCCAGACACGCCCCCCACTGTTTCCCATTTACTTTTTGTCGATGATTGCCTACTGTTCTGTCGTGCTGACCTGACCGAAGCACACGAGCTAAAGAATATCCTTACAAGCTTCTGGGATGCGACTGGGCAACAAATCAACCTGGCCAAATCTGGCATTTTTTTCAACAAAAACTTTCCCCACAGACTGGGACGCCTCATCGCTCGCCTCCTCAAGGTCAAGGTCATGCCGACGAACAAATGATACCTTGGGACCTATCTTTTTTTTAACAGATCCAAAGCGCGGACATTCCAAGAGATTGAGGACCGGATCTCGAACCGATTACAATCCCGGCGAGGTAAACTCTTGTCTCAGGCCGACCGAACAATTTTGATCAAATCAGTCACCTCTGCGATCCCTTTGTATCAGATGTCTTGTTTCGCTCTCCCTCAATCTACATGCAAGAACATCAATGCTCTACAACGTGACTTCTAGTGGGGGGAAACGGGAGGACAAACGGAAACCGTTGTATCTTAAAAAATGGAAGGAAATTTGTCGCCCCAAACGGGAGGGCGGATTAGGTATTCGGGAGGCAGGGGCCACCAATAAAGCACATCTGTCCAAGTTCGTATGGCGCCTACAGCAAAACCCACACGACTTGTGGAGACAAATACTAAAAGCTAAATATTTCCCCAGTTGTGACATTTTCCAGGCTAAGAAGAAGGCGAATGCCTCCTGGACTTGGCGTAGTATCTATTCCGCTATCGGTACGGTCAATGATAACTCCTGTTGGCAGGTTCGCTCCGGAGATCATATCAAGTTTTGGATTGATAATTGGATCCCCACGGGCACGGGCAGACAACTGATTCAACGACCCGACCTCCCTGGGGAGAATCGGCCTCAGCTGGTAAGCTATTTCATTGACCCCGTTCTGAAAACGTGGCGAGTTGGGGAATTACATAAGTTTTGCAATGCCACCTCCATTGACCACATCACCTAAATTTTTCTACCCCAACTGGGGGGTCCCGACAAGATTCGTTAGTGCCCATCCAAGGATGGCAAATTCTCCATTAAATCTTTTTATTGGGTGATCATGGCGGGCCCCCAGATGGAGGTCCTGCTTTGGCTTCTCAGGCAACTGTTGAAGATCTTAAATAACAAAGTTACCCCTAGGGCCCAATTGTTCGGCTGGAATTGCCTCCATGACATAGTCCTTTTTCGAACAAAAATTGCAGGGTTTTTGCAACTTTCGGATACCTCTTGCCTCCTATGCACCTCCCCGACAGAAAACCTTCACCATTTCCTTCTAGAGTGCCCCTTCACCCGAGCAGTTTGGTTTGGAACGGAGTTTGGCGGTTTATTCCACCGGTTTGCACATATGACTATTCCAGAGTGGGTCTCTTGGTGGATCACACCGCCACTTGATTGGCCTATTTACTGTAAACTTTGGACCTTTGTGACACTTAACATGTCTTGGATGATCTGGAAGGCTAGATGTGAAAACCTTTTACAAAACAAACCTCAAGACCCGCTTCATATCTCTACGGTCATAAACAACTTGATTCTAAACGAACCGGTTAAGCGTCTAGAGAGGTCTAATACCAAAGTCCCTTAGAGTATCCCAGCTGCAGGTTGAGCAAAAATTAATGTTGATGCTTCCTTCAGTAAAGATAAACTTTTTAATGGTATTGGGTTAGTTCTGCGAGATGATGATAATGTCTTTGGTGCAGCCCGCCGTTCTACCCGCAGATTTGCAACCATTGAAGAAGGCAAGGCCTTAGCGATGCTCGGAGGAGTTATTTGGGCCAATGAGAAGGATGTATAGAAAGTTGTCATTGAAACGGATGCCGAGGTTATTAGCTTTTTTTGCCGAAATGGAAATACAACCGTTTCCTAGACTACCAAAACAATCCTCCAAGATAGTTTGGCAGTTTTTTGTCATTTTGTAGATATTTGTATTATTTATGTACCGCGTAGCGCAAACTTTGTAGCTCATGAGATTGCTACTAGACCTATGTTGGATAACTTTTGTATGACATGATGTGACTCTCCCCCTTGGTGGCTTCAGGATGCACTTAAAGAAGATAAGACCATGATTAATATCATTATACCATGATAAATTTACAGGCATAGATTAATATCATTATATCATTATGACACAAGCATGGATTAAAAATACACACGATAAATTTCAATATATGACACAAGGATGGATTAAAAATAAACATGATAAATTCATTATACCATGATTAATATCAAGAATATTTTTTGTCGATTTGGTACTTTGATAATATTATCAATGGTTACCAATCACTAGTTTTGTGGCAAAAAACCCACCAATATATCGCTATTTTATCAATTTATCACCAAAATATCACAATATTTTATGCTATTAAGAGATAATTGGTTTTAACCTTTCATTCTCAAAAGCCAAAGAGTATGGCCCACCCCATTTATATGACTTGCAGAGAGATGATCACTCGAAAACGGGGTGTATGGCATCTTCACCCCCTATGCAATTCTCCTCAATTTCATGTTTTATAAAAAAAATTGTTTTACTTTTGTTTAAATAAACTTTTTGTTGAGATATAAAGTCCCACATCAGTCACATAAAACCTTGTACCTCAAAATATAAGATTTTGGGGGTTACTCCTCTCATTGCCTTTGGTTTTGAGATGGACCTATCAATTATTATGGTATTAGAGCAAACATTTCTTTCACATGCCGAGCCCATTGGCCCACACTACTCCCTGATACCCTGATATTTATCCATGTGTTGAGCTCATAAATTACGCCACACATGAGGGGGCGTGTTGAGATATATAGTCCGACATCAAAAACATAAAGCCTTGCATCTCAAAATATAAGATCATGGGGCTACTACTCTCATTACCAATTAATTTTGAGATGGAACCTCCGATTCTAATAATATTCATTTACATTTTGTTTTCCTTTTATTTATTTATTTTTTTTAGTTCATATTTTTGGAGATTCATACACTTTATCTTTGACATATTTCTAAATACTTTCCTATATTTCCTTCACATCTCCAATCGTTTTAATAAACAGTATAATTTATCGTGTTAAACATCAGAATAACAAAAATATCATCGATTATTTGGTATAAAATCAAAACACCATGATAAAATCATGATCGTAAGAGGTCGATAAATCCGGTATTTTGATCCATGGACACAAGTGAAGCAATAAATCATGGGTCTAATGTGATAACTGTGGGCAAACCTTGCGTTTGGCAGACTCCAAAAAATACATGCCAGCGTACTCCCTCTTGGGCCTCTCTCAATGCTGCCATCAACATCTACCCCCATCGAAAACCTACATAGTTAAGAAACTCAGCGGGTCAACCTCGAAAAAAGATGCTAGAACAAGAGGACAACTATTACGCAATAGGCATGTGAGGCTCGTACAAGATTGATGCCACGACCTCGACAATATCGACTTCTTCAGATATATGTGGTCTCCACTCCCCAGAAACGACCCATTTCAATCCTTTCATGGTAAAATTTCTCAGGCAACTGTCGGTGCAAGCACTTAACTCCTACTCAATTCAACTAACTAACCGCACACACCCTATCAATTGCATTGTACTCGGACCAACTTCCTGGATGGCATAAGCCATAACAGCGATATTCCCAGACTGACCATTCTCACAAAAAAGTGAAACGTTCATTACCAGTTTATATATTTTATCGGGCTAGTTGGGAAAACCTGTCATCTTGAAATTCAAATCCACCTGCCAGCCTATTTGCTTGAATTTAGCCCAGCCTACTGGATTAGGGTGCTTCATCGCGTTTTTGAGATGCACACATTGAACAGTATAGCCATCTCTAACAGTATCTGATCATACTAACATAGACAGACGATGTGAGAAGAAATTCAATGGACCATATTATCTTCCTACCTAAACTCATTAAAGGAATTAGTTGAGAAGATGGTAGGTATGTAGTGGGCATCGAGTCCCATCTTCGTCGTCAACGTTCACATTCAAACTCTAGTGCCCATCACAAAGTTGTACCCGTTTTTATCGATCCCTGGAAAAGAAAGAAGTGTATTAGTTAGTAGAGCACTAATAACTTGTACTGATTTAAAACTGAAAACTGAAATTATCCCGTTGGCGCTAGATATCTGGCCAATTGAACTATATAATCCACATGAAATTAATCAAATCAAATTTTCAATGATACTTTACTATTCCCCTGATCTCCAAACAACGTACTTACACTTCTTATTTCGTTACTGACACACATCTATAGGTTAAAAAAAAATAGTTTCGGATTATTTTTAGCAGCTTCGACCTAATAAATTCGAGACATACGTGGTGGGTTCGCTGGATAGCCAAGGTGCACGTGTGGGGTACATCAGGTGTAGACCGAAACGTCAAAAGCATTTACTAATCTCAACCCCCAACCCATCTTCTTTTCGTACAGTTTTTCCCTCTATATAAACATGCTTACCCCATAGAAGCAAAATACAACTCAACTCAATCATCTCAACCCTCTTTTGAAACCAGCAACAGCTAGCAATGGCATCCTTCCTTACTAAGCTCACTTGTGTAATGCTCGCATGCATGGTGATCAGTGCACCCTTTGCAGCAGAAGCAGCCATCACTTGTGGTACGGTGGTGAGCAAGTTGGCACCATGCATCACCTTTCTCCGCTCTGGTGGACTCATCCCTAGTGGGTGTTGCTCCGGTGTTCAGGCCCTTAACGGTTTGGCTAAGACTACTCTCGACCGCAAAATAGCCTGTGGTTGTTTGAAGACAGCAGCAGCTAGCTATAATGTAAATTCAGCAAATGCCGCTGCCCTCCCCGGAAAGTGCGGTGTCCGCATCCCTTACAAGATCAGCACCTCCACTGACTGCTCCAAGTATGTTTTCTTAGCTTATGTTTTAGACTATCTTTCTATAATTTTTCTACCTACACTTACATTTGGTGTGATTTCTGATCTGATTTCTTTACTTTTATATTGCAGGGTGCAATGAGTTTTATCTTTAAGCGGCATAGTAGGATGAATATCATACGAATAAATCGGATGTTGGAGATCTCCAACTGTTCCTGCTTCATTTAAGGTTCTTAAGAGTCTGAGACTGTCTTTTGCTAGAGCCATTTCCAGTCATTAAGTTCTAGTTAGGCAGTCTTTAATTATGTTTGGGTTTGGTGGTTGTATAAGTTATAATTATATGATCAATGAAGACCACTTCTTTTTTACTTCTAAATAATGTTCTTATATGAGGTCCAAGAATTATTTTTCTAGCAATCAAAAACATCAGATCTATGAAGTGTTTCTGGGTCATGATGCCTAGATTTAGAGGGAGAGATCTATAGGAAGATGGCTTCTGAAAGTTCGTGATCGACTCGCCTGTTCAGACATAGTCGAGCAGCACGACCTACTAAACAAACCTACTACCTACTTCAAAACTCAAAAAAGGTGCTTGTTAGGCACAATGAAAACAAAGCTAATTTTCAACTCTAAGAAAACAGGGTTCTTAGAGAAAATAAGTTTAATCTATTGAACCAATTCTATCAACTGTCCGTTTTCAACCTTTTACCCCTCACGTTTATTGCTTCTGCCACTATCTCATGTGATTTTTTTTTTCCTGCCATGATACAAAGTTAGAAATACTCCCAGATTTGATATCTGGAGAAAGGGTCTTCATAAGTAAGAATCCAAGACTGTTGCGACCAGATTTGGAACTCTGTTTTTATGACTCAAAAACTCAGTGATGTGGCTGCGAATCCAAGTACTAGATCCTGCAGTACAGTCCTCCTCAAGTAAATACAATCTCCGTATTCTTCCAAAAAATCAGAC
Source organism: Kingdonia uniflora (assembly GCA_014058105.1). NCBI lineage: Eukaryota > Viridiplantae > Streptophyta > Magnoliopsida > Ranunculales > Circaeasteraceae > Kingdonia > Kingdonia uniflora. Next base: position 622,301 of record JACGCM010002221.1, on the reverse strand, counting down.
TAGGACGCTTTAAGGCCAATTCAGATGTAGGATTCAAGTGATAAATACCCCTTAAAAACCGAGTTACAGCATAAATCAAGGTAATTTGCTTTCATCAAATACCACAATGCTGCGATAATAAGAAAACTCGGGCGCAGAAAATGATGAGCACTTGGGACCTATGTGCAGAAAAGAAACAGTCAAGAGCCTAAATTCCCGCAGAAAATGATGAGCACTTGGGACCTATGTGCAGAAAGTAAACAGTCAAGAGCCTAAATTCCCAATAATTTGCGTTAAATAATGGAAATGTTAGTAGTGTTCTACGTTGAGTGTTACTCTAAGGCGAGCCCTACAGAACAACATGCGTCAAGTGATCTTAAACAGGTAGATAACCATTTTAACGAACGATACACATCCACCAGCATTACCAGCCTTTAGGAGCATGACTTCCTTTTCCTAATCATATCACAAATATTACGTCCATCTTCAATGAGCTCAAGGAAACTCTTCCCATATTTCCAAGTAAACAAATCCAAGTGCAGTCATCCAATGGTTTTTACCGTCCATAACATTCTCTACTCCATTTACAAGTCAAAATAACAAACTCTAGTTTATGAGCCACTATTTCCACCTTACTAGAAAAAATCAATACCAATGCCATTTCCAAATGCAGAGATAACTCCAAATAAGAAAATTCAGGTTTGAGGTAATCTGATGTGGCGGTACCGACAAATATGTTCTGAATGATATTTTTCAAACCACATTTTTGTAGAAATATACCTCAAGATAAGTGGTCAGACTCGCAACGCCTCCACGTTCATAACATCAAACATGCCATGGACACAGAACCCAAAATCCAAATGTGAGAATGACGCATCCATGCATGTGAACACAAAGAAGAAGAAATGCGGCAGTGTGAGAAAAGTGAGATACAAAACCTATGGCTCTAAAGTCTAAACCTTCAGCCATTAATGTAAGTAGGTACACCATTAAAATTTGAGGGAGGTACACCATGAGGGTATGTGGTCTTACATGAGGGAGGTACACCATTAAAATTTGAATATAACTCACCATCTTCCTCTTCCTTCTTCTCTATGCATCATAAATTCAGAAAAGCGTCTCTCTTTCTCTTTCTCGATAAACAAATGGAAAAGCTATCAGACAAAATCTTCTCCTGGTCACTAGGTGGCGTGGGGAGGTCAAATGGCAAAACATTTTCAATAAAGGACCTCAAAACAAAAGAGAGGGCCCCTAAAACCCTACATGCACTAATAATATAGACACATGATTTGATTTAGGTGTCAATTTAATCTTCTATTTGTTTCCAGTACCAGGATTTCCAGATGTTCTAGGATTGACCTAACAAAAAAGGTCAAAAAAAGGAGGAAATTCTTACAAAATTTAGTACCTAAGAATCTCTTGCCCAATATTCAGAATTGATTTAGATTTTCTATTTACACCAAGTTTATCACAAGATGTTTTTAATACCAATTACACTTTTTACAACTATATTAAGTATGCCACCAGGTTCCTTGTCTAAGTGACCTTGACCTAATATCTAACCATATACTCTTAGGTGGACCATGAAGTATCCGAAAGCCGATCATCTTGAGTTTCTTAACTTAAATGGGAAGTTTTGAATTTGCTGAATTCCTTAATTGGGTAGTTGAGAGTTGAACTTTTGATCAAAATGACAAGGAATATAGAATAAAAGTATGGGCTGGATTCAACAGAGCCAACGACCAACTAACTCTCCTCTCCTAGACCCTACTCTTGACTTCTTTCACTTCTCACAGATCTCACTATGTAAACCCTGCACCTAGAGAAAGTTCTTTAAACAAAGTGTGTAATTCAGCGTATTTACGAGAAATTAGCAATGGCAAGCTCTTCTATGGTTTTTAACTCGCTTGTGTAGTAGCCGGGTGCATGATGGTTGCTGCACCTTATTCTGAAGCCATAACATGTGGCCAAGTGGTGAGCAAGCTGACACATTGTATCTCTTGCGCTCAGATGGGAACCCCACAGCTGGCTGTTGCGCCGGTGTGAGGGGATTCAACAACGTAGCTAAAACCACTCCAGATTGTCAGACTGCATGCAAGTGCATCAAGAGTACCTCACGTTCCATTGCAGGGATCAAGCCAGCTTTCAGCAGCAGCCTCCCTGGAAAGTGTGGTGTCTCCATCCCTTATAAGATCAGCCCCTCCACTGACTGCATAAGTATGTATTTTTCCTTGCCTCCTTTTCATATATTTTATGTTGCACACCTACATTCTCCAACCTTAAATCCAAGTCCAATCCAAGAAGCGTCAGTTTAATATAATTACATTAAAAGCATATTGTAATCGAGTCTATAAGAATGTACTTCATGTTTTCAGATTCTAATCGTACTTTTACAAAGGGTTCTTTTGTTTTGCAGGGTGAGCTGAGGTGAAAATTAAAAGGCTAAATAAGGACGCCATTTGAAGGTGATAGTAGTCCCCTAATATTCACGGAAAGGGTAGTAGTTTGTTATGATGCATGAATCATTCGATGGTTGTAAGAATAATCTCTAAGCAAAGAGAACACAGAATTAAAAGAGACTTCACACGCAAAAAAATAACAATCTCTAAGTTATATACACACTGCTCTGTAGAAAGAACAGTATTAACTGACATTTTAAGAGAAATGAGAAAACTCAATTCTATACAATCCGATATCTTCTTCTAAGTTGGACTACTTATGTCTATAATAGCAAGCGAAGACCTCTAGCAGGTGTTCTAATAGAAACTTGTAAGAAATAAAAATCTCACTACTAAAGAAATTGAATAGAGACACAAATTAAAAAATGTAGCAAGTTTCTTACAATAACAATTAAAAACTGGGTACCTCTACATTTTATTGTTTTGCTATGATATCAGTCCTCCCTTGTCTGTAAGATCTTTTTAATACACCTGCACGTTGAATATATCAAAAAACCACATATTGCACAATAATAATGGTCCTCACATATACTTTTCAACGCCCAAAAAGATCCATCAGCTCAGTACTTCAGCTTGTACTTTCCTGATGGAAACCTCTCATTTACATAAGTTAATTCAACCAGATCATCATCTTCTTTGAATTTGACACACCTCTGTCCACTACTTCGTAATTTTTTTCTAGATTTTTTCTTCCTGTTAATACATTTCTCTTAGTCTTATTCACTGACAATTCGTGTCCTTCACTCCCTAGGATGAATTAATTTTGGCGTTAGTATCAAATTCGACAAACCATATACCACTTCAAATGGTCTTTTCCAGTAAATTCATTGTCTCTTATCTACAAACTTGGTTTGAGATAGCACAGGAACCCTCAATGTCTTCTTTGTACCAACTAACCTTTACGCAGATTTCAGAGAATTCAGTTCATAAATATGTTTTAATGCAGTCGCTTGTGGGGTCCTAAACTACAAATGGGATTGTAATTTATACCCAAATCATCTTGAAATGGCTAGAACTGCCGGAGTCTCGATAAAACACTGATAATGGAAATGCAATGCAATCTAAAGATTTTTGGGTTAGAGTAATGCAAAGTGGACACTGAAAGTAAGAAAACCGATCAAAGAAAATAATCAATCACAAGAATGTTAAATACTCACACAATTTGAAGAAACTAAACCGGCAAAAAGTTGGCCACTTGGCCATCGCCTGGATTGAAGCTCGATTATCCTAAAAAGTTCATTGGGGGATTATCATTTCGAGCAATAGGACTTGGGTGCTAGCTTTAGGTTTCTTTTTTGAGCAAATAGAAATGCATTAGAATGATTATCTATTAGAGCACCTTAAATTTTCTCAATCAAAATTTACATGATTAATCAATCACAAATAAGTTCTCATGTGACACACGGACCAACAAACTCGTGGTTTCATCTTCGCGTTTATCGATATCAACCATAAAGTTATTTCTAGACAACATTATAGGGCAAATATGGGTGAAGAGTAACAAGACAACATACATCCTCAACGTACCAATAACATGGTCTCTTCCACATCAAACACCACATATCGTATTGCGAATCCATGCAAACCAGCAATTGGCACAGCACTGGGCCTAAATCTTTGGGGACATACACGTCTGGAAGGACACTACTCATTTATTGCAGGTTATTGAGGATCCATTTCGGGAGTATTTTATATTCCATTAAGGTTTGATTGGGGTCGTTAGGTGATGTCCTAGCAGGACTCGAACTCTCTCTCCCTTTCTATGCTCTGTTGAAATTTGGTATGTATGTCCTTTTGGCGAAGTAATATATGGTCAACTTATTTTGCTAAAAATACTACGTGTGTGAGAACTTGAGACAATACTTCTACAGTGTATTTTTCTAGATACCATAGAACGCTCTTTTTACAGTCAATGCCTAATATCATTTAACAGATTCAAACAAATAATATGCAGAATATATACATCTTGTAGCAGTGTAAGGAAAAAAGTTGGCTAGACAAACACATAGATGAGAAAAAAGTTAAAGTAATACCTTTCTTCTTCAGTATCAATGGTGACTAGGTCACTTGCCTCTCTCATCTATTCCAATCTCCTGCCGAGCCGCAACAACGATAGGAGGCATGCGTACTCTCAGCTTCCCCTGAACTAAGTGACCGAAACCAAAGTAGAAACTATAATCCCCATGACCAGGTGATATCCTTATGTGGAGGGTCGCTCGGAGCCAATAGCACTAGAAAGCAGTTCTTAAAACTGGACACGTGGATTTCATTTGTTTCCCTTTAATTGATCGTCAATCCATGACAGTTGTGGTTTGGCATATTTAGAGTATAACACTTTTATAATAGAACCATCTGTAGGAGCTCATTTTACACTTCAGTTGAAACTTAAAATCCTGAACAAAAAGTGAGAATTATTATAATTTATAAATGAAAGACACGTGTTTTTTAATTACTATGAAATAAGACACGTGGTTCATTAAAGTTAAATATACACTCAAAGATGTGAGTTCCAAGTACCTTCCTCAAAAGCATTGCTTTGTCCGAGTTCCTTTCTTAGTCATAGATCATTATTCGTGTAAGATTCTTTCTAGGCGATCCATTAGACTAACTTCAGATTGATACCGCCCTTCTCGTACCCTTCTTAGGTCATGTATTTCATTTGTGAGCACCTCAATTTTCTCTTTTAACAGACTAAGTGTTATTAAATTATCCTCCTGTCAAAGTATGTTATAGTATAAAGTAACAACATAATTGACATATACAGTAACCAAAAATAAACACTGAACTTTAAAGAAAAATTGAACTCACATCCTGCATTTTCAGAATTTCATTTTCCCTTCTTAGAGTATCTACCTCCTTTCTCAATACCACGTTTTCTTCTTCCAACCTTAGAGCTATAACATTACTTTCCTGTAAAAACAACAAGATGAGTTAAGCCATATCAACATTATTGAGATATTTAAAAACAATTATCGAAAATGAAAGGAAGAAAACTGCTCACATCACCAACTATATTTGTTGAGATCAACTCAGATGTAGATCGAGACTCCAAAATGACCCCTTGCATCTTGGGTGATTCTTCAATTATATAAACTGAATCTTCTGACACATTATCATGATTTCTTAAAGAAATTATTCCAGATTTTCTGTCTTCGACCTGTTTGAGCAATCCCAAATGTAAACTAAAATAAGATGCTGGAAACATAAGAAGAAAGTAACACAATGAACCAACAAGTGAAGCAAATATACTCACATTTTCACCTGTTGCACTGGTAAAAGAGTGTGATATTGATGGAAGCTTCATAATTTCGTTTTCAGCCCCTGGTAGCTCTTTAACTAGGTCGAGGTCTAACTCCTCCGATGTAAGATTGAGCTTCCAAATTATCTTAATGACAAAAAATGTAGGCGTTAAGATCTTATCAATACAAACAAAACTAGTTAGTATCTTCATTTAATAATTCCTGAGCAATTATAAGACTCCAAATAAGCAATGCTTGAGGCATTGTAGGACAAACAGTAAATATGTCAGTTAAAAATCCCATAACACCAGAAACATGCAAGGGTCCATACCCCATTATGCAAACTAAAGACGATAACTTACAAGCAATTTGCTAAAGAACAAAGAGAAAATACTAGATGACAATAATAATTGACCATGGCAAGTTTAAATACCTGGCTCGCCCGTAACTCTTCAAATTTTGTTGTAAACCATAGTCTATTACGCGCGCTAGTGTTTTTCCACCGACATACACGAGGAAATGCTACGTGGCACTCGGGTGAGCAAGGCCGAGCAATATCAATATGCTCATAAGACCATATCTATCAAGAGAATAAAAGAAAATTAATTAAACTTCAGACATGAGTAAATACATAGACAGAGTTATTATATATCCAAACGTACTTGTAGAAATATGAGACAGCCACCCATGTACTGTATCTTGCTATCCTTTTTTCGTTGATCCATCCATTCAAACAAGTTCTCGAGGACAGCTTCACCCCATGCAAAACGGGGCACATTATCCAATTCCGCTAGCAAAGAAAGATACCGTGAATTGACTGCTCCATTACTATTTGGAAATAAAAGTGTCCCAAAAGTAAACAATAAGAACGTCCGAATAAAATCTTCATCAACCGTTGTACCTAACGAATTGAGTCTCTTCTCAAGCGATACAACAGTAATACTCCTCTTCTCTACTGTAGCACCATACTTTCCTTCTAAATCACATAAAGGTTCCTCATCCTTTATAACTACAGGTTCACCCACCACACGTAGACCTAAAATCAAAACAACATCGTCTCCCATAATCTTTACATCACCGGGGGGAAGTTCAAAAACTTTCTTCTCACAACTCCATCTATCCATCAACTCAACCAAGAGATTTCTACTCAACATTTGATTATGCATCACAAGTAGATGACCAAACCCCATTTTCTTCACTACATTTCGTTGCTCATCTGATAGTTTTTGTACTTGTTTAACAAACATCGGTAACGAGAACCGCGTATTAAAACTATCAACCTACAAACACATTTAGTAAAAGCATACTTCAATTATAAATAAATCAACACATTGGGATTTTATCCCATTCTCTGATTCACACTTTCACGCGTAAATTATACATTTTTATGATTTACATAAATCCTAAAAAAATCGCAAAAAATCAAAAACTCTATAAAGAGAATGAGATTAGTAGTAGATTACCATAGCTGTCTTGTATCGTATAATTGTTGCTCTCCTCGGAATTTGTGTAGGTAAAACCTAGGGTTACAAGTACACATAAACACTAAATTAGCAAATTATTAGTGAAAAATACATCTAATTGAACTATGACTATCAAATAAATCACCAAATTAGACGAAATTAGTGAGAAATACCTAATTGTTTGAATAAAAATACCTAATTGTTTGAAGGAAAGATATATAGAGAGAGAGAGAGAGAGAGTTGTTGAATCGTACTTGAGAAGCTAAAACTTATTTGGCGGGAAACTGTGTCTAAGAGAGCATCTCCAAGAGTGCCTTACTGACTTGGATTCCAAGGTGCCATAGGATTTTTGAGCTCCAATAGCACCTCACTTACTTGGAATTTCAACTCAATAGCACCTCACTCCTCAGTAACTCAACTTTGCTTTCTTACGTCGCTATTGGGAAAGTGTTGGGCGTCTGTTTATTTTTTAATTGGGCGACTAAAACTTGGGCGCCTGATAAATAAATAAATAAAATGAAACGGGCGCCCAACAGTTAGCCGCCGGTTAAAAAATAAATAAGTGAAGTACTGTTGGAAGAAATAGAACCTCATTTACTTGGATTTGGCCTTTTTTTTCAATCAAGTTTGTGAGGCACTTTAGGAGATGCTCTCAATTGGGTGAAAAAAACCAAAATCCAACTATGTCTATTAGAGCATGTCCTAAAGTACCTAAGTTTGTTTTTTAAACAGATGCCTCAATGTTGGACGCCCGTTTCATTTTTTAGAAGAAAAAAAAATCATTAGACTCTTAACTGTTAGGCGCCTGATTTGATTTTTTTTTTTTTTTAAAGGAATTGGGCACCCAAACCTTAGGCGCCCGATTAGAAAACAAACATAGGCCAAACACTTGGGCGCCGGATCAGGGCGTAAAAAATCACTTTTAAGGGGAAAAACCAAGTGAGCGAGGTACTGTTGGAGGACGAAAATCTTACGTGAAACTCTAAAAACCAAGTGAATGCAGGTACTTTAGGAGATGCTTTTAGAGTTGAAGTACTCTTGCTTCACTTCACATTACGTCTTGGAGTGGACCTCTCCAGTCATCCTTCAACCTTGCAAACAATCATAGAAACGTGGCAAAGTTTCAGTGTCGGTGTTACACAATGTTCTCAAAAAGCAAAAAGCATGAATACTTCAACTCTAAGAGCATCTCCTAAAGTACCTCATTCACTTGGTTTTTAGGGTGTCATATAAGATTTTTGTCCTCCAACAATAGCTCACTCACTTGGTTTTTCTCCTTAAAAAAACCTTACTTTTTTACGTCCTAATCGGGCACCGAGTGTTTGGTGTTTGTTTGTTTTATAATCGGGCGCCTAAGGTTTGAGCGCCTATTTTTTATTTTTTTGGAATTTTTTTTCAAATCAGGGGCCTAAGATTTGGCCGCCCAATTGATTTTTTGAAACAAAAAAATCAAATCAGACGCCTAATCGTTAGGAGCCTGATGAATATTTTTTTTTTTTTCAAAAAAAATAAAACGGGCGCCCAACATTTAAGCGTCGATTAAAAAAACCAATTGAGAGCATCCACAACAGCTAAGTGGGTGAATTCACCCAAATCCACCCTAAACCCAATCCACCCCACATCAGTTCACCTCTAAAATAATGTGAATATTACTCACCGAAGTTCAGAACTGAGGGGCACAAAAGGACGGTCAAGATATGTTCACGTGTCACAAATCTAACATCTAAACATGCCTAGCAGTTCAGAAGTGTGGGGCATGAGAACTAATTAAATGATGCTACGTAGTTGTTTTGAATTAATTAATTTGGGGCATAAGAGCCACTTAAATCTTGACAAGAGTCATAATATAATTAGTTATTGATGCCCCGCAATTTAGAAGTACAGGGCGTCAATACAGTAAAAATCTACCTTGAGGGTGGTGAGACCACCCTCAAAGTGGGTTTTGGGTGGACACGTCAGCCAATCGACCTAGCTGTTGTGGGTGGATTTGGGCCAAAATAAGGTGAAGGATTGTAATGTCATCATTCACCTAGCTACTGTATATGCTGACATGCTCTAATAGACAAAGTTAGATTTCAGTTTTTTTTTCCACCCAACTGAGTGAGATACTTTTGGAGATGCTCTAAGACACAATTTCCCGCCAAATAAGTTTAGCTTCTCAAGTATGATTCAACAACTCTCTCTCTCTCGAAGTTGTCTCTCGAAAGCTTTCCTTCAAACAATTAGGTATTTTTATTCAAACAATTTACAATTTCTCATTAATTTCATCTAATTTGGTGATTTATTTGATACTTATAGTTCAATTAGATGGGCGGTATGACCAGGAAGTCCACTATGGAGTCTCTTTTGCTCTTGCTTTAGCTACCTTACCAACCCAAAACACATGTTTATCCTCTAGCTACCTACCAACCCAAAACACATACGTTCATCCTCTAGCTACCACTTTGCTGTTCTTTAAATATCTCACTCTCTCCCTCTCTCTTCTTTATATCTTTGCAAACCAACCTCTAAACATGCCTAACAGTTCAAAAGTGTGTGGGTCATGAGAACCAATTAAATAATGTCACATAATCGTTTTGAATTAGTTAATTTGGGGGCATGAGAGCCACTTAAATCTTAACAAAAGTGCGGGGTATCAATAAAGTAAAAATTCATCTTGAGGGTGGTGAGAGACCACCCTCAAGGTGGGTTTTGAGTGGACACGTTAGCCAATCGACCTAGTTGTTGTGGGTGGATTTGGGCCAATACAAGGTGAAGAATTGTCATGTCATCCTTCACCTAGCTACTACATATACTGACATGCTTTAATAGATAAAGTTAGATTTCAGTTTTTTTTTCCACCCAATTGAGTGAGGTACTTTTGGAGATGCTCTAATAGACAGTTTCTCACCCAATAAGTTTAGCTTCTCAATTACGATTAAACAACTCTCTCTATCTAGCTATCGCCTGAAAGCTTTCCTTCAAATAATCATGTATTTTTATTCAAACAATTTACAATTTACAATTTACAATTTACAATTTCTAACTAATTTCGTCTAATTTGATGATTTATTTGATAGTTATAGTTCGATTAGATGGGCGGTATGACCGGAAAGTCCACTAGGGACTCTCTCTTGCTCTTGCTCTAACTACCAACCCAAAACACATGTTCATCCTCTAGCTACCCCTTTGCTCTTTTTTTATTATTATATATATATATATATCTATCCTCTTTGTATGAACCAAAACTTTGACACTCTCTTTCTCTCTAAACAAAGACTATTAACAAAGAGCAAGTAAATCCTCTCTTTCTTTCTATATTTATGTCTAGTGATGTTCTCTTGTAAGTTGTGTTGGTTTTGGTTTGCAGTGGTAGGAGAAGTGGTAATGGTAGATGAGATCCCTTTCCCTCATCAGATCACAACCACTAACAAGACTCTATCACTATTGGGTCAAGGTCAGATCTCCATGATAATCAACTGGGTCTGTTTATTAGTGTAAGAGCATCTCCTAAAGTACCATGAGTCCATGATAATCAATGTGGTCTTGCCAATAATGAATCTACTTATAGACCTAGGTCTCCTAGAAATAACGGGCCAAGTTTGTTCTTGTGAAGTTTCATGAACATGCATGCATAGGTCCTTAAAGTAAATATATCTTCAATTTGACGTAAAACCTTACAAATGTGCTAATTATATCATATGTTGTGCAAAACCTTACAGGAATTACGGGCAATGTGATGCTTTGTCTTCAAATCAAGTTTACCGCAATTGGGGTTTATTTGGAACCTGAAGTCGCTAGCCATTTGCAACAATGGAAGGGTAAACCAGCAACAGAACTCGTCGAAGACGATTCTTTCTTCGACGTTCTCATTTCAGGTAACAGTCGTTTCATCACTCCAAATTCCAACAACTGCTGTCACTTGATCAATGGATATGAATTTAAATAAGATCGTACTCATAGAACACAAATTACCTAGCCATTTGTTATACGGAGAATTAATCTTTTGTTCGTGTTGTTAATTTGCAGCTCCAGTAGAGAAATTTCTTAGAATTGTGGTGATTAAGGAGATAAAAGGTTCTCAGTATGGAGTCCAGCTCGAGAGCGCAGTGAGAAATAGGCTTGCAGCCGAAGATAAATACGAAGAAGAGGAAGAGGAAGCATTGGAGAAAATCGTCGAGTTCTTCCAGTCCAAATACTTCAAGAAGGACTCTGTCATTACCATTTTCTTCGCCTCAAACACCGCTGAGGTAACAAAACCTAACCAAATAAATACAAACCTCGTAAAATTTAGCCATTATGGCAACGTAACAGCATCATTTATGGCCATTTTACTCATTTTTTGTTTGATTTTTCACAGATTGCATATACAGCAAAGGGAAAAAATGAATCGAAAATCAAAGTTGAGAACGCAAATGTTGTGGAGATGATTCAAATGTGGTACTTGGGTGGAACCAGGGGAGTTTCTCCAACAACCATTGCTTCATTGGCCGAAAACATCGGATCACTGTTATGATAAGGATCAGTGGCTGGTCTTTTATGGCTTTCCTTATTGTTTATATGTTCAACGTTGTTGAATCTTGTTTGTATTGAGTTTTATTGTTGAGAATCGAGGTAGCTACTCTTTCTTCTACGCCAAAAACAATACGCGGAATATGCCGAACAAGTAAACGATCAAGCAAGAACAATGAACAAAGATAAGTATTTCCCAGAGGAGGAAAGTGGAAAACTCTTGCGGATAAAAACCACTCCCCACGAAGAATTCACTATGATCAAATATGTTACAAAAGATCTTCTCCAAGCTTCCTCAAACTTTGTAATGGAGTCTCTCAAACCCTAGTTCTCTAGAATTAAACTCACAAAAAATTAAGCTAATAAATAACCTAAGTCCCCCTTATATACTTGGGGACTAATTACAAACATAACATATCTTGAGGCAAACTCAACGTCCCAAACGAATTTCTAAAACCAACCTACGCAGTTTTCGTTCGAACGAGTCATTCGAACGACTTTGACGATCCAAGTTTCCAACCTAGAAAACAAACATCTCGTTCAAACGACATTGACAATTTAAGTTCACCCTTAACACTTATTGTAATAGTCTTTGTTATTGATCAAACTCGTGGAGTTGCATAATAAAGAGGTGACGTTTCTTGACGAAAAAGAAATCTTCTTGGATACTTATAACTTTGATATTTTAGTTTAAGATCCAAAGCCTTATTGCTATACTTGATGTGAATTGCAGTATCCCTTGAATCATCAGTCTTTGAACATAAGTTGTGCCCATCAAGTTAGTATGGATATATTAGAATCCGTAGTTTTTTGTGCATGCAACACGTCAGACCGAAGTTCCTGGTCCGGGGAAAATGACTGGAAAAACTTTAGTCGATTTTGTGCCTACGGTGGTCCTCTCCATAATATATCAAGGAGTATGGTAGTCCAAGATACGATGCTCGATTATATAAGGGCACAACTCACAACCAACCCCTAGGAACAAATCCTTCACGGAAAAGAGTTGTCCGACTATCCGAGCTCAAACGTAATGTGGTCCTGCCGTCCTTGCTAACCTATAACGTGACAAAAAAAGAAGAAGAAGCAAAACGGGCAGTTTCAGAATCGATACTATAGTGGTCCAAAATGTTCTATTGAAGAATCATGGGGTTTGGCGATTGCCTTAGTGGCCTTATAGTAGATTCGAGTCTCCCCTGTCGATATCTACAGTAACACTCCGACTACAAACTCTATGAAACTGTATGATCTACCTAATAAGATACACCTACGCCTTTGTAACCAAACTTCCTTTACAAGCTCTGAATAAAATTTAGATTGCTTACCTTTAGCTCGGTCTTCTGGCAACCTGGATAACAATCTCTGCATCATCTGGTTCTTGTGGCGCTATAGCTGATTGTTTCTCGAGTACAGAATTGAAGCAAGTAGGTGTCACGCCCCAAAATTTATAATCTGAGTCTTATCAAAATATGCATCTCAAGGCCGTGAACAGGTCCGGCATCCCCAAACGGATGACCCTTACGATGTAGTAATTAAACGAATTAACATAACTACACCCACACAAAATGTACGCAGCGAAAATATCAATCTAAATAAACATCAAACCAACATGTTCTAAAAGTCTGCCATGAACATGGCTACAACCAAATAAATTAAATAGAATCTCACATCAAGGAAACACAAACTAAAAACGATGTAGCGCGGTCCCAACTGCTACCCCTAGCTGACCTGAACACCCTGCTAATGACCTGGTCCTGAAAAGTATTGCGCAAGGCGCTAGCAAGCCACAGCTAAGCAAGTACGCAATCCTTAAAATCCACCATAACATATAAGATATACAGGCGAAGCCAATAACACTATATATAAAAATTGTTATCTAATGTCAATCAAGTGTAGTATGATGTATAACTAATCTAGTCCTAGTGACTAGAGTGACTTATAACTAAATTGTTCATCGATGTTAGGGCAATAACTAAATGCATAAAAATCCTTATCAGTAAACTGTATACAGGAGTTTTCCCATATAGCTGAACCGTACTCTAGAAATCTTCCGTCCTCTGCACGGAAAGTAATCCAAAATTCATCCGGATTAACATCTCTTTTAGGGCCTAAAGCCCTTGGAAATGCCCAATGTTCCACAGAATCCAAGGACCTTACCAAACTCTTTTAGGGATATGACCCAAGGAGATGCCTACAGTTTAAATCAATGACCTGACCAATATTCTTTTAGGGATTGAAACCCATGGAAATGTCAAGGGCTCTATTATTCCTATGACCTGACCAATATTCTTTTAGGGATTGAAACCCATGGAAATGTCACATCATGCATATGTATTTAATGTTGCTCTATTTGTACAACGACAATTCAAGTATCTCTACACAATTATGGAAAGTCCTAACCATACGTAGCAAAGAGGTTCACCGAGAAGGATTTTCTTAAATCAGTCTACAGTAACTCTTTCAAGAAAGTATGTGAATATCTTATTGAACTCAATACTAGAATTTTATACTCTAGTGTAGCTACACACAACCTACACTACTAACAGTTACACATTAAATGCATTAATATTTTATTGTATCATATAAAAGGTAAACCCTTAAATAGGTATGTGTGCCATTTCTCTTTTAAATGTCTACTGTACTTAACTTCCCATACTAGCAATTGGTCCTAGTAACCACATTATATATTATACATACACTAGAATTAATATGGAGCCATATCACTCATTTTGTACTACTCAGTGTTAGATATGAAGGGTAAATATGCTACGGTTTCTTTTTATAGCATATGATTTAACTAAATCCAATTCTTTATTAATAACTCTTGTTTTAAGCAATCATAAGATACTTGTATAACCCGACTAATAATCATCGTTATAAACCTTAATCTAATCATGGTTGTAAAGTAAGGATAGTGCACTTGCCTCGTAAAATAAAGGCGGGGTACACCACGAATATCACCGGCAAAACTCCTTGACTCGCCGAAGATTCACTCTCGTTTCCTTCTCGCCAATCGTCGTATCATTGATTTCTCTCTTACGTAATTTGTCGGGTGGTAGAGAATAGCCAATAAAGTTTATTTCTTCTTCTCTCTACTTCTATTTCTCCTTCTTGGGGACGTAGAGAGAAGAAGAGAGGGAAGTAGCTCTCTTGCAATGGATAAAATCTCCTTCAACTCACGTGGCCTTTACTTCTTGAAAAGAAAGACATTAGGAATTATCTTGTGCACTTGGTAGTAGTTTTACTATAATAACCCGACCCCAACCCATATATATAATTAAGTCTATAAGTTTAAATAAAATTATATATACTTGAAACAAATTAAATGCCGGGATATTACATTATACCCAACTAAAAAAAAAATTCGTCCCCGAAATTGGCGTACCTGATTCCGCAAACAAAGAAGGGTAAAGCTCTCGAATCTCGTCTCCTCGCTCTCAAGAAGCCTCACCACGACCGTGATTGCTCCATTGCTTTTTGACTAATGGGATAGTCTTAGTCCTAAAGATTTGCTCCTTGCGATCCACAATAGCAACGGGAAACTCATCATAAGAAACATCCTCTCGAATCTCGAGGGGCTACCAATCAATAACGTGGGATGAGTCATGCTCACACTTGCATAACATCGACACATGAAAAACATTATGAATACGATCCATCGTTGGCGGTAAAGCTAACCGATAAGCAACACTCCTAATCCGATCTAGAATCTGAAAGGGCCTGACAAACCTAGGTGCCAACTTACCCTTTTCACTAAAGCACATCACCCCTTTCATAGGTGAAACTTTAAGAAATACATGGTCTCCAACAATGAACTCCAATGGTCTCCGACGAACGTCTGCGTAGCTTTTCTGTCGACTCTGTGTTGTACGTAGTCTATCTCTGATCAGGCTAATACTCTCGGTAGTCTGAAGAACAATCTCTGGTCCAAGCAAACTCTGATCACCAATCTCTGCCCAACATATAGGAGATCTACACGGCCTACCATATAGCGCCTCGAAAGGTGTCATGCTAATGCTCGACTGATAGCTGTTGTTGTACGCAAACTCTACCAATGGTAAATGATCAACCCAACTCCCTTTAAAATCTACCACACAAGCTCGGAGCATGTCCTCCAAAATTTGATTAACCCGCTCGGTCTGGCCATCAGTTTGTGGGTGAAAAGCAGTACTAAAATCTAACAATGTACCATATGCTAACTGGAAGCTCTTCCAAAACTTATAAGTAAACTTAGAATCCCTGTTTGAAACAATTGATACAGGTACTCCATTAAGTCTCACAATCTCTTTGATATACAGCCGTGCTAAGTCATCAAAAGACTATGTACTACGAATAGCTAAGAAATGAGCCAACTTCGTCAAGCGGTCTACAATATCCCAAATAGAGTTAAAACCCTGCTTTGATCTTGGTAACCCCGCGATAAAATCTATCGAGATGTTCTCCCACTTCCACTCTGTATAGATAAAGGCTGAAGCGGCCCTGCTGGCTTTTGATGCTCGGCCTTCACCTGCTGACATGTCAGACACTTGGATACATAATCAACGACCTCTCGCTTCATATTGTTCCACCAATAGTGCCTACGCAAGTCACGATACATTTTAGTACCTCCCGGATGAATGGTGAACCTAGATTGATAAACCTCGTCTAGAATCTCGCGTCGTAACTCTACAATATCTGGTATACACAATCTACCTCGAAAATGAATACCCCCATCGGTACTAACAACCAAGTCAGACTGACTGCTATCGGCAATCCTAGTGTGTAACTCCCCATCTACCTGCTGAGCCCGAATGATCCTACTAATCAATGAAGGTTGAACTAAAATCTCAAACAAGAATACCCCTGTAGATCGGGAACCTAACTGTGGACCAAACTCTGAGATCGTCTCTAACGTCTCCCACTCTCTAATCATCAACTGTGCCACGATGCCAAGCGGCTTACGACTTAGGGCATCCGCTACAACATTAGCTTTACCCGGGTGATACACGAACTCCTAGTCATAGTCCTTAAGGAACTCCATCCACCTACGTTGTCTCATATTAAGTTCGGGCTAAGTGAAGAGGTACTTCAAACTTTTGTGATCTGAGAAAAACTCAAATCTCTCCCCATACAAATAGTGTCTCCAAATCTTTAATGCATAAACAATCACCGCCAACTCCAAATCATGAGTTGGGTAATTCTTCTCGTGGATCTTCAGCTGTCTAGACGCATATGCAATAACCTTACCATCCTACATCAGTACACAACCCAACCCACGTATTGAAACATCATAATAAACCACAAACTTCCCTCCCTCGGATGGAATAGCTAATACCGGAGCTGAAGTAAGTCGTCTTTTAAGTTCGGCAAAAGCTGTCTCACATTTGTCATCCCAGACAAACTTGACCTCATTCCTAGTCAGGCTGGTCAAAGGCGCAGAAATTTTGGCGAAGTCTAATATAAATCTGCGATAATAACCGCCAATCCCATAAAACTACGTATCTCAACAACCGTAGACGGCCTCAGCCAATCAAGAACTGTCTTAACCTTGGAAGGATCGACTGCTACCCCATCCCTTGACACGACATGCCCTAGAAACTTGACTTCCTCTTGCCAAAAGTCACACTTCTCGAGCTTCGCATACAACTTGTGCTCTCTAAGTGTCTTCAAAATAATGCGTAGGTGTTTGGTATGTTCTTCCCTCGAAGGAGAATATATCAAAATTTCATTTACAAACACCACAACGGACTTATCCAGATACGGTTTGAAAACCCGGTTCATAAGGTCCATAAATACAGTTGGAGCATTAGTGAGTCCAAAAGGCATAACTCTGAACTCGTAATGACCAAGGTCTATAATTTAAAGCAAAGTGGGTATAAAGGTGCCCCATCGATCATTAGGTTAGGCAGCACAAATATCTGCCCGACCTGCAACTAGTGGGACTAGATATGACGATCTACAACAAAACAAACTCTTATAAAATTAGAGAAAAATTGAGCAAAATGGGTGATCGACGTTCATATTTTATCACCATTTGTTCGACTAATCCCTGGGCTCGTGAGAACTCTAGCAACCCACATGTTGGAGTAAGTCAGGATAAATCCTGGCAGGTGGCCCTTGTTGGTGGTGAATCGAACTCAGAAGGCAGAATCTCTATTTCTTGAGGCATGTTCTCAACTCAAACCATTGCGAAACCCTGCCTGTTCATGAGGACAAGCACCTAGCTTGCAATGGAAGCTTGGACCTCAGTCGCTTGAGCATGACATGGGCAAGCTCAAGGCACTACTGAAGCATAAAAGCCGATGTATAGAGAGCTCCTCACTTGAATATGCAAAATTTGAGGGTCTTGATGATAAGGATGTTAGCTTAATGGACTTTGATTCAGACAATTGGGCATTCTCACAAGTCGGTACCAATCTTACATAATCATGTGAGTTTGACGAGTCTTCCATTGACATTTCAACTGGCACAAGAACAAGTAGTTCTTCAACATCCAAGTTTTTCAATAAGCTTAAGAGACTAGTAGTAAGGGGTAAGGACAATGATAGAAGTAGTGCAGACTCATACAAAGAAATGGTAAGGACATGTTCAACATCTAATTTTACGAGACTCGAAACAAGAAACGAAGATTAGAGTGGTAAGAAGGACGCATCATCATCTCAGTCTTCTTCGATGTCACGCCCCAAAATCCACTTTCTGATAATAGATCATAAAACACATTCTAAGGCTTGACAAGTCGGGCATCCCACGGATGAAACCCCACAAATGTAATATATTTCTAAAGAAATTAACTACATCTACTTATCAAAGAAACGCAGCGGAAAATAACTCAATATAAATTAAATGAATAAATGGATTAAAGTGAATAAAATCTCTACTAACTCTAAAAAACGAGAATAAAACTACGACAATGAAATATGAAATAAATATCATAAATACCCTACGACAGCTCAGCGATCCAAAGAATCCCGAAAATGATCAACCAAGCCTCACTAAGCAAAAACCTATTGTGCTCGACCTCCTGAAAAATATAGCGCATAGGGCGTCAAGCAAGCACAATTATTACCGGTCACTGAACATGACAGACCGATCTATTATACAAAAGTACTAGTGTGATATAATATTATATATATATGAAAATGATGCAATGCATTGAGGAAGTGAGGTTCAATTATTAATGTTGTTTTTAAGCGTCGACGCCAACTAGTATTATAAAATAGTTATAAAGTATTATTAGGTGTGGGAGATAACTAATAGACGATGTACACAGGGTCACTTTTAATTCAGTGGGACCACACTCTCGCACCCTTCTGTCCTCAACAGAAGTGTATCCCTTATTGGCGAGCCAGGGATTGGCAGATTCCTTTTTAGTGAGCCAGGAATTAGCGGGTAAATCACCGGATCAAGGTGTTCAACCTACAGGTCTAAAGCCTGTTTTATTTTCACTTTCAGGGATCTAAGCCCACGGGATGCTCGCGTAGCATGCAGCCGAGAAGTAACAGGGAAAGAATTTTGGGACTTGCAACCCGGGAAAACTGATAAACAGTTACCTCATATTTGGTTTAGGGACTCGAACCCAAGGACCGTAACAGCATAGCCCTACTGTGTACATTAACTATAAGTTATCCTATGCATGAATGATTTAAGAGACCTACACTCAATCAAAATGACCTATCTGTCCTTGCTCTATAGGCAATGAGACTATATCATATGATTGGCGATCTTAAGCTCAATGACCTTTTTACCCTCACAAATATAGGAGTAGAGTCTCAGTCGATGATATTATACTCTGCGTATTAATGATCTTTCTACCTCAAGTTAATTAAGGTTATATTAGTGAAGTCCTATAGTCATGGCTAAATTAAGCCATTTGCCAAATACCCCTCCCGGCACTTACACAAATTTAGGCATTTTATCATCGCAAAATGTATATTAAACTTCAAAATTAATGAGGCTAACCTTTGAGTAAAACATATATTAAATACTCCAACGACATTAATTGATCACATACATTTTCTACTCCCAAAGTTAGGGTATTTGTAGAGTGCTAATCATATGTCCATTAACTACCCATTTGTGAAGAGATACCTTACATTTTCTATAGTACTAATACCAACAGTATCTACTGTATCAACATGTAAAAATAGATAATAATTGTTATACTAACACTAACAGTAACTACTATGATAAACCTGTAGCAATAGATAATAATTGTTATACTAACATTAACAGTAACTACTATGATCAACCTGTAGCAACAGATAATAATTGTTATACTAACACTAACAGTAACTACTATGCTCAACTTGTCATCATAAGTAAAATAGGCAAGACTCAAGATCACAG
This sequence comes from Kingdonia uniflora, assembly GCA_014058105.1. Lineage (NCBI taxonomy): Eukaryota > Viridiplantae > Streptophyta > Magnoliopsida > Ranunculales > Circaeasteraceae > Kingdonia > Kingdonia uniflora. The sequence continues at coordinate 602,348 of JACGCM010002221.1, read as the reverse complement.
TAGGTTATAAATAATGAAGAGTAATATGGTCCAAACCAATCATCACGACTATACGACACGAGCATAATACTTAGAGTGGCATAAACGTTCTAATTATACTCAATTGTATCCGAAAACTATAGCAATCAATCGACGTTAATGCTCGGTGATAATGGTACTTGCCTGAAGATTGAATGCTTAAGAAGAGCAATGCAACGATCCTTCCTTTTACTAAAACAATAACAATTTCACTCTCGATCACTCGCTCATAATTTCCAGCCACAACAATCGATAAAGGATTTGAAATAATACTTCCAAAATCAAGGGTTAATGGAAACAATAAGCTTGGGGTTAACTCACCTCTCTCATGATTTTAAAATAAAAAGAGGGAAGAAAGGTTAAAGGAGGAGAAGAAGGAGGAGGAGGAGGAGAAGTTTGGGGAATTCGGTGGTGATAGTTTGAATGCGTTCTCCAAAAATTTAAACAAAACCAAGAACATGCTAATGTAATACAGGTGCAAGCTAAGTAAATAGCAACTGGAAGAAGAAAAATAACGGGGCGCTACATTCGAGGCCTTCTCTGGATATGCACAAGTATAGGAACTTAAGCTTAGATGATATCAGAAACTTTGATATCACTCGAAGAAACAGTGATCTAGGATTTTCGTACCCGTCCAGGAGAGCGTTACCAGGAGAGGGTGTTCATAGTTCGTTTCGGGAAGACAAGTATTCAAATGTATAGAAGAAGTTGGTAAAATACGAAGAAGTATAAAGGGCTCTAGTAGTAGTAGAAACTCAAATTCACATAAAAATCGGTATCTTACAGTTCATACTGATAGAAAATTATAGGATGTGTTTGTGCATAAACTCAATGTAACTTTATAGTTGGAATCTCAGAATCTTAATTGACAAAGCAAAACCTCTTGATTGTTTCTTAACCTATGATTCGCTAAAGTAGTTATTCGGCACTGTAGTTAGTACGATTTTACTGAAACTATTTTTGTAGCCCCATGTCCAAATTTTAACCAACTATTGAGACCTATAGTAGTACTAGATCTGCAGCTATGAGCTGAGCTTAAATAGGCCACAAAATGGGTGCGAACATGGAGACTTAATTCGGGAAAGAAAGAATTTGAGTTGAGTTCGAGTTAACTATGGGTGCGAACATGGAGCCTTAACCCACAAAAAATTGACTTCGAGTTAAGTTTTGCATTCGGATCAAACATGCATTAGTAACCATTAAGAGAAACATTTGAATTATAAACTAATTTACCGTTTACCAAGATATACCAACCATCCTCATTAATATTTCCGTATACATAATTCTTTGCACAACAGAATAACGTTACAAGTCGACAACAATAATACATCAGATTATAACCTGGATGAAGAAATCGCACAGAATATCAGCCGAGAAGGGAGACTCCTTGAGTTAAAAGTGAATCGGCAAGAATCATATTAGTAGCCTCAGATGGATGGACTCCATCCCAGAAAACATGATCTGTTGCATTAGAACATGTCCCAATGGAGAAGCGATTGCACAACAACGAGAACTCAAATAATCCGGTTCCGCAACAACCCTTTCTTGTCTCTTTAAATCCTGTATAAACAAAAAGAGAGGAGAAATGAGGATCTATTAATATCGAATACAATAGGAGACACTCTTAAATGATAGCAGTTCTAGGATCACTACCGTTTGTGGCAGGATTATGAATGATGTCTAGGAGAGGGTTATATATATCGAGGACTACAAGATGAAGGTCCGGATATTTCTTGGTAAGTTTTGTTTCAGTTGCATTCATCAATCTATTGAAACATCGGGCATCAGAGTTCTTTCTAGAAACACACCCATCACTCCCATATCCAAACATAGTAATCACGGCTGGAAGGCAACCTATTGGAGGCAATCCTGTAACCCCAATCCTTCGAGCACCCAACCGATATAAGTCCTGTATATGTTCCCGTACGTTTTTTTGTTAGATAATTATATTGACATTAACTATAGCATAATAGTTAGATAGCAGCAAGGAAAGAGACATACACTAATGAAGTTTTCAAAGATGGCAACAAGGAATGCGGAATACTGCTCAGGCGTTTGGACGAGGTTTAATAAAGGATTGATATAGTAATTTTGAAGAAAGTCACTGGTACCGAAGCCAACGGTGTATAATGCATCCTTGATGATGGATGCAGCTTTTTTAGGCCCTGCAACCTTTGTTAGCTTTCTCTGGTACTCCTTGAAATGCGCAAGTTGTTCCCTCAAGGAGATTGCATTCTAAATAAACAAACGAGATAGTTTTTATTATCGCAATCAGGGCTGTAATTTTAGATCATTTGGATCGATGTATAAATATATAAGCAATTTAGTGG